>PVKB01000506.1:60525-364805 GCA_004027205.1 Ctenodactylus gundi | reverse complement strand
TTTGCCATATCTTGGAATCCACATTCTTCAGAAGCCTATTACTCTCAAGAAAGCTTTCAATTGTTTTACAGTGGCTGAGAAAGGAAACAGAGCAAGGGGTCATTCTCTATTATTTTTCTTAAAGTTCACTTTCTCTTTGAAATAATCAAATGTTGAGCCTGGGTCTTGCAAATGTGGGCTTTTTCTTTAAATAACTTATACCCTCTGGATTCCAGAGAAGTTATGAGGAATGCTGTTTCTTTAAGAACTACTTTTGCCTGGTATCCACACAAAATCAAGTCATCTACATATTGGAGTACAGCGACTCCTTCCTTCTGCCAATCAAGGAGGTCTTGAGCTAAGGCCAGTCCCAGGTGTGGGCTGTTCCTGAATTCCCCAGGGAGCACTGTATGTACACTTTAGTTGGACAGTGAGTAGATTTTTAAATGAAAACAGAGACTGGCTTTCAGGTTGAGGGAGATGCAAAAGAAAGTGCCTTTAAGACCCAGGACTCTAAACAAACTAGCATCCTCTGATATTTGAGCTAGGAAGGTACAGAGATTAGGTACCACTGGATGTAATGGAGCCACTGCCTTGTTAATAAGCCTCAAGTTCTGAGCCAGCTTTCACTTGTTGGGCCCCTTCTTTATTCCCATTATTGGTGAGTTATATGAACTTACGCATCGTTGGAGAAGTCCCTGACTTAGGAGATTGTTGATAATAGAACTTAACCCTTTTCACACTTGAGGGCAAAGAGGGTATTATTTTCGATAAGGATATTTAGAGGAGTCTGTTAGGGAAATTTATCCTGGGGTTAATCTGGGATAAATACTGTTTACCCACAGTATTGGCATCAATCTACACTTGTGGATTGATACTTAGCTCTCTCAACAAGAAACATTCTTCTACACTTGGAGATAGTAATAATTGCATTCTAGGTAGGGCAAGGAGGTCTCTTCCCAGCAATAGAACTAGAATGTCCAGGACAATTGAAAAAGGTGTGTCAAAAATGAAGAGCTCCGCACAGACAAACAACTGGCTGAGAGAAATATCTCTACATGGGGTGGCCAGATGCTCCTTGAATAGTCACTTTGTTACTCGAATGAGGATGCAGGGAAAAGGCCAAATTGGAGAAGTAAGCATGTGTGTTGACCAAGAAGGCAAGGGTGTAGCTTTCCATAGTGATGTCTCTCCAGATCTCATCTGGTTAGACTGGGGTGAGGAGAGCCACAGTGGAACACCTTGGAAACTGTCACTATGCAACTGGACATCCAAGGACATCTCTCCTCTAGTAATTTACCTGGCAGAAAGGACATGGTCCAGGGGGAGACTTTTTCTTCATGAGATATTTCTTTTTGAAGTGTACCTTTTGGCATCAATTATTAAAAATAGCCTCCTTCCTTCTTTCATTCTTCCCAGTAGCCCCAGCAGGGCCGCTACTACCCCCTCATGTTTTCTATCTTCTCTCTGTTGGGCCACCCATTCCTGGTTATAGTAAAATTTAGTGGCTTCTTTAAGCAAATTGTCTAGGGTTTGACTAGACTCAGCCACCAAGTTATGAAGTTTCTGGTGCATATCTAGAACTGAATCAGAAACTGGCCTTTTAGGAGAATTTTTTCTGGCAATAAACATAGGCTCTGTAAGGGTATGTTTAACCATGGTGTCCTTGAGCTGTTACAGGAAGACAGAGGGTGACTCTTCCCTCTTGGCATATCTGTGTCATCTTTCCATAATTCACTGGTGAGCCCTAGTCTTTCTTAGGCCTTTCTTTATGCAACAAATAAAGTGATGCCTCTCCATTCATCTTTGCCCTCATCAAGGTTTCTCCTGAGGACACGCTGCAGCCCCGGAGGGGATTACCTTAGCCCCTTCCTCTCTTCCCTGGTGAGCAACATTGCATGCATTTTCTGCCTGAACGGTAGCTTCTAATATTCATCCTCTTTTGGTGTAATTTAGAGTTTCTGTCAGAATTAGAGCTGTATCTCCTCAAGCCAGATCATAAAAGAACACAAATGATCAAAAGAACCGGTGTGCCCATCAGGATCATCTGTGAAGCTTCCCAATTTCCTTTGTTTTTCCTGGCTCTGAAAGACTAAAGGCTACCACCGCAGAACCTCCTCCTGGATGTGCACGGACTGGCAGAACCCAGTATATCGGGGCTGTATGTAAAGGGAGTGGATGACAAGCTGGGGATTCTAGGGCCCCACTAGCAAGGTCCTTGGGTCTCTCAAAGGGGGATCAAGGAAGCCTGATGGAGACTGATTTGGGGAGACTTCGTCAGCACAGTTTAATCCACTGGGGGTGGTCAAGAAAGAAAAAGAGAAGGAGATACCGAACATTTATCCACTTTCCTTATCATTTGAACATAAGTCCAATTGAAGACTAGAATTATGATTAAAAGAACCCACCCTCTTTTGGCCAGCTCTCTTGGTCCCCTAGGGTATACTTAAGTCATGCCTGGGTGCAAAACAAGAACAATGTCTTCAGGTTTTGAGGATCCAAGTTTTTCCATTGGGTCAGAAGGCACTCTAGTGGCAGAATGCGTAATTGGCTGCCTTTCATCTAAAGGAAGAAAAGGAATGTGTAGTCTTGGATATCGGGCATCCCTAGGACTCTACACCCTTGCAATTAGGTATTACCCATTGTAGGCTAGGTGGTCCCATCTAGAAGTTCCTTTCTGTCCATTGTTGGGGCTTCCTTACACATAATGATTTATGGAGAAGACTGGGCCTGTCCTGCTGATTGTCACTTTCCTGCCTCTTGCAGCCTTGAAGGTCCAGATTTGCAATGATGCTTATGATATTCCCAATGCCTCTGCTGGACCAGTCAGTAAAAGCCTCTTGATGCCCTCAATGGTCCTGAAATAAGGGGACCGGTATAATTCTAAGGGTCTCTGCCTGAAGAGAAGGGACATTTAGTAATGATTCCAGTGTAGGTAAACCTTAGGGGCAGGGGTACACTAGTGAAAAGCCCCAGGACTAATGACCAATCACAGTCTCTCCAAAGAAGGTAGTTGCTGATTCCATGTTGTTTCTCCTAATCGAAGGGGAAGGTATGAGGTCAAATAGAAAAAAAGAAATTCTTCCCTTTTCCTGTTCTTCATATGAGGACAGAGTAAGAGTGAGGGGAAATGAAAAACTAGTAAGATAGTGATCCAGAGATCCTGTCTCACAGACAGCAGGGAGATGGTCAAAGGGGTTTTGGAAACGACTGAGGAAGGGGCATTGTTAAGGTGGGAGCCTCAAGTGTTTAAGAATAAGATAAATATCTGTCACGTTTCCCTCGACCCGCAAGAAAGATGCAACAGCCGCGGTTCTTCTCCAAGCTTTATTCAGGCCTCTTCTTAACCTTGTGCTCGAACACCTTCTTTTCTCTCTCCTTCTTCCTCTCCTCTCCTCCCCCCGCTAAGCTGCAAGCAATTTTATAAGCCCCACAAGCCTATCATATCTCACTACGTGGCGCTTTTAGATAGGAGCCTGCACATGAGGCGATCAGTCGCCAGTCCGCGATTTCCACATATGGAGTTGTTTATCACATTTTATTAGGAGGTGTGGCTGCCACGCAGGCGCCATCCTTTGGGTGCGGCATCTAATCCTGCCCCTTGGCCCGTTGCCCGGCGCCATCTTAGGTTCGGCTCCCCACAAATATCAGGATCAAAGCTTTTCTTCCATAATCAATGGAGGAAGTCACTCCTGTGTGACCCGGGACACAGCCTACACCTACTCATGTTGGGTTCTCAGAAGGTCTCTTCGCATAGGTAGGTCAGTTTAAATCACCAACTAGGCGTTAGTGAAACAAACTACCATTTATCTATGTATAGAGCCAACCTTTCCAATATCTCTGGCCTCTTCCTAGCATATCACTCTTTTCTGGGGCACACTTTGCGAGCAGCTGTGCTAGACATGGTGGGGTTTCCACAGAGGGAAAGATGACAAGGAGCACAAGATGATCGATGACGACTTCCTGTAAATCCATGTTTAGGTTGGGTATACTGACACTGTTGGCATCTTCTTATGGGTCTGGGATCTTCTTTTGTATTCCACACGAGCTCCCAAAATACTATGGACCCTGATTTGAGTGGTCTAGGATACTTCCCTTGGTCCCCAGGTCCCAGACTGCTGGTTGAGAACAAACTAGATGGAATCTAATAAAAAGTAAGGTGGAAGTGATGTTTATTAAGGTGCAGAAGTAATACAAAGCTACCAGGCAAGTGAGAGGGGTATTGGGTCGGTGACCACTGACTGTTCTCAGCCTCTGGGTTTTTATCGAGTGGGATGTCCTTTATATTTCTTCCTCCTCCCTTTTGTACTTCTTTTACCTCGCAAATCTGGCTCTGTATTTATCTGAGGCATGCACGTGGACAGTGAAGAGTCTAACTAATCTTTGCCTGCTTTCTTTAATTATGTGGTCTGGCAGGAAAAGGGCTTGGTCCTTTCCTCGGAGTCCCAAGGTCCTCTCATCTAGCCTTGTTGACTGTCCCTCCTTCCCCATCTAACTTTCTTGTAAAATAAACAGCTACATTTCCAATTTTTCTCCATTTTTATAATAAATTCTTGCCATCTCTTCAGAGGTTAGCCCTCTCCCTCCACTCCTTCCACATTCTTCTATTCATACTGTCAGTGTAACTATCTGCTCAGGATTATCAGCTTAAAACCAGCCAAATCAAGAAGCTACATATTATAGTAAATAGGAAACATGTTTATTCAAAGCTAGCTTTGTGAAAAATGGTGGAATAAATAAGTGTGCTTATCAAATTCTTCCTAGTAAATCCCTTTATGACACTTACTGAGGCATTTTTGGTCTTATTGGGGTTCCAGCCCAGAACCATCATTCTGAGCTACATCCCCAGGCCATTTTTATTTTTTATTGTATTTTATTTTATTTTGGTTTGGTTTGGTTTAGTTTACTTTATTTTAGTTTAAGACAGAGTCTCACTACGTTACGAAATTAGCTAGGTTGGGCTCAAACTCATGATCCTCTTCCCGCGGCCTCCCAACATGCTAGAATTATAAGCTTGTACCACCATGCTCAGTGTTACTGACATTCTGGAAATTCTTTCCTTTGTGATGGAAGTTGGTGTTTTAGTTACTCATTCGTTGCTGTGACAAAATAGCCAATAGCCACAGCTTAAGAGAGTAAAGAATTCTTTATTTCAGAGTTTTAGAAGGCCTCACACAGTTGATTCGTGGACAGCTGGAGATGATAAAAACAGAAAGCAGAAGCTGGGGAGCTGCTGACAGCTTTGCATATACAGAAACCAAGCAAAGAGAGGAGCCAGGGATAGGCAGAGACTGGGGAAAAGGCTAGCCTTTCTTAGGAAGAGGCTGCAACAATGTTTCTTCTTTCTTCCTTTAATTACTTCAAGCTGCTAGTTGGGCACTGCTCCTCCAAGGCGGGTGCCCCCTCTCACTTCCTGGCACACAAGTCAACAACACACACCTGACAGCTTTGCCCTGGGCAACTCCCAAAGTCAGTTGACACAATCTTTCCAGGTCAAACCCCAAGCATCTGCCCCTTCTTGCCAAACCCTACCATCCAATAATTCACAGTTCCAAATTCAAAAAGCTCTGGGGGACACTGGAGATCCAAACCATAGCGGTTGGTGGCCTTACCTCCTAGGTATGGTGTATTAATTTTCCCCACCTCTGCTTATGGGATCTTCTTGGACCCTGTTCAGTGACGAAAGAAAAACTATCCTAACCCAGCATGGCGGTGCAAGTCTAATGCCCACATTTTGCAAATGTGCAAGGCACAAATCAGACAGCTGCAAAGATTTGTCTATGGTCACCCAGTCTATTAGTAGAGTTGTTGAATCTTAAATGGCCTAATAGGCTCCCTATAGTCCTTTTGTGATCTAAGAGGTATTTCGGGGAAGCTGAAGGCACTTACAGCTGGGCCCCGGCTTAGGAAGTTCAACTCCGAAGCCAGGGTAGTTTCTCCCTTTCCCATTAGATTGTAAATAAGCAGTAAAGAAAATTGCCCCCCGTCAGACTCCTTTGAGACATCTTATCCCTTTTCGCAATCTCTTTAACATTTGTTATTTTATTTCTATCTTGAAGCCAGCTAATTTTCCTTATTTACACCTCTCCAAACCCCACCTGGAATTTTTCAGTTTTAATATATGCCACCTAACCCCCACCATCACTGTTACCTTGCTTTATTTTCACAGTATTTTGATCTAATTGAAAAAGACATCCTAAATCCTAAGAGTATAGTTTAGGGAGAATCATAATTATTTTTATCATTGCTCCTTTATAGACTGTATTGCAGCTGAGGAACTAGCTTCCCACGGCCAAGCTATGCACACAAACTTTACATGTTCTAACTACTTGGCATGTCTCAGGAATACCGTTTCTTCCATTACCTCAACAGATCTTCAAGTCTTTTTCAAGTACAAGCGTATACATTTTATTCAGAGTCCCTTGACCATTAACCTTAGTTAATTTTTACACACTACTAATCCATTTTCCCTGGAAGGATTGTTTCTAGCAAGACTGATACTAGACCTTGTCAAAGACAATTTCAATCTTCAAATGACATCTGGCCACCTCAGTGTCTGAGATGGATGGACAACCGCTGTGACCTAATGAAAATACTCCTAGAAAGACATTTCCAAACCACTTCTTAGGTTGCTTTTCCCCAGGAAGTATGGTCTCTCTTGGAACTCATCCAATGCTGTCTTTCAGTGTCTGAATAATCTCTTAATTTTTCTGTTTTACTTGACTGGTAGTTAATTCTTTTACCACCCTTGGTACGGCCTTTCACCCACCATATCTCACAGGGCACATAGACTTAATGTTTTCGCAGAAGGTGACAATGAACAAGTAAACAAATAATTCAAGAAATATCTACAAATGTGATAAATATTATAGACAAAATAAACAAGTAGCTGCTGTAAACAGTAACAAGGCAGAGTATAATAAGGGAATCAGGCGTAAGTTCTCTGAGAACGTGACAAACCAGTCATGGAAAGAACAGGAGGGATAGGATGGGATGGAAGAAAGAAAAGGGAATGCATAAAGTTCCCAAGGCAAGAGAAAATTGGAAAAAAATCATACCTCAGGAGGTCAGTGAATAGAACATGCAAGGAATTGCAGTAAAACAGACCCCTCAAAATCAAAGACCCTATTGAAAAATATACAACTGAAATGAATAGACAGTTGTCAGCTGAAGAAGTTCAAATGGCCAGTGAATACCTGAAAAGATGTTCAACATCTCTTAGCCATTAGAGAAATGTAAATCGAAACATCACTAAGACATCATCTAACCCCAGAAAGAATGGTGTATATGAAAAACTCAAACAAAGTGATAATGCTAGCGAGGTTTTTTGGGGAAAAGGAACCCTCTTACTTTGTTAGTGGGATTGTAAACTATGGAGGATAATATAGAAATTCCTCAAAAGGCTGAAAATAAATATCCCCTTTGCTCCAACGATGCCTCTTCTGAGAATCTTTCCAAGAGAGTTAAAAGCATCATATAAAAGAGATACACGTATACCCATATTCATAGCAGCACAGCTAACAGCTAAATCTTGGAGGACACAAAAATACCCATGAACACACCAATGGATACAGAAATTATGGTAGATGTACACAATGCAGTACTACTCATCAATAAAGACAGATAGTTCTGAGGCTTTTGTAGGTAAATGGATGCGACTTGAGACCATCATGCTCAGTGATTTGAGTGAGGACCAGAAGGTTAAATATTGAATGGGTCTAGTTTTTTTTAGACTTCAGATATTAGTCTTCTACTCAATAAATAGTGGCTAGTTTTTTCCCTCATTCTGTTTTCTCTTCACTCTGTTGGTTGATTCTTTTTCTGTGTAGCTTTTAAATTCAACACCATCTCACTTGATTCTTTGTGTTATTTCTTGTGTTTTGGGGTTCTATTCAGAGTGTCTTTGCATATGCTTGTATTATTGAAGATTTTACCTATTTTTATCTTCTATTAGATTCACAATTTATATTTTAATGTTTTAATCTTTTGTCTTTTTTATTTAAATTTGGTACAGGGTGAGATACATGTGATTAGATGTATTCTTCCTCTGCATGTGCATAGCCAGTTTAATGAGGTTATGTTTCACCAGTATGTTTTTGGTCTCATTGTCAAAGACAGGTAGCCCAAAGTCCCTAAAGTTGTTTCTAAGTCCTCAGTTGTGTTCTTTTTTTTTTTTTTTTTTTTTTGAGGCAGGGTCTTGCTTTGTAGCCCAGGCTGGTCCTGAACTCACTATGCAGCCTGGGCTTTGGGCTCAAAGCAATCTTCCTGCCTCAGCCTCCTGAGTACTGGGATTACAGGCATGTGCCACCATGCCTGATTTATGTGGTGCTGGGGAATCAAACTCGGGTACTTAGTGCTTGACTTAACGCTTGCTAGGCCAGTGCTTTAATCGCTGAGCCATTCCTCCAGCCCCCTCGGTTGTATTCTCTTAATCGACATGTCTATTTTTTGCCTCCCAAATGTTGTTTATACGGCTGTAGAGCTGTAGTATAAAAGAACATCTGGGATTGTAAAGCCACACACTTTATTTCTGTCGATCAGGATTGCTTTGGCTACTCTGAGTCTCCTCTCTTTCCACATAAACTTTAGAAGAATTTTTTTTTCCTAGTTCTATGAAGACTGCTTCTTTTTTAATAATGAAATTGCATAAATATTCATGTAATTCTTGGTAATATGGCCAATTTTGACAACAAAGGTTTATTTTTTCATTTCCCAAATTCCTCCTCAATCCCTTTTTTCAGAGTACTGTAGGGTTTTATTTTTTTGCCTTGTTTTATTTTAGAGAGAGTCTTGCTCTATAGTCCAAGTTGGTCCTGAGCCTGCTACTGACCCCAGACTGACCTCAAAATCACGGCAATCGTTTTGCCTCAACCTCTGAGTGCTAGAAGTCCAAATAGGTGCCACCATGCCCAGTTTATGTGTTGTTGGAAAAGTGAGCTTGGGGCCTTGTCCTTGCTGGACAAGTGCTCTAACCGCTGTGCTATTCCTCTATCCCCTGTAGTTTTCATTATAGAAATCTTTATTTTCGTTAGTTAGGCTTTTCTTTTAGAATTTAAGTTTTTGAGGTTTTAATGGAATTTTTCCAATTTTCTTCCCAGTCAATTCATTTTTGGCATACCGGAACACTATTTATTTTTCTGTACACACGCTGTATCCTGCCACTTTGCTGAATTTAATTATTTCTAAAAGTCTTCTGGTAGAGTTTTGTGGGTCTTCTATAAAAATGATCAAGTTGTTTGCAAAGGAAGTTTGACATTTTCCTTTACTAGTCATATATCCTTTACTTTTTTCTCTTGCCTGGTTTCTCTCACTAAAGTTTAAAGTACTATATTGTACAGAAGTGGTTAAGTGTACAACGTTGTTCATCATTTTGGAAGGAATAGTTTCAGTTTTCCACTGTCTTAGTTACTTCTTTGTTGCTGTGACTCAGGACCCCCACATCTACAACTTAGGGAGGAAAGATTTATGTTATCTCACAGTTGCAGAAGGTCTCAATCCATTCATGGGTGGGTGTCTGGAAAACGGTGGAATCACATGGTGGGATCACAGCTGGAGTCAGAGCAGAGAAACAGATCCTCACAGCACGGCTGAACAGAGACCAGACTGGTAGGAAGTGCGGAACCAGCACGTGCTCCTCAAGGTCACGCCCCAAGCATCCCCTTCCAGCCAGGCCCCACCTCCCAGCAATACACAGTGTCCAGAAGAACATGAGCCCCCCCCCCACTTTATTGATATGTATAAGTGCAAAATTTAAGGTTTACAATGAGGTTTAGCATTTTGTGCACCTACTTATCTTGTCAAGGTGACAAGGACTTTCCCACTGTCCTTTTGTCCCTCCCAAAACCCACCCCTCCCAACCTCCCCGCCCTACTCTCCTGTTTCACTTTGTTTTTCGTCTTAAGTTCCATAGGAGTTGTGCTTTGGGACTCTCATATCAGAGAGACCATTCGATGTTTCACCTTCTGCTTCTCACTTACTTCACTAAGCATGATCTCAAGTTTCTTCCATTGGCCTGCAAAAGCCTCCACACTGTTGGACTTTATAGATGCATAGTATTCCATTATGTATAAATACTACAGTAGAACATGAGGCTTTTGAAGGACACTCCAGATCCAAGCTACGATACCTCCTTTTAGATATTGCCAGTGGGTTTGTCACAAATGTCTGTTTATCAATATTACATAAATTTCTTCTATACTTGCTTTTATCAAGAATTTTTATCAAGACTGAAAGTTGGAGTTATGTTAAAGGCTTTTTCTGAGTCTGTTGAGATGATCATATAAGTTTGATCCTTGCTTCTGTTCATGTGATGGATTACATACATTTATAATTTATTTATCTGTTTATATTGAACCACTCTTGCATCTCTGGAATGAAGCCCACTTGGTCATGATGTACGATGTTTTTAATTATTGGTTGCATTCTCATTCTGTTTTGCTTTTTGCATCTATGTTTATAAATGAGTTTGACTTATAGTGTTGTTGCTGTTGTCATTGAGTCCTCGTCTAGAACCATGGTAATGTTATATCCTAGGCATGAATTTGGCTGTGTTCTTTCCCTTACAGTTTCACAGAAGACTTTCAGGATTTATGAAGTTAAATTTTTCCTGAAGCTCTGGTAAAATTATGTGGTGAATCCATTGAGTCTAGGGCTTTTATTAGTTGTAGAGTCTTTATTCCTGCCTGAATTTTGTTGCCTCTTACTGTTCTACTCAGGACTTTTTTAAGTGTTAAATAAGTTTTTATTGAACGATGAAGTGAAAAAATTTATAGAATGCTAGTGATAGTGTCTCTGAAATATAATTTTATTCAAAGTACCAAAGAAAACACAAGTATATTCATTCAGAAATCCATTTTGAGTATCTGTAATTCATCTGACATTGTGCTGATTGGGATGTAAAGATGTCTTAAAAATAATTCCTATCTTAAAGTTCTCATAGATTTCAGAGTGATAAATATGAAAACTTACATATGAATCACCAAAGAAATGAAACTTTTTACTGGGATTTCTTACACTGTCCTTTCATTTTTATTTCTTCATTCATACCTCTATTGGGTAGGGTTCTAAGATAGAGTTAATACAATTTATAGCAATAGAGGGAATTTACTTGGAGGGGTTACACTTTGAAGAGAGAGGTAGTCCAATTTGGCCATGTACACGGGGAGAGCTGGAGGGTCCAGTAGCTGCTCAGACTTGTGCAAGAAGGACACTGGTCCAAGACTTCAGGACAGTCAGTGCCAGCCTGCGGTGAACGGTTGTTCAAGAAAATAGGCAAAGATGGGAGGCTGATGGCTACGGAGGTCTGCGAGGTGCCTGCTGACAGGATCAAGCCAGGAGCCAAAGAACTCTCCCCCTCCCTTGCTGAAGGTGAAGCCAGAGCTGTTTTAGGAAGAGGCTGCAGCAATGTATCTTCTTCCTTCATTTCCTCAGTTCAAGAGGCCCCTTAGGTGCCCCTCCCCCACTTCCTGGCCCTCAAGTCAACGACACACTTCTGAGAGCTATTCCCTGGACATTCCCTCCTTGCAAGAAGTTGACACAGTTTCTCCAAAGGCCACCATACTGAAATCAAGTATCTTGATGTAGATTGATCAATCAGCAATAAATATGAATAAAATGAGGCATCTTATTTCTACCCTCAAACAAAAGCAGTGTGGGGAAGGGTGTCTAAATTCTATAATGACAATTCAGTAGAGGTATAGCTTCAATAAATGAAGAAGTTGGGTCATTACCTACATTAACAACTTAAGACAGCGTTTCATCTTGGAAGGGGCAACCTAGCTTCTGCTGACTCAAACTATGGTGAAAATTCAGTTTGGATTTGTTTTTAAAAGAACATATATGTCAAAGCACACATGTTCGAGATTAAGACTGGTGAATGACGTCAGTTGGTGACTTTATTCTTTAAAATGAAAAACAATCACTTGTTAGCTAATGCAAGTCATGATGTCTTGATTACAGGAAATATATTTGATTCCATTCAATAAATATGAGTTTGGGCCCAGATTTAGGTCCAGATCTATCACCATTGGCAGGTCAATTCTCCTTGTTGGATCTCAGTACCCCCATGCACACAATGGGACATAGATCTTCCTTAGTGTTTTTCCCCTGAAAAACCCAACATGCCAGAGACATTTGTCAGATTCTTACTACAAGAGATCTCAGCTACAATGAGGATTTTTGAAGGTTTTGAGATCTAAAATGTGCAGGAGTGAAAAGGACACTAAATTTGGGCAGCCTAGTTTAGTTTAGTTTAGTTCTTACTAAACTAAGTGATCTAGTTTTAAAAAACAAGGTGACTGTGGAAACCATTTCTTAGAATTTTTTTTTCATTTGTAGAACAAGAATTATTTCATTTCTAAAATCCATTCCAATTTAGGAACTGCACAAGTGAAACAAACTTCCAATTTAAAAGGCTCTGTGTCAGGTGCTATGGAGGCATAGCAGACAACACACGTTCTTGCTCCCCTCAAATGTCACATGTATTGGGAAATTCATCACCCTCCTCTAGAATTCTTGGCCCAATCCCCAAAACCTTAGTCAACTCTTCCATTAAAAAATCCATTGGAATATCCAATTTTCTACTGGATTGAGTGATTCATCAATCACATATTGACATGTTGAGAATTGTAAGAGCCATATCCAATGACACACTCTCAGATTTCATGTCTTATTTGCCTGTGGTATGGTCTGGATCTGGAATGTCCCAAAAGCCTCATGTATTTGGATGTTATGGTATGCCATGGAATCATGTCCTATTAAGAGACAGGGACTGTTGGAAGGGGTGGATTACTGATGTGTGGTGGATTAGGGAGTGTAGTAGATTATAGGTATATGGTACAGTACTGAGCATGTGACTTGAAAGGGATGGATCACTGGGGCTTAACCCTAGAAGGCGAGGAAAACTGAGGCTAGACCTGGAGGGATATGCGCTAGCTCTCTGTTGCTTCCTGTTTTACATGCTGTGAATAGCTCTTCTGCTAGACCTCTCCCATGCGCTTCCACCATGAATGGACTGAGACTTTTTTGAAACTAAACTGAAAGAAATATTTCGTCCCTTAAGTCATGCATGCTGGGTATTCTGTCCCAGCAATGAGACAGTAACTAAGACGGCCTGGCATTCCAGTCTAGCTCCAACTTAACTTCCTCAGTCCTTTAATGTACCTTTGTTATGACATAACATGTACATAACTAACGTGGACCTGTCATTCTCCAAGTGGACACTTAGCTCCTGGAGAGTAAGTACTAACCTTTGATAATTTCTATGTCCTTAAAGAGACAAGATGCACAAAGAATAACTAAAGCATGCTAAGCAAAAGAACAAATAAATAAGAAAGTATATGAAAGAAATCAAATATAAGGTAGAAAGTGAGCAATGTAGTTCAGACTCAAAATACTGGGGAGTCTCAACTACCTGGGAAGTTGTGGTAAGAAATTCTAGAAAGTTCTATGTGAAAGAATGTTATGTGACAGTATTATTAAAGGTAATTAATATTTTATCTAAGGGATAACTCCACTTATGGGAGCTAAGTCGAGTCACTAGAATTATGCTGTAGAATGTGTTAAGAGACTAGGAAACAATCTAGCTTGGATGTTTCGTGGAGATTGATGAAGGAGTATGGAGAAAGAATGGCAAGGTTTGCTGAGGTTACATCATAAAACTAGGGTAATGGTTTTGAACATTTTTCTGTAGGAAATGAAGAGCATCTGGTGGCTTCTGAGAGGTAAACCCTTTAATCCAAGGTCTTATGGTGCCCAAGAGGAACTGAGGTTTTTGCAGTGATGTAAGACAAGCTCTGTCTTGGTTACTCTCTCATTCTTGGGACAGAATATCTGACACTCATAACTTAGGGGAAATTTTAGCTCACAGTTTCAGAAGGTCTCAGCGAATTTATGAGTGGCTGGCAGTAGTGGGAGCACATGGTGGAGACCTAGTCAGAGAAAAAGCAGTCAGGAAGCAGAGAGTGAGGAAGGGTGGAACTAGTGCAAACCCTTCCAAGTGAAGCCCCAGTCAGCCGGCCATTCTACCAGGCCCGACATTCCACCAGTGTATGACAATCATCAATAATTCACATCTAAAAGCATGAGTTTTTGAGGAAACATGCCACTGCCAAACTATAACAGCTCTCAGGCAAGAAGACAGATACAAAACTCTGTCATGAAATGGAAGAAGTGTGACATTTTAACATGCTTGTGAGAATTCAAACATGTCATAATATAGTGACTGTTACCAGCAGTCTCATTAAAGGGGGGAGGGTCTTGTTTCTAACAAGTGATCACTGTTTCCAGCTGTGAAAGCGAGGGCTAGGAAGCTGTGGCCCACGTGTGTAGTGTCAGTCACCTGACTAACAAGGGACTATATATTCTGTCTTCATCAGTAGCTCCTGTGTGACTCTACATTTCAGCTGCATAATGTCCGCTTTGCTGCTGGGAAATATCTTTGCGGTAACATTGCCCTCTAGCGGTCTTTGCTCTTCTTACAACCAGAAGTAAATTTGACCCAAACTTCCCTTAGGGAAGGGCAGGGATTGTGGTGTTGGCAGGATATACACGTGCACAAACTACTAAAGCTGAATGTAACCATTGTGTACTGCGCCATATATCCTAATAAAGTGGGGAGAAAAAATATTTTTCTCTCAGTAAGTTCACCATTTCTGTTTTGATATCCAGTTCTCAAGTCCATTTTGATCTGATTTTGCTGTGTGGTGACAGATATTCATTGTCTTGCGTGTAGAAATGCAGTTTTCACAGCACCATTTATTGAAGATGCTGTCTTTTCTCCAGTGGGTTGATCTGCTTTTTTTGTTGTCAAAAAATCAGGTCACTGAGGATGTTTGGGTTTGTCTCAATGTTCTCAATTCTGTTCCACTGATCCTCCTGTCTGTTCTTATACCAGTACCATGGATATTTAATTACTGTTGCTTTTTACTATTTTTTGAAGTCTGAGATTGTTATTCCTCCAGCTTTGCCCTTGTTATTTAGGATTGCTTTAGAACTTTTGGGTCTTTTCTGGTTCCATATAAACTTTAAAGTTGTTTTTTTTTCTAGTTCTGTGAAGAATGCTGTTGTATTTTGATTGGTATTGCATTAAATTGGCAGAGTAACTTTGAAAATATGGTTAGTTTGACCATATTAGATCTGAGGCAGGGAAAGACTTCCTGAACAGAGGCCAGATGCCAACAGAAATAATAGCAGGAATCAAAAAAGGGACTACATCCAACTAAAAACTTCAGTAAAGCAAAGGAATAATCGACAGGGTGAATGAACCCACAGAATGGAAAAAAAATATTTGCCAGCAGTACCTTAGACAAAGAATTAATTAATATCTAGAATACACGAAGAACTCAAAAAAGATGACCCTATCAAGAAATGGGCAACTGAAATGAAAAGAAAATTCTCAGAAGAGGAAGTACAAATGGCCAACAAGCTCATGAAAAAGTGTTCATCGTCACTGGCCATCAGAGAAATGCAAATTCGAACAACGTCGAGGTTTTGCCTCACCCCAGTGAGAATGGCTACATTAAGAACTCAAAAAAAAAAAAAATAACACTTCTTGCTGAGGCTGTGAAAAAAAAAAGAACACTTCTATACTCTCAGTAGGATTGCAATCTGGTTCAACCATTATGGAAAGCAGTCTGGAAATTCCTTAGAAAGCTGAGAATAGAAATTCCACTTGATCCAGCCACAGCTTTACTGGGAATATTTCCAAAAGAAATGAAGTCAGCATATCATAAAGACATATGCATGTGTATAGTAACACAGTAATAGCTAAATTCTGGAAACAACCAACTTGGCATCAACAGAGGAATGGATAAAGAAGAGGTGGTATTTATACACATTGGAATACTATGCAGCCACAAAGAAAAAAAAGATATGAAACATTTGAAAGAAAATGAGGCCACCTTGAGTCAATAATGCTTAGTTAAGTAGAACAAACACAAAAGACTTAATAGAAACAGGTGTCTCTCTTTCAAAATTCACAAAAAGAAGTGCATTAAAAGACCTCAACATGAGTGAATGAGAGAGAGAGAGAAAGAGAGAGTAGGGCGAGCTATAGACTGCTAGGAAAGGGATGAATCTCTGAGAGTTGAGGGGGAGATAAGGGCCAGGGTAAGAGGGAAAAATGTCTAAAATGATGCAGATAGTCACTGTCTCCCCAAGCCGTATGTTTCCAAAATGTTGTTGAATATATGGTTCATAAATAATAATAATAATAATTAGTTTTCTTCTCTGTTGTGTTTTTCAACTCTCTATTCTCTCCCTTTGTCTATGTTGGCATGGAGTAGTGAATCAGACAAGAATGGAAAGTATTAGCCCAACATTACAAATAGGGAAACACAGGTTCTAACGGTGAAGTAGTTTGCCGTAGTTTATCTACAAAAACTGGGTTAGAATTAAAATTGTAGCTTGTACCTTAGAGTTCTAGGTTAGATTCTTCCCTATTTCCTTTCTTCTTTTCTTCCTTCCTTGGACCAATTACTTGGTCCCCAAGGATATGGGATACATTATCTTCCAAAGAAAAGGAAGAACGGAAGATGATTTTAGGCCAAGGGACCAAAAAAAAAAAAAAAACCCACTAAAGCATTGATTTGGGCATTTTTAGGGCATTTTTAGGGCATTTAAGATCAGAGAGTGAGATGTGGTAAGAGGGGTTTGAACTAGATTGTAGCAGCTTTTGTGTTCCACGATACATATTTGGACTTTAGATTTTGTCTCTTTCCTTCCACATTTCCTCAAGCTTACAAGCAAACATATTTTCTAGGATGACGATCGCTCCCCTTCAGGTACATGCTTCACTAAACTGTTTGGTTTACTTGTCAGGAAGACTAATAAAAACCAACAAACGAGATTATTTTCAAGCTTTCCAGAGGTACGACACGAACCTGGGGCTGACTGGGGCCCAAAATGGTCCCATGCCTTATAAGTCTCCTAATGTTACTTAAAACAAGAAGGACAGGTACGGACAAAGTTACTTGCAGATGACAAGACAGATTCCAGACATCTAGACCAGCCCCAGAAAAATCAACATACAGACAATATAGTCTTTGCTGTATCTTTTGTTTTATTACAGACCTAGAGTTCGTGTGGGGAGCAAGTTTTTTCACCAAAGTTTATCTGTCTGCTGACTTCCAGAATATTATCAGCAATGGTCACAGTTCCATTGAAAACACACAGGCCTCAATCCAAACACGAATCCTCATACTCCTTCCAAACAGAATGCCCTCTTGTATTTTATTTGTATACATGTATTCGTATTTATCAGTCTCCTAACTTCCCCTCCTCACACGTGTGAGGCTTTGCACCAACAAGCCCCTTACAGTGATTGGGGTTTTCTGCAACTCTAAGAAGGAAGTAAGGAGATAAACTCAGCTTCTCATTTTGGAAAAGAGGAAACATAAGTTCAGAGATGGATTTACCCCCAACTAAGGGGAGGAAGCAGAACAGGTTTCCAAGTTTTGTTATTACTCTTTCAATTCCTGTCAGAAAATGTAATTAAGAGAGAGCTAAAGTTACTAATGCCTGCAACAGGAGTTGCCGAACTTCTTGACACCAGCGACTGGGTTAGTTGAAGACCATTCTCACAGTTCGTTCGCACTTCATGCACGTTTTCCTCAGAGTCAGGATCCTAAGACCCAGCAGATTCCCATGAGGCGTCCCTCTAGTTAATGTGACAGTTCTCCATTCTCAACAAAAATGCCAATATGCATCATTCTTACTCTAAGAAATTGGGCTCTTTAAGGGAAAAGGAGAACCCCTGCATGTATGTAGTAAAATCAACAGCATTTACACCTAGAGCTTCTAGAGCTGGAAATATATGAAACAATTACCTTAGCTGCCTTTAGTAAATTAAAAAATACAAATTAAATAACAACAGGAGATTCTTGTGTTTTAGCTGCTACTCTTGGACAGCTGGCCTTGGGAAAATTGACTTTAGAGCTCAGCCAATGTTCTAAATATTCTTTCTCCGTGTATCTTGTATACCTGTCGCTCTACATATGTATGTATATATGTCCATGTTCTCATCTCCTCTGTGCTGCGAGGCCTACATACCCTAGTTGACATCAAGCCAGCACTTCCTTCTCATTCCTCAACACTATGAGGCTGATGAGTAGCATTCTAACATATGAAGCGACTGAGACCCTGAAAGGCTGAATTATATGCCTAAATTCACACGGCTTGTAAGTGGCAGATTTAAGCCCAGCCAGTTTGATCCCAGATCCTATATACAGCACCATCCATCTGACTGGTTTCCATTTCAGCAGTATGGGCCTTTCATATCTTGCACCCTGTCCCAATCAATTGTCCCAGTGTCCCGTCTGCTGTATCTTTGCTTAAGGTGTCACTCACCATTCTCTTTCCACTTCTTAGTACTAAAACAGATATTTAGAGGCTTAATTCAAAGTTCTCCACAAGGCCTTCCATAAATATTCCAAAATGTCCCAAAATTTGATCACAGCATGAGATCTTGGAATGTCTTTGTATTCAGAAATAGATATTATTCAATTGCACTGCAACCTTTTCAAACAGAGACATTTCTTTGGTGGTACATTTCTAGTGAACCCGTTTTCCAAATTTAAATAAGAACCAATTTGATAACTTGCCAAATTACTTGAAACTGGAAATGAAGGATCCCAATCTACGGGTTAGAATCCACCTTGTGCCATAAAGGCTGTCCAATGAAATAATCAATGGCCTGTTGAGTTACTCACCTCAATATTTTCGTTAGACTGAGTTATAGTACCGAATGCCAAGCACTGCCCAGGGCAATATCACATATCCTTTATAGATAACTCTCACTGGGTCCCTGCGAATGACCTCTGACTTACAGAATTAGACATCCTTAAGACGTGCATTTTGAAGCATTGTTACATGTCAGGACATTTCCCATGGAGAACAACCTCATCAAGGTCAATCTTTAATGAGAACAAGCCAAAACAAAGCAGAGCTGAATTCTCTCACTGCGGCAGGGCTGACGTGCTATGTATGCCCGTTCCCTTGTGGGGGGGGGGGGGGGGATAAAGTAGCACCTTACAAAGTAAGACGAAAATTGAAAAGAGGCCCTTCAGATAATTCCTTCAGTGTGAAACAAGCTAAAAGGCCTGAGGGTTTTTTTTTTAAAGTGTTTTAAATAAATATGTAGGTATACAAATGTATACATATATTTATTTGATTTACAATTCTATATTTATGGTTCCTTATGTAGTTACAAGATAGGTAGAGAGCTAAACTTTAAAAAGTTCATACTCTTTGATACAATATTTCTACTTCTGAAAATCTATCAGAAGTTCTGGCAATGATATACATACAAGGATATTCGTTGTTGGTAGGGGTCACAGTTTTGTCAACTCAGGATGCTGATGATTAGAAATGGAAATTAAGTTGTAGAAAATCAAGTTATTTTTTTCATACCTACACAATTGGGGATTTATAGGATTCGTTTGTGAGCGTCTTTAGTGGTGTTGTTATGGATACCTAGATGTCCTGAGTGGATCCAAACCAATCA
This sequence comes from Ctenodactylus gundi, assembly GCA_004027205.1. Lineage (NCBI taxonomy): Eukaryota > Metazoa > Chordata > Mammalia > Rodentia > Ctenodactylidae > Ctenodactylus > Ctenodactylus gundi. The sequence goes on along the minus strand of PVKB01000506.1, from coordinate 345,325 downwards.
CTTCTCATTAAAATTTGGCTTTGGGAAAGAGCTAAAAGTAGCACAGTGCCAGATCTCATGAACATGGCAGATGAGGACACACGCAATGGTTTACATGCCTGCCTTTCATTGGATAGCCTTAGTAACAATATGCCCTGTACTTTTCATCATACCTTGAGATGACATTCGCGATGGAGAACTTCCAGAACCGTCCTAGAAAGTGGCAAGAATAATAGGATAAATGTATTTAAAGCAAGGGGTTTTTTTGGAGGCGTATTTTAAGTTTTTCAATTTGACCACACCTCACATTTCATTCTCTTTTTGAAAGTTTCTCTTCAAAACACAGTTTATTTCCGTAACAGCCTGGAAAATGTATAATATTTTATAGAAAGAAAAATTTATGTGTATGTAATTGTTTGCCTGGGACTCGAGGAAAAGAATAAAAGTGAAAGATAAAGAAAACGCAGCGGTTCTTACATCTGGGAGACAGGGAGGTTAGAGCAATTCACTGGAAGCCGGAAGTAGCTGTGTAGAAGAATGGTGGCTCCTTTTTTTAAAAAAAATTTCTTTCCATAGGGAGTTTAGAATCTGAACTGGCTATATTGGAAATTAGTTTTTGGTATTTGTATGTTCTGCTAATGGTGAGTCTTCAGGTGTGGTGACAGCGGCGGAAAATACAATGAAGAAGCCTCACGAGCAAGTTCACGCTGAAGCAGGGATTTGCCACCTCCCACCTCTACCCCCGTGTCCTCGACACAAAACGAACGGCTTAGTGTTTTTTGACTGAAACTTTGAGTGACAAAGAGGCAGAGGCCCTCCTACCGAGGCATTTCTACCTAGCTGTCTGGGCTTGTCCTCTGCTTCACTCAGTTGTTTCCTTACATAGCCAAATTAAGGGGCTATTGTGCTTTATTTTTAACTTGTTTTTGTGATGAATGTGCTATATATTTATTACAGGAAACACACAACACAGGCAAGCGAATCAATGTAAAATGAACTGTTTTAATTTTTCTCTGTGTATATTTAATCTCGTCATGTGATTATGTTGTTTTGCAACCCATTTCTTTGCACTTAACAATTTAATGAAACACCGTTTCAGGGGTTTTTAGTTTTTTGAATCTTTTAAATATAATTCCAGGCAGGAGAATAATAATTAATACGTTCACAATGCAAAAAATGGAATACACAGCACTTACAAAGAAAATTAATTCTTTCTTTGATCATTTGTCCTATCTCCCACCCCCACCTTCTTTCCTATCTTCTGCTCCTCAGAAATAGTTACTGTCATCATCTGGTGTGTACTCTTATAAGTGGTTTTTGAAGTTTTCCATATTCGTTCACATAATATGCTTAGAGTAGTAACCAAGCAGCATGGTAGTGGCATAAAAACAAATACACAGACCGATGGAACAGAAGAGAAAAATCCCAAAATAAATCTATGACTACCAAGCATTTTTCAGGAAAGGGGCAACAACATACCCTGGAAAACCAGAATCTCTATCTGTAGAAGAATGAAACTAGACACTGTCTCTCACACATACCGAACTCAACCCCAATAGGTCAAAGTCTTAACCGGAAGATTTGAAGCTATAAACCTTCAGGAAGACAATATAAGGGAAACAATTTAAGAAACCAATTTATGCAGTGATTTTGTTTTGTTGACTATGACACCAAATATGCGATACTAGACATCATTATTATTACTACTGCTAAATATAGTTAGCCTAATTTTTCAGAGTAGCTATTAGGTAATATTTTTAACATCCCTAACAGGAAGAAATGATGTATGTATGAGATGTAGCTATACTAGTTATCCTGCTCTAATCATTGCCCACTGCGTACTTTATTGAAATGTCTATCTGTATTCCATAAACATGAATAATTGTTGTGTGTCAATAAATAATTGATAATAATGATATTTAATGGTTTGACATTAATTAAAACAAACTAAAAATCTGCGTAGATATTTCTCAAAAGAAGACATACAAATCGCCAATAAGTATATGAAAAACCTCAATATCATTAATAATGAGAAAAATGCAAGTCAAAATCACAAAGAGATGTTCCAATTCAGCCAGTGTCTATTATCAAAAGGACAAAAAATCCAAACAAATATTGGCAAAGATGCAGAGAAAAACCAGTATTTTTTTGCATGTTAATGGGCATAAATATTTCCCCATAATTACTGTCTTTATTAGCATATGTTTGTGACACATAATAATTACACTTAACTTGGGGAATTGGCACATATAAATAGCACATCTTAATCATTTTTTATGAAAGAGGAACTATTATGTACTATCTGTGGGAATGCAAATTAGTATAACCGTTATGGAGAAAAGTGTGGCAGTTCCCCAAAAAACTAAAAATAAGTTTGGCATAGTGGTGCATGCCTGTAATTCCAGCACCTGAGAGGCTGAGGCCAGAGAACTTCAAGTTCTAGGCCAGGCTGGGCAACTTAGCAAGACCCAAAAGAAAAGAAAAAACCAAGGCGAGGCGATGTGGCTCTGCGTTGACTCTCCAGCAATGGAAAATACAAGTGAACAAATCCTAGAAATAGAATGATTATGTGACCCATCAGTGTCATCGCTAGGTATATATCTCAAGGAGATATAACTGTGTGTTGCAGAAGCTCTGCACTTCCATATTTATTTAGCATTGGTCGCCATAGCCAATCTGTAAAACAACTTAGATGTCCGTACACACACACACACACACACACACACAGAGAGAGAGAGAGAGAGAGAGAGAGAGAGAGAGAGAAAGAGAGAGAGAGAGAAATATTTTAAACCATATAAATGAATGAAGTTCTGTCGTTTGCAGGCAGAGAAACCAAATGCCACAGGTTCTCACCCATATGTGGGAGCTAAAAAGTTGATCTCAACTTAGTACAAAAGACTGGAGACTGGGAAGAGCGTGGTTAATGGTAGAAGAGGTAATTTCTTCAGCGCAGTAACATAGCTATGGTATGTGATAATTAACTTAACATTTCAAAATAGCTTTTAGATAAGAATTTTAATGTTCCTAACATAGAGAAACGCTGTAAAGCTGAGACGATAGATATGCTAGTTACCCTATGTGATTGTTGCCTATTGCATACGTGTAGTGAAATGTCTCTCTGTCCCCCACATATATGTATAATTATTGGGTGTTAATTAAAAATAAAAGTACATTGTAAAAATCATTTGCTTAGTTTTTTTTCTTTGTGGTTTTCTTTTTTTCATTTTGCCCACTATTCACTTTCTTGTTTTCATATCACATTTGATGTTCATAAATGAAATTCCATTAAGATTGACCAGAGGACCCTTATCCTGAGCTACATCCCTAGCCGCTTTTTGTTGTCTATTTGAGACAGGATCTCACTAATTTGTAAAATTGTCCAGGCTGAGTTTGAATTTGTTTGAATTGTCCTGCCTCAGTTTCCCAAAGTACTGGGATTACAGGCATGCACCATCAGGTCTAGCAACCTGTGTTAATATTTTTAATGTAAAAATTGTACTTATATTACAATTACCTTTTAATATAAATGGATTTTTTCTAAGCATCCAAAGATTAGTTTATTTATTTATTTGTTGGACACTTGCTACCTGCCAGACTAATGAAGATATAATTTTGAGCAGAAGAGAGATGGTTTTCATCCCGTCAAAAATTATAATCTTTCAAAGATACATAATAGCTATAACTGTTGTAACAGAATAGCACCTTGTCTAAAAGCCTTGAGGTAGCCAGGCTGGTGGACTGGTGAGTAGTCTAAAAGAGAAAGGATCGCAAAAAATGCTCCTACTCAAAGAAGCACAGCCAACAGGCACGGGTGTTTTGTCTTCTAAAGACACTCCTTTCTTAATACTACATCTCATCAGGGTCAGTCTTCCTGAAAGGTAAACCTCTACAATAAAAAACTACCTTAAAAAAAAAAGCAAGCGATGGCCACCGGCAGAGACAATATGGACCAAGCACAAAAGACGGACTATAGATATGTGTCATGTGCCTCTTATAAAATGCACAAAATAATGACATAAAAAGGCCCCAACATGAATGACAAAGTGGAAAGAGAGGCAATGGTTAGATAGGAAAGGGGTGAATCTCTGAAAGGGGCAGGCATGGACGCTCACTGATTCCCCAAACTCCATGTCTTTAATGTGTTATAGAATTTGGAATTTATGTATTTAGAAAATAAAAAGATAAAAGAATAAAAAGCACCAACCAAATAGCTATATTTAGTCCTTTCGGGATTAGTCTCCGACAAAAGCAAGGCAGAGACTTTGCTCTGTATCATCAGTGCAACCCCCTACCAGAATTCCTCTAGTTATGACTCAGAAACATGAAAAAGACCAAGTTCTTCTGAAGAAACTGGGAAAGCTGGGGGTTGAAGAAATGCAGTGGGGCTGTGCACTGCATAAGAGAATGATCAAACCGTCAAGCACAGCAAACGCAACAGTCATGGCAACATCAAAATCAAGAGTAGAACATTAAGGACCATCAGAATAACAGCAACACCATCAACAAGGGCAGAAACAGAATCAACCACATCAACAGACAGCGTCAGGAGAGAAGATGACACAGATACCTCAGACTTCTTGTATTTACTTCTTAAGACAGAAACCGTGCTCCAGAATCTTTGCTACTTCTGTCCTCTGCAGCAAAAAACCTGCCTTTTATCCTCAAGACGCCTAGAATGGAGTATAAATTTTGGCTTCAGAATCCAATCAATTCACTGGAGAAACATTATCCACCATGAAGAAAATTGCAATACTGAGCTCACGTATGTGTGAATGTCTGAGTGTTCACATGCATGTGTACATGGGAATAAAGCAGCAAGAGAATTGAGAATCTGGTGGAATTCAGAACCAGACAAGAACTTCTGAGCTAAAGAAGGTCTAATAATTTGCCACCTTTCCTACCAAAAGATGACTACTCAGAGAAAGTAGGCTTGCAGTGGGGATGAACACTTGGGAGATTTTTGCCTCTAGGGGCAGAATGAGCCACAGACTCAGTGGCTTCTCTTTGAATATTGTCAGAACCCATTGGCACATTCCTTTGTTTTTTGTCTCTTCTTTATTTAACATTCATAAAGTCACACCCTCGCTCCCACTGCGCAACCAACCATCCTCTGTTATAATAACAACAGTAACCTTAGCCAAGTTACAACATAATTTAGTGGTTACTGTTTTCTGTACACTAAATTTCATTCCTGTTCTGCCTGACCGAAGATTGCACTTGGGAAACAAAGTGATTCCTTGATAGAAATTTGAGACACACTAGATTTAATTTAAATCAGTGGTTTTTTTGAAGTTCTTTGGGGGCCTGAGCTCAAGCATTTCTGTAGATTTGGTTTGGGTCACCAAGAGCGCTTTAGGCTAGCTTGGCCTCTGTGAGCAGGTAGACGAGCTAGGGTTGGATAGACGACGCGCCCTTTGTGGGAACTGGCACACCTTCACAATAGCTATCCAAGATCTAATGCACCCAGAAATGATAATATCAGCTTTTGCATATCATTTCATTTACTTACTGTAAGATACTAGTAACATACGTATTGTTGCTCTACTCACTAATGAGAAAAATCAATGCTTAGAGAGGCCCAGGGCTTTATTTAAAAGTCACACAAGTAATTATGAGCAGAGATGAGCTCAGAAGGTCTCTTAATTACAAATCTAGAGCATTGTGCCTCTTCATCTGTCTTTACCTAGAAGTTGGCAGGAATCCTGTCTCCGGGAGGCTCACAAGGCAAGAAGTGTGCTGAAATCATTGACACACTGTCCATGTATGAAGTAGAAGATATAAGAAGCTGGCTTCATTTCTCAGGCTGTGCTGCTCATGAAGTGGTATGGTCATAGTGGTTAAAGAGGAGACAAGAGACACTACTAGAATACAAATAAGCTTCCTTTTTTCGAAGGACTTATGATGCCCTGAGGAAGACATCATTGGTATCATTGGGCTAGGAACTAAAAACAAAAATCTCCTCATGTGTTAGTTTGTTAGAAATGCCAGAACAAGGGCTGGAGGAATGGCTCAGTGGTTAAAGCGCTTGCCTAGCTAAGCGCTAAGTACCCTAGTTCGATTCCCCAGCACCACATAGGCTGGGCGTGAAGGCGCACGCCTGTAATCCCAGCACTCGGGAGGCTGAGACAGGAGGTATTGCTGTGAGTCCAAGGCCAGCCTGGGCTCCGGAGTGAGTTCAGGACCAGCCTGGACCACAGAGTGAGACTCTGCCTCAAAAAAAAAAAAAAAAAAAAATTCCAGAACAAAATGCCAGAGGCGGGGTGTCTTTGACCTTTGTTTTCTCAGAGTTCTAAAAGCTAGAAGCCCAAAATTGAAGTGCCAGCAGGTTGGCTTTTCCTGAGGCCTCTCCTCTTGGCTTGCAGGTGGTCACTTTCCACTGTGCTCTCACATGGTCTTCTCTGTGAGCAGGCCTGTCTGTTGTCTCCTCAGATTAAACGAGGACCCACCCTAACACTCAGAATGCAGTCAAATTCTGAGGTACTAGGGTGTAAGGCTTCAACCCATGAGTTTTGGAAGAAGAAACACACTTCTGCTCATAATACTGCCATTTGCTCCTCAGAGCTTGGGCTGGAACTAGTTTACCTAAAAAGGTTTAAATAAATAGAAGTTGGGCAATGAGTCACATACTATTTTTTGCATTGAACCACGTGGACATTGTCACTTAAAACTAGCACCACTTCTCCCAGGTTTTCATTCCTTCACCCCCAGAAGCTCAACAGTTTCAGGGTTGCTCAGTAACCATCCATTGTGTGTCGTTAGCAGAATCTTGCTTTTTCTACTAATTGACACTTTTTTCCTTTTTGGCTTGTATCTGATTCCTTCAGAAAAGTTTGGGCTCTTTCCTTTCTAGAGATAAATGTAGAGGATGAAAATTATGTTCATATGTATTTGATGCAGAAACAAACAATTTTGTCTTCAGCAAATAAAAATCACAAGAATGATAGCAATTCATTTTGGATTTCCTAGCTTAGATCCAGGTCCAAATATTTGGTTCTATTGTTCCTATAGCTGCATATGCATTTTTCAAACTGGTTACTGTCATGTCAGTTAGTAAAATATCTTTTGTAGATGTGCTAAATAGATTTTGATATTTCTTTTAATAACTTTCCATTGTTTGGAAGACAAATTTGAAGCTTAACACAGCATTCAGAGTCCTCAGTCATGAGGATCGATACATTCGTCCAGCCCCTGCCATTTTTCAATAAAAGCTTGCATTCGAACCAGGCAGAATTTTAGTCAGCAAAACTTGCTTGTCTGTTTCGTATATTCACATCTGTGCACATACTGTTTTGGGACACTCTTCCAGAATGCCAAGGATGCCTGTTTCTCCACCTGGACCTGAGCCAGCCTGCTGTCTTCTTACTTATCCTTCAAGTCTCAGTTTAGATCTCCTTTGGGAAACCACTCCTACCCTCCCCAGAAAGTTAACCACTCCCTCTGTTTTGCCACTGTATCTTATAACACTGTCTTTTATGTCATGTTTGAGCATGTTGTAGTGATGAGCAAACTGAATTATTAGAACACTGTTTGACTATTCTCCTGACTAAACAGGGATCAGCCTCAGAGTAAGTACTCAAGTGTTTGTTAAATGAATGTAAGAAAAAAATGGGGAAAGAATACTGCCAAGTATGAGTGTTCTGTCTTTTCTATCTTCTAACATGGCCTACACAATTCTGTTATATGATGAGATAGGACTGGGATTTAGTTCACATAACTGTGACCAGGCTTCTAGCTCATTTACCAGTTATGGGAGCTGAACTAATCTAAGTCACATCTCTCATTCTGGGCCCTAATAAGACTTTTTTTTTTTTTCAGTTGTCAGGTTAATGTGAATCCCAAAAGGAATGAGCAGTTCGGGAGAGCGGAGAGTAGCTGAACAGGCACGCTCCTGGAGGGTAGGCATCAAATAATCTGGTTTCTCCCGTGCCCATCACCACTCCGCATTCCTGAGGAGAGGGTGACAGATTAGAACACTGCTACACCGATGGGGAAGTGCCATCCTGGAAATTGCCACACACTAACTCTGGGGAGGTCATATGAAGGTGGGGTACAGGGTCAAATGATGCAGAGGGACTGATGCAAAACTTAACTGTTACTCTTGAGCAACTCAAGATATAAGGGCTAGCAGTCCCAATTGTTGCTGCAGGGACTTCCCTTCCACAATGACTTTGCAGTTCTGAGGCTGGGGAGGCAGTTATAGAGGCTACCTCAGGCCAAGCCTGGGATAGGAGTGGTTGCAGATAAACTACCCACCCAGGAGTTCCCACCCAATCCGACTTTCATCTCTTCTTACATCACATGTGAAAATAGCCCTGCAATATGGGAAGATAAAAATTATAACTTCTGGTTTACACTCGAAGCTGTCAAGTCCCAGAGAAGAGGGTTGGAAGATAGCGTCTTCCTCTACTCAAATGTTCAATTGCTCTTAACTTACGGTTGCTTCATGCGTAGAGCCTGCTGTGTCTGGAGTCTTGTGTTCATCCAACTTCACTTTCCATGCATTCGATTTCTCCATTTTTACTTAATTGTAATGACCCAAATGATTGAATCCCTTCCAGTTTAACACATGTTAAGAGTTTCAGTACTTTACTCACTAAATATTATTTAATACCTCCTATCACGTGCAAGGTACTACGCTAGGCACTATTCAATACATCATCATATCAGCGAATAAAACATCCTCTTGATCTCACAGAGCTCCCAATCATAAAATTCAATATCCATGACCAAGGAAGTAACAAGCAATACAAGTGTGAATTGCCCAAAAATATACCATTCCAAATGGTAAGAGTAGTTATGAGAGAAATCATCAGGGTTCCACATGTGCGATGGAAAAAGGACAGAGATAAATATCCTGTTGAGGGCTAGCAGGGAAGCCACTCCACGGGGAGGATATCTTACACTGACCTGAAATATTCAAAAGCAGGCAGCCATGAACTGGGAAGAATTTCAAAGATCCTTAGGTAAGACTGAACCCGTGGTGTATAGTACAGCTAGCTAGGGGATCCCGTGGCAGCACAGTACCCAGGGAAGGCACTAGGTGCACCCTCAGGGTTCACCTTGATTTATAACCACCCCACTGGGAATTCCTTTTATGGAACGACAGGGTATCTGGCATACACCGTGTGTCTTTTATATGCCACATATGGCCTAGTCCCTTTCTTGCTTGAATTTTTTAACTTCCCTACGTTTCCATAGAATCATCTGTGTAACAATTTGGTGAGAATATGTGGTTTCTAAGGGCTCTTATGACTTGGATGGGTGTGCTGGTACAATCTACTATCCCTTTCACCGGTGAGCAGCTGACGCACTGAAAGGTGAAATGCTTGTGCCTCGAACCGTCCACTAGGTCAGCACATTCTTCTTCAACTCTAGGTTTGATCTCCTAGGTTAAGGTTGAAGCAGTCTAATATGAACTGAAAAACTATGTAAGTCAGACCCTTGGCACTTCTCAGAAAAATATCTCTGGATAGTAGGACGCTATGTTAAATACAGAGAAAGGAAGCTATTTGGTGATCCCTTTGACAGAATGATTATTCCTTGGGATACCAGCAAAGTTTGTCTTCGCGGCAGATATTTCCTGGATGAGTATAAATTGCAACACAGTGTTTTGGGTAGATAAGGCTTATCTTGGTGGGACAGAGACCCTGTAATGAAGTTAGATATTATGTGCAAAATAGCATGGGCCTTTCTTGAAGGAGATCACATGTTTCAAATTCGTTGTCCTTTGCTTTCAACAGCCATTTTTGCTGCTGCAACCGCAACTTATCCTCCTCTACCTTTTTTCTTCTGCTGCTTTTCTTCTGTCCTCTGAAATTCAGAATTCTCATTGGAACTACACTTAGTTATATTAGCCAGTCCAGGCTCAGGATGAGGCTCAGCCAAGCACTGGTCCTAATATCTAATATCCCAGATTGGAGGAGAAGAAAGAAGAATGTGAAGAAGGGAGAGAAAAAAGAAAGAGGAGTTGAAAGCAAAAAGAGTAGAAGAAGAAAAGGAGAGAAAAGAAAAGCAAGGGAACGAAGATAATCACTTATTTTTGACTAGTAGGTTCACCAATCCTACTTCTCCATGGGAAGAATTTCTCTAAGACTCAAGGTCTGTTTAAAGTAATAGTATTTGATCTTAATTGGAGCCCAACGCATTGCCTGTAAAGTATCTTAAATTGACTCCTCTTATATAATAAGTAAAGCATAAAAATGGCTACTAAAAACTATGAATTTTTTAATTTTTTGAAAGTATTACAGTAAAATGCACATTCCAAAGAACAATGAGATAAGTGCTCAAAGCGAGAGAGATATCTCGACTATTTAGAGGGGGATTAATGGCAATGTGCCTTTTACTGTAATAAATATTTTTATTCAAACATTCCCTATATTTTGTTGTCACTCTCATCGATCAAAAATTTACAACCACTTCTGTCTAGTAAAGGCTTCATGGTGTCATGGTGTGTCCTCATCCACTTCACTTGATGGGATCTCGCACTGTCAATCACCTCATTATCTGCAGATCCTCTGAACCTTCCAGAGTCTCCAAGCCCACTGCTGTTTCTACCATAGGACAGAACATAGCTGTCTATATGTAGGGGGAGGGGGAAATCAGATTCTACCTCTCTCACTATCCAAAGAAAAAAATGTTCTCCTGAGATGTCAATGAAGAAAATCATCATACAACAGGTTAATCGTGTCAATATATCCAGAGGGAGATGGGAGAGTCACTAACCAAAACAGGTAAAAAAAGAACCAGAGCCTTGCAGAAAATGGGTATCTATTAAGGTAGCATCTCAAGGTCAGACTGAATGTTAAAGAAGTCACAGAAACCACAACAACCGTGTTACTTCAGCTGTAGAAAATGCCACAGAAAGGTAGGTGGCAGTTTTGCATGAGGACTAGAAAAAAAAATGCTCCGAGGAGTGAAAGCAGTGAATGTACTGATAGTGTTTGAGAGACACAAGAGAGGGGGTGGTCTCTTCTTTCACTCTACTTCAGTGGAGGAAGTGTGCAGAAGGGAAGAGTTTGTTAACCTCATCTAATCTCTTTATCTTGACCATGCCTTCATCAAGCAACTTGTTAACTAATTTGGTATTCAAAATAGATTTCTCCCAGCAGGAGAAAAATTGCTGTTTAGCCAACATGAACCTTCCCAGATGTTTATCAAATTAAAACATTCCTCTCTGGCTTAAATCTGCTTCCTATGAATTTGACTTCCATGAGTCAGTTTATGGATTATGATCAGATCAACTTCAGGTATCTTCTCAAAACTATTTTCACGCTGGAGGAATGGTTCAGTGGTTAAAGCACTTGCCTAGCAAGTACTAAGACAAGTGCTAAGTATCCGGGTTCAATTTCCCAGCACCGCATAAGCTGGGTGTGGTGGCGCACGCCTATAATCCCAGCACTCTGGAGGCTGAGACAGGAGGATTGCCGTGAGTCCAAGGCCAGCCTGGCTCCAGAGTGAGTTCAAGACCAGCCTGGGCTAAAAAGCGAGATTCTGTCTCAAAAAAAACCCAACAACAACAAAAACAACTTTATTTCCAAGATTGTGGGCTGTGTAAAACTCAACCCTGAGATCCATGCTTATTGGTCTCTCCTGCAGAAAACTGATCTTTGAAGAGTATTACTATAGCCTATCTCCATATGTGAAGAAGCTAAATCCTTTACAAATGGAGACCAGAAGCCCAGAGAAAAAAAGAAACCAGCCAAGTTTTCACAGTAGGTCAGTGGCAAAGCCAAGACCCAGGCCTAGATCATAGTTTCGTTCTACAGAGACTCTTGTCCTACACCATTCTATGCCTGGCTTCTATAATCTCTCATGAACTGTAATTCAGAATCAGGCATTCTATGAATTCTCTCCAAACAGTAATTCTTTCATCATTTAATTTTGACTTTTCTAGTTACTCTCCAAAGAAATGGTCTATTTATAGCTTTGACTTTTGGGTTTTTTTTTTTTTTTTTTTGTTTTTTTTTTTTTTTTTTTTTTTTTTTTTTTTTTTTTTTTTTTTTTTTTTTTTTTTTTTTTTTTTTTTTTTTTATTTTTTTGCTTGTTCTTTTTTTTTGTTTGTCTGTTTTTTTGATGTTTGACTTGAACCCAGGGCCTCAAGTATACTAATCAAGAGCTAGATCTCTAGTTCGCCCTTGGCTTTACAAAAAAAAAAATCTCCCTTCAGTGCACCCAGTTTTGTCTCCTACCATTTCCGTTTTACATTTTGTCTTATTCCTTACCTAAGGTGGCAAGAAGGTAAGCTTGTTTGAAATTATGTTTATTTTCAAGCTGTTTCTCCTTTTTCTATGGAAGAAAGCAGAGATTTAGAAGGCATTACTAGCTCAATTTCTGTATGAGTCCGTCATACCTCTAGCCAGATCTTTAGTATGAATCTTGCATTAAAAGCCTAGTTGTGTTGTAGATATGGAGTCTAGGAAAAGAGACACTCCTGGAGTCTGAAGAGATTGAAGGTTGTGGAACTGGAATCATTCACTGAAATGTATGAAAAGATCCAAGAGCCAAGAAGGAGGCATGGACTAGAACTCACTCAATGGGAATTTGAGTCAGATTTCTCCAACATGCAGAGAATGTGAGTTTCACACTGAAGCTTACCCTAAGCTCTGGGAATCTAAAAATGAGCAACTCAGGGAAGATGCCTCATAGAGTAAACTTCTAGACATGTGAACAGATAGCCTAAATTCAATATAATCAGGCTGTATCTTAGGCCCATACAGAGTGCAAGAGAGAGGAGTTGGGAAAATTTTCCCAAAGGAGATAATAATCGAAGAGATGATATTTCATGAGGAGACAATAAGTGAAAGTACATGCAAGATCTCCTGTCAAAATGGGTGTGAAGGATCCAGAAATCTTGCCAGGTGCCTGAAGATGCATGTGTAAAGGCCAGACGGGTACCAGAGTGTAGGGCACGCTGTTGATGAAATAAAGGAAGGGTGAGGAAGATGAAGACACAGCTTGTGAACATGTTGTGAAACGCCCCGATCAATTAGCAAGTTTTAAATAGCAATGGAGAGCCAACAATTCTTTTTAAGCGTGGCAAAAACAAACAGGAGTTGCACTGTTGCAAGTTCTTTCTGCCAAGAACTGCCAAACCTTAAGGAGAAAGATATTATTGGCTGAAAAGGAACATCACATCTGCCCTTCTCCTGTTCCATTTTCATCTTTGTCATTTGGAGCAACATTATCTTCTACCTCCGTACAGGCAGTCTGACAACTAACCTCATCATTCACTCAACTAATATTTCCTAAATGGTTTCTTTGTATCAAACACTTGTGATGTATTAATCAACTTACAAAGAGATCCTTGTTTATGAGGGAACCTCAAGTCACTAATGAGGAAAAAGCAAGGACATAGAATATCAAAATATGGGTATGAAAATAACTGATCTTTCTAGCATGGATTTTCTTCAGTGGAGACAAAAACCACAAGATGATGAGAGATGAGTAGATTTGAGATGAAGGGTCAGGGCCATAGGTAAGGACTTACGTATTTGGAGGATTTGGTCAATATTCAATTGAGGTAAGAGAGATAGAGAGTAAACAAGAGTACAGAGCTACAAGAAACAGGCACAAGTACAGAATCCAGGGAACCACTAACCTAATAAGAAACAAGAAAAAAATAGACACTATTGAGAAGTCCAGGAAGAATTGTTAGAAGGTAAACAAGTCTGAAGACTGTTAATAAACAAACCAAAAAGAAAGTCTTACCGAGAATGACTCTGGACCAGATGCTTGCCCACCACTGGGGACATAAATGAACAAGACAGCCCTTGAACAGACAGTCTTCTGCCATGAAATTGACCCTCCCATCTCATCTGAACAACACTTCTGTGGCATCCAGTGACGGAATTGAATTTGAAGAAGGAGGCTGCCTTCTAAACCAGATGATGGCTTGGTCATTGCACGTTGTGTATGTATACATGGATGAAAATAAAAATACTATACTTCATAAATAAACACAATGTTATATGTCAATTAAAAATAAGAAAGAGTTGTCTGGTACGCAGGCGTTAAAGAATACGAAGGTTAGTAGGGAAACTATTGGTTACTGGAAAAGCTAATGGCTTTGTTGATTGAAAGTTTATAGTAATCTTGTGACATCAAATAGAAAGTTCGATACAAAAGTAAAGACAGCAGAAATGTACAGCTAAGTTGTGATGACTACAGGTTAAGTAGTGAGACAATCTATCACAGCTATTTTTTGAAAAGATCATATTGAGAGATCTGGAGAATGATGTGGGTATTGGAAAGATATTTTAAGTTGGTTGTGATTTGGGTATGTTTACGGGTTGAGAGATTGGCATAGGGGGGACAAAATAAGATGATGTCTGAGAAGAGGCCATTGTGTTGATGGCTTTTGTGACAAAAGAAATGATTATGGTTGAAGAAGGTGAGATGAGACTGGTGGGGTCCAGGCACAGACCTCCTCTGCTTGGATCAAAGTGAGTTCATAAGAGGCTCCAGAGGCTAGAGGCTGCCACTTGCAAGTCAGAGAAGAATGTTTGGAGGAGAAGTAGGATACAGAGAGAGGAAGTTGGCTTAAACCACAACAGGCATGGTTGAGATGAGATGTGAGGATCAGCTTCCTGCCAGAGAAACACAGCTCCTGGCAAGAGAAGTAACAGGTTCTTCTCCTTTGCCATCCCTCAAAACTTACAAAAGATTCTGCTTTCAAAAAATTGCATGGAAGAACTCAAGTAGTGCTTCTAGATGGTATGTGGTGTAGAAAACAACAAGATATTTGGTTTGGGCTTCATCTCAGTTGATAGCTGAATGTCTTGAAGAAAGTTTTAATTTGGGGGCAATCTAAAGTTCAGCTTCCTCAACTGTGAAGAGGGGACAACCGCTCACCTCTAACGTGGTTATGAAGATTACTTAAGAGGACTTGCATAAAGCATTCATCACAGTGCCGGGCCATAATAGTTACTCTTCAATTGTTGCCTTCCTTCCCCAACTTTCTCTATTTCCCTAGTTGTCAGTGCAATGTCCTGGAGTCTCCGGCAACTCTCACCCCTCTCAGCCTGTTTCTAATTTTTATTGTTAATAGACAATGAAAAGAGTGAAATGCCAGTGGAAGTTGAAAATTCCTGCCGTCATGTCCACAAGCTGACCATCTCGCAGATAGTCAGGCAGGCCAGAGGTACCTACAGACGCTCATTCCCTTCCCGCATGCATCCATTGCCTGGCCTTGCAAATGAGCCAAGCAGCTTCCAAGATGTCTAACAGCACGAGGGAGTCAAAGAAGCAGGACAATATACGGTGAGAGACACTCACGAGCTCCAAATTTAACTTTCTCATTAGAGGTAGATGACTGCTAAGAGAACCTGGGCTTCCTCCTACAAATGAGGACTCCCACTCAGGCTCAGGTCCACCATCAAAGGCACGTACTCATAGGCATCCTAAGCGTTTGTATTGTCATTGCTCATACATGTTAGGTGAGGGTTTACTTTCATATGTACATAAAATAAGTATTTGTGACATAATTATGACATAGTAAATAATACATATTTATTATAATGGTATAACATAGTGAATAATGTAAAGGAATATATGTGTAATATAGTGCAAAATACCAGACCCAGAGAACTCTCCTTCCTCTGGGCTGTAACTTCAGGTATTAGTCTTAAACATTTGTTTGTAAAAAGAGTTCTCTAAATTCTTCTACTAGATTAGGTTTACTGTTATTTACTTGCGTAATACCCTACACTTATCCTAAATAAAAATAACAATTGTATTTCTTTCTTTTTTTTTTTTTTTTGAGGCAAGGTCTTGCTCTGTAGCCCAGTCTGGTCCTGAATTTATCACCTATCCCAGGCTGGCCTTGGACTCACAGAAGTCCTCTTGTCTCAGCCTCCAAAGGCTGGTATTACACCACCACACCCAGCTTATGTGGTGCTAGGGAATCAAACTCAGGTACCTAGGGGCTCGGCAAGGGCTTTAACTGCTGAGTCATGCGTCCAGCCCAGCAGTCGTATTTCTATCGTGGGATTGACTCTTTCGTTTATTTGTGTATGAGTTCCGGGAACTCAGGCCCGGTCAGTCTTGTTGTCTCTATTGTTTGTATCACTCATATCAGTTGACAAAACCATGAATTGGAGTAGGGGCTTTTAAAGACTATTCATTCACCCCATATACAAGTTGGGGGGATTGATACCCAAAGCAAAGAAGAAAATTTCTCAGTGTCATACGTCAATCCATGGCACATTTGAGTCTGCATCTTAGACTGGAACCTGGCTCTGTGTAAGTTTGTTTCTGATGTACCTTTAACTTCAATTGCTTCAGATTTCCAGGTTACCAGAAAACAGGATAAAAGAAAAATACGTCAAAGTTTTGAATATTTGGCTATCACCTCATTTTCCTGGTCTTCATAGCTGATATAATTCTTTTCTAACAAGAGATTTTTACTGTCCTCCTACTATAAGCCAGGGAGTTCTAGATCGTAGGAATAGAGTTGTCAATAAGATAAAAACAGTTCACTCTTGATATTTACATTCTGCCGGGAGAGATAGATAATAGAGAAGATATAAAACTGGAAGGTAAGGCAAAAGGCCAATGACAAGCTGGTGGAAATATTTGTACTTCATACATACAAGGGGACAATCCAGCACATAATCCAAAATCCACGAGGAAAAAGAACATAGCATCTTAAATGAAAACTGGACACACCAGACATAGATCCTACCCTTGTGGACCTTGAAATCTGCTGAAAGTAAATTTTCTACAAGACTAGGAGCAGTGAATGGGTTGCAGAGTCCAAAGGGAACGAAAGAGAAGATGAGTTCTTGGGCAGTCCTGTCACATCCTGCTAAGGACGCAGGGAATGAGAGGCTGAATCTCAGCTCTGCCACTTACGAAATATGTGACTTTAAGGAAAATTGTTTGATTTTTGAGCTTGAGTGCTTTCATTTCTGAAAAGAGAATGGTTCTTATTTTATAATGTCATTTACAGTAGTAAGACAGGTATTCGAATTAAGAGTAACTGGTACATAGGAAGTGTTTAGCAAAAATGTTTTCTTTTCATTTCCCACTTCTCCTTCTGCTTAGGACTGAAAATAGAAGGCCATGCCTCTTCTTGTGCAATATGTACCGTTTTCCTTTCTTTCCTTGAACTTCTGGTCTTGACAGGAGTTTCAGGCATCCAATCTTTTTTGCAATCTCACGAGTTACCTACTTGCTAGATAAAGGCTGTCTCCAAATTCAATGAAAAATTGAGTTCTAATGAGCACTTAGTTGTGGTAGAAACTTAAGAATTTGGTGTAAATTTTCTTTCTGCGCTCCTAAAGTTACCATCCTTGCTTTGCTTTTACTCAGAGGAAATGCTACAAGATTAAACGTGCTCTATGAGTGCCAGGTTAGTGATGCTAGGGGCACTCGTTCCAGTCTGGACACACATAAATATTAGTTTGTTTTTTGTTATACATGTAATTTTATATAACTGTGGGGTACAGAGGGATACTATAATTTATGAGTATGGTATGGTCTAATTAAATCAAAATAATTACATTTCTTACTTCAAATACTTATCAATTCAATATCTAATTTGAAATTTACCCTTTGTGATTTTGAAATGTACAGGACACTCTTACAAGCACACTCACCATGCTGTGCATAGTTCTCTAACAAAGCTTTATTTCTATTACTTACCTGAAGTTTTATGTCCTTTGACCAGAATTTCCCATTTCTTCCACCACCCAGCCTCTGTAACCCTCATTCTGCTCTTTGATTCTAGCATTTTGATTGTTTTAATATATAAACATTTGCATATAAATGAGAACACAGTATTTGTCTTCCTGTACCTAGTTACTTACATCTTTCAGTTCCAGCCATGCTGTCACAACTAGTAGAATTGACTTCTTTTTCAAGGTTGAGCGATGGCAGTTTATATTTCTAAGAAACACACTTTTATTCTTTCTGAATATTTCCAGTAGGAGCAATGAGGCCCCAAAATCAGTTTGTATTTTTGTCTTTAAACAACTTTTTGGAATTTCTCTTTTGTTTACTTCATTTATTTTGTGTTTCTACAAAATTAAGGGAAGCTTAGCTTCAGCTTGCCCTGTTTCTTAATGATCATAATGATCACTGAACATTAATGTGGCCAAGATATTATATTTTCTGTGGATTCCAACAGATTCCTATTATTTACAGATGGTTGCACCACGATGAAGTCCTACCTCTGCTGTTTCCTAGCTGAGACACAGCATAACCAGAACCTCAACTCCTCATCTGCCAAACATGGATGCAGTCGTACGTTCCTCACACAATTGTGGTGGAGATTACATAAGTTAATATATGTGAAGTGCTTGAAACAATGTCTCATACTTAGTGAGCTCACAATATTAGTTCATTACTGCTACTAGAGTTTAAAAAAATGGATCTCTTGCTAGGTCCCAGGGTTTTTCCTGATTTCTCCCAGAGCACATTCATATACAGGATAGGACTTTAGGTGAATATTATTATAGTACCTCCACATATATTAAAAATACTCATAGGGTTATATTAACCTTGCAGTATGAGCAGCCACTGTACTTACAAGGTCACCGTGTCCTTTCCTGCCTCTGGTGGCTACTCAAGCCCTTCCCTCTTCCTGAAATGCTTTTCTAACACTGACCCTTTACCTTTCAAAGGTCTTTTAAAATTCTGCCTCTTCTGAGATGTCTCTAATCCAGTTGGAATTAGACTTTTTAAAAAAGAATTCTTTGTTTACATCACTAACTCCAGAAATCCTAGGCTTGGCTTTTGAAGGTCTGCGCCCTCCCTGGTTTCTCATGTCCCATTGGAGGTGTCCCAGTTCCTCAGCACAGCACACCAGGCTTTCCTTCGTTTGGCTTCTTGCATTCTGCTGCCTATCTTGCGCTGCGCTTCCATTTGCTCATTCTATTCCCAGCTACATCAACCTTCTTATCTTCTTGGAGTATGCCACGTTGTTTCCTTTCACAGGGTCTTTGCCTGCCCTCCTTCTTCTGCTGGAAACCCGCTTTGCACATTATTCACTTGTTTTCTGCCTTTCACCCTTCAGTGTCACCTCTAAAGGTGCTTCTTCCGAGGCGTTTCCCTTCCCTATCCACTCCCGGTGGAGTCGATCCCTTGTTGCATATTTCCCCAGTTGATTTATATTCCCCTTTCCTCTCACACTTACTAGTATTTGTTCTGTAGCAATTTTCTACCATACTGTAAGTTACAAGAAGGTAAGTACTTCTATTTATTTTCTTCAATTCTCTACAGTGTCTTACACTTAGAATAACATTCAGCATATAATATCCTCAGTGAATGAATCTAGTATAAGCTCATTGTAGAGACAGATATACGGAAGCCAAGAGAGGGAGAAGGCCTCATTCACATCTCCATTATTGTACTCATTCTTCCAAGTGCTTATGTAGCAGTCTGGATTTTGGTCTAGGCTGTGAATTCCTCGAGGGGAGGGACCGCATATGCTTTCTGTTCTGTTCAATGTGATAACCACTAGCCACATACAGCAACTGAATACTGGGAATATGGGTAGTCCTAATTGAGATGTATTATAAATGTAAAATATCTTCTTAACAAATACTCTGATGTTTACAGGTTGAAATAATATCTTGGATGCACTGGGATGAATAAGTCCTGTTAGTATAGTTAGTTTCACATATTTATTTTAAACGCTTCATGAGCTAATAGAATATTTGTGACACTTTATTGCTATTACATTGATGTATATTTATGTTCTATTGTATGTTCATTTTCCCCTTTGTGCCAAAAAAAGATTTTTTCAGTCAATATCTACTATTTCTCTACACACCCTTGTGAATAAAGTTGATCTGTAGTTGGTGGGTTAATTGCTATCATTTATCTTGTCAATATCAGTAGCTTCATGGGGAATTTCAGAGTGAAACTTGTCCCCAGACTCAGGTGTACAAGAAATTCTCCAATCCAAGCCTGAGCGAGCTGTATGCATTTCATTATACTTTGGGTTTCGTCTCAGAGGAAGCCCGTGTGTAATCCTAAACACAGCAATCATCAGGGTTGAGGTGTAGTGTGTGGACACCAGCCTCTTGCACAGGAAGTGGCCATGGCTTTGCAATTGTCCCCGGGGCCTCTTCTTGAAAGGCTTCTGAAAGAAGTTAAGGCTGATTGAGCAGGAAGATAAATTCAAAATAAGAGAGGGCCTTCTTAGTGCCTTCATAAAAACAAGATAAGCTAAGGAATGGGAGGATTCGTGTCATGAGATCTCCTTGCTTTGCTCAGCCATTGACTCATTCACTCTTTCAACTCACAGTTCTGAAGAAACTATTGAACTCTATACCCTGGGAAGACAGGGAGAGATCAGAAACAGATCTCCTGAGGAACGTAGATACTAACAAAGTTAGTTTTTGAGACCAGAAGAGGGCAAAGTAGGAGGGACTAGTTTTGTCGGAAGTGGTCAGAGAAAGCTATCCAAAGAGAAGGAGCAGCATTATTTTTATTTCTGTATTTTAAGATGTAGATAAAATCTTACTGTTTTATAACTCTTTCTTATTTCCATTACATCTTTGTTTCTCACTTTGGAAGAATTATATCTCTTATGTACTCTTCAGATGGCACTTCATACCTGTGTCAAATCACTTGTCATTCACTGTGGAGTGACATAGTTTCTTGACGCATGTCTGTCACACTTTCCCCTCTAGCCTGATAATCTATCTGACATGGTGACTAAGGCTCATATAGGCCATGCATGATTGTTCAAGTCATGTAGTTAATGAGTTACACAGCTGGGTCTAATAACCCTTGGGCTATAACCTAGGACCTAAGACACAGGGCCACTGTCTTAAAGTTCTTTCTTCTCCAACACTGAGTGAATAAATGAATATGTCCACAGTGTGGTTCCCCCAGCACTGTCTGGCTGCTCCTTTTCTCAACTTTTGCTTCTCCCTCATCTCTTTCCATAAGCAGAACCATGGCAGAGAACCGTCTAAAAAGTGTCAGGGTTCTTTGACTTTTGGTTGCTTTGAGAAACAGCTTTGGCAACAGGCTTAAAAAAAAAAAAAAGGCCCTTTGTGCTTTTGTTGCAAACTTAGCCCTTCCCAGCACGATTTGTATTTGTGGAGTAAAGAGGAACTCCAAAGAGCCCAATGCTCTTTGCTCTAATTCAAGCACGCTGCATAGGGGGCATAATTCATGAATCTCTCTGGCTCCTAGTGTTCTTCTAGGGGCCTTCTATGGGGCTCAAAATGGACACCAACAACTATTTCTTTAGGTGAAACAATTGCCTCCTGAAGTTTCTTATCACAAAGCCAGAGGAGTGCCTTAGCAATCGAGCAGAAAAATGAAATGGGTAGCTGAATTCAATCTCTATGGTGAGAGCAAAGAGGAAAGGTTATCTTCCCAGCAAAGTGCCCACAGGACCAGCCTTATTCCGGAAGCTTTGATCAGAAACCAAAAAGAAATAGAAACCAAATCTTGGTGGAAGACAGATCTGGGGAAACTGGTCTCAGAGCAAAAGACAATGCAGAGTAGTAAGAGTGCAACTGAATTTCTTTCACAAGTTGTCCCAGCCCTACGCCCTGCAGCTGCAGGGCAGCCACAGGAAGTAAGGAGAAATCAGCATGGAAGTAGTCAGAAAGGAACTTGAGTGTATTTTAAGCTGGAGAAGATACCACGGCCATCTAGTCAGGTCTGATGACTAAATTGGAAACGAAGGCTCAGGGAGCAAAGGGCTAGGACTAGGACCTAGAAGTCATGAATCCCAGGATATGATCTTTTTTTCGAAAGTCTGAGTTTAGAAGACTGTATGTAGCTTGGAGAGGTTATTCACCAGGCTTGAATACTGCAATACTGCCCAGAACCTACTTCGGCCAGTGTAGGCTGGGGACTGTGGCCTGGGCTCTGCAATCATTGAAGCATAGCCTAATCACATCCTGAAAGCATCTCAGACATTACACCTCTCACTTTGTGTCATTAGAATTAATGAAAATGGCACTTTATAAAGGAAATCCATCATCTTGTGGCTGTGAATGGGGACTTCCCAGGGTTTGAAAACATGAGGCTGTAGGAAACCTCTCACTTTCTTTTTATACCGTTCATGCCCTTTACTTGGCTCAAAGGTCAGAGTAGAATGTAGTGGTGTGGACAATTTTTTCTTTTTCAACATCAATACTTTCCTCTCCCTTCCCTGTAGCCAATGTGGAAGACTAGAAAAAAAAAGTGTAACATTTGGAATAGTATTTTCACTGTAGTATTGAGAATCGAGTATGCGCCGTGCCCCTCCACTATTTCCTAGCTTTGTTTGCTTAGGCACATCACTTTATATCTATGTGACTCAGTTTCCTTACCTGTAAATAAGAAAAATTATGATACCTTACCAGAGGGCTACTGAGTAAATGAGACAAAGTACACAATGCACATAATAAGCACTACAGTGAATGTGAATGTCCTTTCATTCTGCAAGTCCCTCGCGTACCAGACTGTAACCCACAGTAATAGCCATCCCAGAAGAGCCACCTATACAGTGAGCAGCTATACAGTGCTCTGTATAGTGTCACAGAGCCCCATGCTTAGAAGGACCCTGTACTTGGTTTAATGTTCTACTATCACCATTTTGAAATTTTTAATTATTTTCCTAAATGACTATCACTTTAATTTGGTGCCGAGCCCTGAAAATTATGTACGTGTTTCCATGTGCCAGGAGAAAATTTGGAGCAGTATTTCTGGCCCAGAAAGCATTCAGATACAATGAGAAATATGATTTAAAGTTAATAAAAATAAGATCAAATTCCAGCTTTTTCACTAACTTGCTTTGTGATATTGGGCATGTTCTCTCATCCCTAATTGGCTCAGTTTCTCAATTTTGACAATGGAGGATTTTCATTAGACAGTAGCACAGCCCCTGGCATTCCCAGATTCCTTCTATTACAATGCAGGAAACTCCTTGCTCTTTAGGCTAAGGACATGGCACATAAAGACAGTCCAGGCTTTCTGTTCTTCCTCTTCGCAGCTTGGGAAGCCAGTGTCTGTTGGAGGTTGGCTGAGGGTGGGTGGGGACATAGCCGTGGGGACGATTGCTGCAGAAGCAGGCCCTTTCACAACAGCCTTGTTTTGTCATTTTGCACCAGATTTCCGTTGGCTAACCTCAACCTTATCTTCCTCATTTCTATTTCCTCTTCAAGACACCAAGGACCCGTCAAGACACATGACCATCCTGCTCACAACATAAAGCCCAGTTCCCTCTGGCCTCCACAGTTTGGCTCAGCACCAGGGAACTTGGCCCCTCCAAGACCAAGGCGCCACTTCAATGACAGGTATAGTATCCATGAATTCTTGAGCTGGGGCAGTATTTGTATCAGCCAAGGGTAGTTTGGAGCTGCTTGTTCCATTCTTACTAGGGATTCAAGCTCAAGTATGACACAGATGAAGTCTTTATAGCTAGAGTTTCATCTTGAGACTTCTAGAGGTGGGGGAAAGGCAGATAAGATTTCTTACTAAAGAAAAATGTTTGGTGACAATGAAATGTTCTCTGTACTCAGAAGTCTGGAAATTTGAATAGCCACACTGGTTTTGTCATTTACCAAATGCTTATATTACAAAGAGTCCTTTCTTTAGTGTAGGACTAAGTATATGAGCCTCTCAAAAAGATAAGAAATAAAATGAGGTTGGTTAAATTTAACTTTTACGTCCTCTATTTTGATGATTGTAAGGCCTCCACTGAGGAAGGGGCGTGAGAACCATGCTTGGTAGGTCTGTGCACACCAGGAGAAGAGCCCGTGGGGTGCGTATGGGTGTGACTCAAAGACAAAAGCTTCCTTCTTCTCTGGTCTCATGCTTGACTGGGGCTGTGGCCTGGGTTCTGCAATCCTTGAAGCATAGCCTAATCACATCCTGAAAGCAGCTCAGGCATTGTACCTCTCATTTTGTGTCATTAGAATGAATGAAAAATGGCATCTAATGACAGAAATCTATCATCTTGTTTTATATTTCAGAAGAGCCTTAGAAACCAGATATGTATGGAAGAAATTGAGGTCCAGAGAGAGGAAGGGACTTGTTCAAGGTCACACAAAGGATCTGTGGCAGAGCTAAGTCTGATTTCTCAGTCCAAGGCTCTTTCTGCTCTACCATAGGAAGACTGAGGTGCCAAAAGGGAGGAGGTTCCTTGTGACTGACCCATTTGGTCCTCCTCTTACTAGCAACACTTTGTATTTTTAGGCATTCTTCTGAGACTTCTTTTTCCTGACTCTTTTCAGATACTCAATTCACTCTGGGCACATGGAGATTTCCCAGATGCCTACTCACACATTCATCTCCAGTCTTACTTGCCCCAATTTCTTTAATAAAAACTTACCTATCCTTGGCCTCAATAATAGTGGCTTTACGAAGTGCTCCAACGAAAATTTTTTATTTCAGATTTGAACAAATGATGACATTTCAGATACTTTAATGGACCAACAGAAGAGCTTTCAAAGTCCATCGACATCACCCCATGTAGGTATCCATCTTTCTTTTTTTGTACCAATTGCCAGTCTTTCTCAGTTGAACCTTCTTTTCTTATATACACTCCAATGTGAAGGTATGGTCTAGAACAGCAAAAGTGGAAATGAAACTGGTTTGCTTCCAGCTCAGCATCTGACTCTTTGCATCAATACGGAGGCAATCTTCTTTTGTAAAGCTTCCAGGCTTCCTGGAAATGAATAAATTCAGAAAGAGCACTCAGGAGCTTGCGAATCACTCCCAGTTGTGCAGGTCTTCTTGCTGAAGGTAGCAGGCAATGGAGGCAATGATAACAGAAGATGAGGACCTGTGTATCTCACTCCTCTCTGTCCTCAAACCCTGTTAACCAGCTTTTTTGGTTAGCTTCACCCACAGCTCTAAGACCTGAGGCACGGTCTCTTTGAACGCCTACATAAGATCTTAAAGATCAGCACTTTCCCAAAAACCTGCCAGGTAAGTCTCTCTGTTCCATTTATAGAAAAGACAAATGGAGCCCAAAGAAAGTCTTGCCCAACCCATAACCATAATTGCTAGTTGGTTGTCAAGACCACATTAGGATCCAAGCTTGCCTGCGTCCTTCCACGTTGCTATATATGGTAAACATGACTGCTAATTTGGCTGACAGCCACCTTCTCAATGCCTCAGGCTAGATTAGGTCAGTAGACAGTAAGGGAGGGAGGACAGGACAGACAGTTTTGATCGTTAGTGTTCAGATCACTCCCAGATATCAAATCAGACGGGAATATTACTCTTTTACATGTAACTAAAAGCAATTGAGAAAAAAAAAAACCCATGTTCTTGCTGAAAATCCTCCTATTGTAAAGCTTTTTTTCATTTCCAGTAACCCTGAGTTGCTTCCCATTTTCATGCCAGTGTTTAATATAGACCAGCTATTTTCTCAGAGACCAACTGCCACGGCCGAGGGGGTCAAGAATTTGATACTGGCAACCTAGCATTTTTAGCAGCAGGATCTGAGTGATGTCAAGGAAATTCTCCAAGTAATTCCAGGCATGACCCTGGTATGGGAGACTTCTTTATTGTCTGGCGGTTGTGGGGTCAAGGATCTCAGTGCCACACTGCAAGCTTCATGGTCTTTTTTTTTCCTGCTTATTAATATATCTCACCCTTTTCTCAGGGAAATACACAACGCAGGGAGGTAAAAGCCAGTCCCAATATGAGGAAATGGAGGGCTTCGGGGGCATGACATTGGGTGTAGTCCCTGACTGCAAGCAACTTATTGTGTGCTCTTTAACAAATCATTTCCTCATTTTGTCATTTAAAACCTGGAGCAGATAAGACTAGATGTTCTCTGCATTAAATCAACTTCCAGTAGCTCTTGGTTTAGTTTGGAAGCACAGCCACCATTTTTGAACTTGTATAGTATATCAAACACTAAAGTAATCGCTTCACATTCATTATCTCATGCCAGTCTCACAGAAGTGTTATGAAGTGGGTAGATTTTTTTTTTTTTTACTTTATTTTTTGTAGTGCTGGGGATTGAACCCAGAGCCTCTACAGTCAGCTATATGTCCAGTTCTTTTCTCTTTTTTTCTTTTCTTTTCTTTTTCTTTTCTTTTCTTTTTTTTTCTGAGAGTGTTTCTAAGTTGCTGAGCTGCCTAGGCTGAGTTGGAACTTGTCATTCTCCTGCCTCAGCTTTCCACAGTGCTAGGATTATAGGTGTGCACCGCCACACCTGGATCCTTATACAATCTTGTGATTGCAAGAAATGAAATAATTTATCTAAGTCTGTCCATCTAGTTGGTGGCAGAGCTAGGATTCAAGTCCATGTTTAAGCTCTAAGTATTTATACATTACCACAGCACTGCGAAAACACAGCTTGGAAAAACTGGGAAGAAGGGGGAGCAAAGACAGTTACTTTAGAGCCCAATCCTTTCTGCAAATCAGGGAAGGAGGCTCATGATCAAATTACGTCCTCTCCGATGCATGGAGGAACCCACAAATGCTGGAGACTACTAGATGGGACGTAGCTACAGGGCTCAGACCAGAGGAACCCCCATGTGGGCACTCAGGACCCGATTTTTGATCTCTGCAGGTTCTCTGAAACCTGCAATAAGGAAGCTTCCATGACCAGAGTTCGGCCTGAAATTTCTTGAAACCTGAGGCCCAGAATATAACTTCACCACTGCTTTCTCTCTGTTTTCTTCCAGCTTCCTTTTTTTCAGGAATCTACCGTCGTCCAACAGAAGCCTTGGCCTGGCCTTTTGCAGTGCCACGCTCCGTGTATTTGACAAGCTGAATTGGACACTCCGTGTGGTAGAGTGTCAGTTTGTCAAATACCCCAAGTGCGGCATATGCCTAACAGCTCCAGGCGGAAGTAGATGGCGTAAGACAGACTGTCAACTGGATCTAAGAATGCTTACCAAAAACCAAACTTTCCCAAGGTGCTGTGACATAGAGCGAACTGAAGAGCCGCATCGGGGTTGTGCTAAGGGAAAATAAGGTGGCTTTGAAAATTTCACCCTCAGGCTGTATCTACACATAATGTGAGAATGCCAAAGATTCCCCAAGTCTTAAAAAGACTTTGTTTTCTCTAATTTGTATAGATGTTTTTTTCATGGAAAAGAGAAGAGATATAGGGACACAGCTGGTGTTTAGATTGTTATTCTTTCTTCACATTCCACTTTCAGTCTCATAGCTAGGACACCGGAATTCTCACTGCACAGCTCTTGTGGCACTCTAGGGCATAAAAATCCACTTTCTCACCACTTATTCCTGTTTCTAAACACATTCAGAGATTTACTACTTCTTCCCTCTTCTCCTTCTTAGACTCATCTCCACTGCTCGCTGCCTGTGCAGTTCTCTGTATTTCCTTGTCCCATCAAAGTGACTTTGGACAGTCAACCTATATTTTTTCCTTCTTCATTCACAGAGCACTGTTTATCTTGGTCCTTGTAAGTGCTACTGTATCTCTTGCCACACACATAAACCTTTTGGCTTCTTAGTATGATATTCCAGGGGATATTCTTGAATTCTCCAGTACACTATGAGCTTCTAGAAGACAAAATTGTTTTGGTTGCTCTTTCCCCCAAATAGCTCAACGTTTTGATTAGAGAAAATATTCAATACAGGTTTACTGATTGGTTGATATTCTATGAGTTTATTAGCATTAGGTCTTTGGGCCAAATGTCACCCAGGAGTTTGGGGGGAAAAATCAAACCATAAGGGGAAAGTGAGAGAGACTGAATGTACAGGAATAAAAAGTAATCAAGATATATTATTATGAGTACCTAGTTCCCAAAGTGAACATAACTATTCTGAATTACAAACCATACACTAATAAAATTAATGAAACTGAATTCTACAATGCTACTATATAAGGGGTATTAGTAGCAACCAACATAGAAGGTTGTTTTCTTTCTGAGAAATAACCAAAGGAGTAGAGAGGGACAGCAGAATATAAGCTCAGAGGGAAAACAAATTTTGGAATTACTTGGTTACACAAAATTATAAAAGTGCTTTACTGAGACATTTTTTGATTCTTTAAATTTTAATATTGCATTGGAAGTATCCAGGATAGAGCTATAGAATGGAACATTTCCTGTATCTATTTGATCATGGATATTTCCCCCCATGATCTAGCTCCTGCATCTAATATTCCATGGAATATATTGTAAAAACTTTCCTAGAGAAATCATACCTTTCCTCTCTCTTGGAAATCATTTCCTCTTTCAACATCTCTACTTTCCCCTCACTAGCCAGCAACCAAAACAGGCCTCATGATTTTTGTTTAATTGTTTGATTGGGCTATTTACTAGAAATCACTTACTGGTCATCCTGCATGAAAAAATTCTTATTTTAGAGGCAATGATGATCTCCAGGTTCCTGCAGCAATAAATTCATACTTCTAGAAACTCAATGGCCTGGCTTTTTGTCTTTCCTCTATCACTGACTTCATAGTGTGACAAGTCACAGTTTCTCTCTGGGCTTCTATTTCTCATCTGTAATATGCTACTGTTAGGACCAATAATCTCTAAGCTTTCTAAAGCGAAGGGCTGAGGTTATCTGTGTGGATCCAGAGTTCTTATATAGGTCCAGAGTTCTCTGAATATCTGTAGCTGAAATGCAACCGAGATTCTATTTTCAAACCCAGAAATTCCCTTCTCTAAAGATAACAGAAAAAGATGTGGATGTTTTCAAAGGCTGAGAGGTACGGACACAGAGTTGTTTCATGAAAGCAGCTGAGAGTTCTATTGAGTGTGGCCCATGTTTTAGAGGTTTCCAAGGACAATGAGGATGAAATTATTTCTTTCACAAATAACACAAGGCTAGTACTTAGGAATAAGAAAAAATATTGAGCTTTTGACTATGTTGAGCCTGGCAAGTTGGGTAGTGGAGGAACAGATTTTTTTCTCCTTGTTCATTTCTGCATGCTCTTTTGACCTCCTTAATCATGCCAAAAGGGGAATGTGCCTCCAAGAAATGTGACGTAGCCTTGTGGGTACACTCTAACCAAAAGTAGCAACGTGACACCTTCCATAAAGAATAAGAAAATTGATCTGATATGAATCATATGGTGGGAAAGGAAATAGTGTGGATGTGGCCTAGAACAGGTCTTCATAGAGAAGCTTGGTTACATGCACACACACACACACACACACACGCACACACACACACGGTCCTCTAGCCAAATACCTGCTTGAGGAGAAATACTTTATTGCTCCTCCCTTTACCCCACACTATAAGAAGAGATCAAGACAAGATGATCAATGGAGAGTATAACTACTTAAATAACTTTAGTAGTCAAACAAGTAAAAATCCTTAGGCAGGAAGCACACATCATTTTAGAAAGAAGGGAATTCTATCATTTCTGCATTTATAGTCTCCTAAAGACAGAAGTAGGTTTCCTTCTTTGTCAGGCTGCCAGTTTACCTGGGAAGAATCATCCAGGTGGACCTGGCAGGATAATGGAAAATTACTATTTAAACAAAAATTCAGTGTGCTCCAACCAAGGCTGTCTACAGTATAAGAAAAAGGTACCATCAATGAGAAAAAAGACCCAAAAGGCAGAAGTGCCACGAGTATTCCCATATTAACTAACCTTCGTTTAATCACTCTCGGTGGGCATTTTTATACCTTGACATAAGACTTACACAACTGGGGTTTCTATCATGATGAGATGTTTATTGAGCACCAAAAGAATAGCAGAACATTAAATTCACAGTGCAGAGCAGAACTAAATCCAGGCTTATAACACGGCAGTTTTATATAGAAGCTGTTTGATTGCAGAGAAATGGAAGCGATCATGTACCCAGCTGGCTTCTTGAACTAGCAGAGTCGATCCTCTTCTGGACATCGGGTGGTACATAGAAGTATAATTACCAAGTTCTAATACTAATGGATATTTTTCTGGTGTTTAAAAAAGAGAAGTAGAAGCCCCAGGCAGAGATACTAGAAGGAGCTAGGTCTGAACTCAGCATATGGCTTGCTTGAGGAGAATATGGCAAATTATAAATCAAAGTCAGTCACTGCCAGGGCCTCAATATGGCTGGACAGACAGCAGGAGAGGTAGTCGGGAAGGGGGCCAAAGACAGAATAGGCAATTGTGTAAGCAGGTGTTTATCCGGTGGGATATTTTAGCAGAAGCTCCTGCCCTTGGTGGCTCAAACCTCATAGTCTGGGAAATCTGTTTGTAACAGGCAGGTACAGTCACCGTTGATCGGGGTGATGATTTGGTACTCCTGGTCCAGGCAAGATCCATCAGAGTAATTGTTGCTCAGAGCCTGGGAAGCCGGCTTGTCACTGGAGCAGCCACTTGTGAAGACTGCCACTCTCACAGTTTTCTCAGAGTCACCGACTTCATTGGCATGCACCCTAGAGTGTAAGAGCCCACCACCAGGGAGAAAGGTGTTAAGGATTAGATGGCAATTCCCCACTGTTTTGCCCAACCTCTTAGCAACTGACTCTCAGGCTTTTATTACCCAAGGATTTGGAGAAAAAAGGGCTGGACGCGTTAATTATCTTATGTGTTCAGTGAGCCAGGATAGACTCTCAGGAGGTGCCTCAGAGAAGATAAAAAGCTGTGTCCTGACCCTAAAGTCTTCTGAACTTAGGAGTAGCTCTATGCCACACTCTTACTCCATATTTCCTGCTAATGACCACCAGAACTGAGGCAGGAAAGAGGTCACAAGATAGAAATGGAGAGATGATCTTACCCGTTCACCTCATAGACGTGTTCTAGAAAAGAAAGAGGACCCAGGTCAGAAGTTTCTATGGGTAGCAGACAAGGAACAAATATGGATCAATGTATCTGGCAAAAGATGAGAGAAAGTAGCACTTCAATATGCCTCAGGATTTTGGCCCAAAGTTATTTGGAGTGGACTGGAGGAGAACACTGGATCTGAACTCACTTTCCATCCAAGAATCTCATCGATGATCCTGAAAGTCCTTGTGGCAATGGTGACTACCAGTCCACAGCCCAAGAAGAATGGGCTGGCTTAGTCCCAGGTCAGGAAATTGGACCAAATCACTCCTAAGTGCACTTGCCCCTACTACTTAACCAAGAAAGACTCTGAAATATATCACCATTGCCCTCTAGTGTCTCTAAGGGAAAAATATCCTCTATTCCATACGATCTCAGAAGCTCAGCTTGGCGTAAAACTGGATCTCTCTTGACACTGCCTTCTAGGTGCTGATAATCTTTCAAAGAAGAAACTGGGCATGCACACACTGAGCCACAGAAAATGAAACGAAGCAAGCCACAGGCCTTCTGCCTTTTGATAGAGCCCTGCATTTTTGTGTGTTACCTTTGTCTCAGAGTTACTGTCCTACAGGAGTAACGTCTTTTCATTACTATATGCCCAATGTCTGGCACATAGTAGCTGCTCATTAACTACAACATAAATTGAACTGATGCCTCGGTCCTATCTCCTCTATACAGAAATAGAAGATAGGAATTCTGGGGAAGGCTACAAAGGGAAAAAAGCATAAACGTGTGATGTCTAAGGCCTATTTGCTTGCTTGAATTTAGTGACTGGAAATGATAATAGCTAGAACAGGGCGGTCGAAGTTGAAAAGGTAGACTAAACCTTGAACGGAATGCTGCCTTTTGACATCTGTCTCCAAGGCCATGAAGAGCCATGGAACTTTTTGAGAGGAAACGATCTAATGCAGTCACCACTTATGTCCAGTCTATCGAGACTACGATGAAAGCTTTCCTTTCAATACCCCTGGGTTTTGTGGCTATTTGAGGTGTTTGAACCCACAAGTTTGTCTCCTGAGTCATACCTATGTTAACCGGCCAAAGTCAAAGCTTGTATTTGAGATCGAAAAGCAGAAACCCGAGGCTCCTTTCCAAGGCTGGGGGATCCATAGTGGAAAATAAGCCCTTTGTGGAGAGGGGAGGCTGCGCACACAGAGAAGTGATTGCCAAGCAAGGGACTAGTGCAGTGGGAGTTAAAATATAACTAAGTTTTTTCTCAGAAAATTACTCCAATTTTCTTTTTTTCTCTTCTATTGTCTCATAGCCGTCAAATGGCTCTGATATGTGTGCATTCATGCAACTTTCTTGCTCAAAAAGCATGGTTACTATTAACGCCTTGAAAGACCCAGTGGTGAAAATGTAAATTCTCTAGCCTGATATTGAAAGATGTAAACAACTAGAATGAGCGTATTTTTCTGCTGTATTTCCTTAGTGCTCATATACATGAGTTTTCTTTATTGTTGATGTCAAACTGTATTGGCTTTTAGGCCTTTCCCCTTTTACTCACATAATTCTTCATTCCTGGAATACTTTCCCCTTCCACATTGTTTTCATTTCCCCACACCTGCTCTAAATTTTACCTCCTGAAAGCTCTTACTACTTATTCTAGACCTGACTTCTTCTCAAAAGAACTCCCTAAAAAAAAAAAAAAAATTGTGAGGTACTTAAGGGAAAGTTTGTGCATTTTTATTAGCTGACTCATTACAAGGATAGATGTACTTGGCTGGGCACTGAACATTTTTTGCAGGCATTTCCATAAGTCTTACGTCATTGTTGACATAAATATGCCTTTCTGTACCCATGCCCTCATTCCAAACTAGCCTGAGGGCTCACGGAAGTGCCAACACAATGTCTGTTACAGAGTGCAGGCTGAAATGTACTGCCAGAAAGAAAGGATGAGCAAAAGTCAACCAGCCACATGGATCACTCACCCTGTCGGGATGTCTTCTGGCAGAGTATGACATAAGCCATGGTGAGAACAAGCACGCAGCACAAGGTGATGATAAGGATGATGGCGAACACAGGCAGGCCCCTTCCTAGGAGACGAACCAAGGCCAAGCACTATGTGGTTTATCATAAAGCCAGAAACAGAAACTTTGAGGACCAGCTCAGACTATCCTGAGCTTCATTCTTTCCTATTTTTCATCTTCTAAGCTTCGTTGCTAGTCAGAGAGGCTAACTAATAGAGGCCCATGAGAAAGGTTTAAGAAAAGCCAGAGATAGCATGTTTAAGCAAGTACTTCCAGATCTCCCAGTTGTTCCTTGATCGTTGGTTTGTTGGGGGCATTTGAGACAGACTTCTGCTTTTCATGAGACCAATACAGAAAATTTTCACCTTCCCTTAGGAAAGGATTGTACTTTGACTTCCCACCTTTGCCAAAATGCTACCTTATTGAGTGAGACTCTAGTTAGTTACTTTTAGTAACAAAGATTCTTTCCCTTGCAGTACTCTTCCAGCTTCCTTCCTTCTCAAAACGCATTTCCACGGGGCTACTTGGAGTGCATATCTCCTTTATGCCTAAGAGCTGAAGGTACCCTCTGTACTGGGCTTCCAGACACAGGTCTGTTGTTTACTTGTATGACTGTGGTAGGCAGAGTAATGGTCCTACAGAGATGCTCATATCCAAATTCCCACAACCTGAGTACTTTAGTTTATATGATAAAGAGGAATTAAGGTTACAGATGGCCCTAACGTTGATAATTAGCTAGTGCTGAGATGGGCTGGCTCAGCATCCTCAAAATGACCATTTAAAGGTAGAGAGAGGGGATGTAAGAAGTTAGGCAGAGGGAGACTTTGGGGATGGCACTTTACCAGGTTTGTTTTTTTTTTTAATGAAGAGAAGATATCAGGAGCCAAGAAACTTAGGCAGCGTCTAGAAAGTGGAAAGAATGAGGAAACAGTTTCTTCTCCAAAGCTTCTAGAAGAAATTCAGCCCCGCTGACATCTTGATGATAGCTCCATAATGACCATGTAAGACTTCCGGTCTCAGGAAGTGTAAGATAATACATCTATGTTGTTCTGTTAATACTGGGTTTGAAGTCAGTCTTTACACAGCCAGAGAAAAACATATAGTGGCCTTATTCAGGTCTTCAGTTCCCCATAGGTTCAGTGAAACATTTGGACGATTAATGTACTTTAAGCTACAATATATTAAGTCTAGGAGACTAGTGAAGGAGTAAAGAAAGGTAGGTAAAGGAATTCCAGCGTTCTTCAGATTTTGAAATTGCTTTTTTTTTCTAGACTCCTTGACATTCTTTCTTAGAAATACGTGATTCTCTGGGCTTCTGGTTGGAACTAAGAATGAAATACATAGCTACTGCAGATGAGAGAGGAAATTGTCGTGATAGGAATCAAGTATTTTGATAGAGTAAGTAAGGTCCACAACCTATACTCTTGCCAGAGTTAACTTCTCATCTTCCCAAATTAATCCTTCATGGCAAGGGAAGCAGTTAATTATCAAGCTGTGTAAAATAATTCGTTTTTTAACAACCAATGCAGCTATCTCATTGTTCACGAGCTAATTCAGCTCAAGGGGAAACATACGAAACATCTTCTCCTTGGGTTTTCAATCTCTGAGACTTTGACTTGGCCTCCTTGAAACATCAGGAGAGTAAAACTTGGCTGCAAGTTGCTTGGAAAGCCCTGCTTAAGAGCTCAAGTATTGAAGTGGTGCTATTATTCTTACCTTTCCCAACGCCTATACCCGTAGAATTGCTGTTGGAGGTCATGGTTCTACCAGTATTCTTGTTCAGACTGCTTGGGAAATATACCACTATGGCAATAAGGAACAATGAAAGAATGCAATTACCAGTCTAAGCCCTACTCTAACTTGGCTCATCCCTGAGTTTGTATGTCTCACCTCATTCATCTCCAGTGTTTCGGATGCCTTATAGAATTTAATGACACAAAAGACTGAATACTGAGAAGTATTGGAAACAAAGCTGAGATTCAAGAAGGACGGACAAAGGTCTTAAAATTGCACTTACTTCTCCCAGCAACAGAATCCCCAAAACTGCCATTCACTTTAGTGGACCAGTTCGAGGACGTATTCACTGTAGTGATTACAGAAAATCAGAATAAGAAATTCATCTTCCATCCAGGAGTTGTGAGGTAGGGAATGGCTGCAAAGTTTGAGGCTTTTCTCTGGGAATTTGTGAAAGGCTTTCGAGAGTGTTCAGGCATGTCATTGAGCAGAAGCATTATGAGGGGAAGCACCTTAGTTTCTTATGTTGTGGGAGATCAGTGGACACAAAGTCCACTAAGGGGAGGTAATATGCTCAAGGTTGTGTGGCAAGTTAGACAAGGAGCAAAACACAATTTATAATGTTTTTTTTTTGTTGTTGTGGAAGTTGTCCCCACAAAAAGTATTTGTATTTAAGCTTCTACACCTTCATTGTTCTTACCTCTTTGCTGACTTTTGTTGCGTTCATTTCTTTACCACACTGCTTTGTCTGAGTAGCCCAGTGTTCTGTTATTCCTTATTCAACAGTATTGGGGGGTTTTTGCTCTTGTTTTCATGATATCATTTCAGATCCCTCTTACTCCCATGTATTCCTAGTGAAACTCACCTTCCAATGAGAATTGTGTGGTTGTAGCCGCCTCGGTCGTGGTCTCAAATAACTTTAAGGAGTCTGCAAGGGAAAAAGCCTGATCAACTGTGCTGATACCTTTGTATAAAGAGCTGAGTGTCCTAGAAAACTAGCAAGCTAGTAAAGGCCAGTCAGGTTCACATTTGGACCTCTCTACACTTCCCTCATGTCACTGTTAAGTACTGTGTTGTCTGTCCATGTGTCAAATGTCATTCCAAGGCAGGATTCTTCAAAGTCAAGGTTCACAGACTTCCAAGCAATCTATGCATAGAGTTCAGAAGGTTTGTAAACTTGCATAATACTGTGTTTTATTTTTTACTAAATTTTAACAGAAATGTAGCTATTCATTCTCTCAAGAGGGCCTTTAGAAGTCTCATAAGAAGTCAGCAAAAATGGTGGAGCAATGATCTTTAAAAGTAGACCCCTTTGTAAAAGCAATGGAATAATAAAAAATTGATATGATCAAAAATTTTCTAGAATTGTGAAAATTATTCAACTCAGGGAGGATTTATGAAATAAAACATCAAGGAGGATTCATGAAATAAAACATCCCAGTTTGCGTGATAACATCAAGATTTTTGGCATTCTAACTTACTCCAATTTTATCACTCATTTCCAGTTTAAAGGTTGTCAGAAAATAAAACCTGGTTCCAGCTAATTAAATGTGTAGAACAGACTTCATTTCCCAACAATTATCATTATTTGACATGTCTCGTGTTTCTCTGAATGGCCCGATTCAAAAGGCTAGCTTTATTGGTCACTTAGTGCTAAAAATCTCTCTCCAAATATGGAAGAAATATTTCTGAGAGGTGTGTGGGGCTATGGATAACTGTTGAGGGGCACAACAACTCTTTTTAATATATATGAGATACTGGTAGGGACTTAGAAAAACTCTGACATCTTCTTGGGGATCTAGAAGGCCACACACATGCACGTGGCTGTGTATCTGCTTAGTGAAGACAAGGTATGAAAAGACCACAAATTTGTACCCCTGGACAGCTTTGTGACTACATAAACAGAAAGTGAAGACTACGTACACTACCTGGTGTTGAGAATTATTGCTCCCAGGAATTTAACAAAATATATAATAATTAACTGAAGACTGAATTAACCAAGTAACCACCCATGACTAAGAATACAAAAGACTTTACAGAATTAGCTCATAAAATTACCTACCAAAATTTTATTGAAGCAAGCAGAGTCAACAACAAGTCCTTGGGCACAGAGAAAATCAGATGTTCAGAGTTGTTGCATTATATTATTCTAGGAGTCTAATTTTCAAGGAAAAATAAAATAGAAGGCATGCTAAAAAGTTAGAAAATATATCCCAAAAATAAGTAAAGAAAAATTCAATACACAGAAATCATCCCTTTGGAAACAAAGATATTTGGCGTAACAGATGAAAGAATTTAAATATGTTAAACACTGAAGGAAAATATATTAAATATTTAAAAGAAGATAGTCATAATTACTCCAGCAAAATAGAGAATATTAATAAAGAAAAAGATATCGTAAAGAGGATCAAAATAGAAATGCTGAAGTTGA
Organism: Ctenodactylus gundi; assembly: GCA_004027205.1. Classification (NCBI taxonomy): domain Eukaryota; kingdom Metazoa; phylum Chordata; class Mammalia; order Rodentia; family Ctenodactylidae; genus Ctenodactylus; species Ctenodactylus gundi. The sequence continues at coordinate 308,559 of PVKB01000506.1, read as the reverse complement.
GAAGCGCAATAACTGAAAGGAAAAGTTCAAGATGAAAGAAAAAAATCCAACAGCAGATTTGAGAAAGCAGAAAAAAATCATCAGTAAAGATATTATTGAAAGTATCCAGTCAGTGGAATAGAAAGCAATATAAATGAAAAATAATGAATAAAACCTTAGAAAACTATGAGATACTGTGGAGTATCCCATAGGTCGGTAGGGTTGTAGAAAAGAATACAGAGAATATTTGAGAAAAGGAAAAATATTTACTTTGATGAAAATCAATAATCTGCAAACCCAAGAAACTCAACTAACCTTAATTAGGATAAACTAAAAAACAAAACAAAACAAAAATCCTCCCCATCTAACAACATCATAGCCAAAAACCAAGGCTGCCATTATGATATCAATAGCAGCGAGGCGGAAGTAGCTTATCGTGTACAAGGGCTTATCAGTAGGATCAGTGGTTGGTTTCTCATAAGCAACAATGGAAGTCGCAAGAGAGTGGAGCAATACATTCAACACACGGAAGCAAAAATACTATCAACTAGGAACTACACACTCAGTGAAAGTTATGCCTCAACAATGAAAGAACGATGTAGGCACAGAGGCGTGCACATGTAGTCCCAATTTCTTGGAAGCCTGGAGTAGAAGGATTGAGCCCACGAGCTTGAGGACAGCCTGAGTAACATAGTGAGTCTTCATCTTAGAGAAAAAGCAGACTAACGAATAACAGAGAAATTAGGACATTTGGAAATAAATGCAACCTGGGAGTGTTTGTTGCTCATAGACCTGACCAATACCGACATTACAAGGCATTCTACAGCCAAACATGGCAATGCACTCAGAAAGCTGAGGCAGGTGAGTTGTGATTTTGAGGCCAACCCAAGCTCCATAACACATTTGAGGCAAACCTGGAGTACAAAGTGAGACTCTACCTCAGAACAAACAAACACAAAATTTGTAAGGTTTAAATAATGGGATGGTATACAGTAACTCAAATGAACATGAAGAAATAAGAAGCACCAGAAAAATGTAACTACATTGTAAATATGGAGTGTAAATACTCTTTTCTGTTTGGTTTTAAAGACACTGCTCAAAGCTGCGAGTAGTGGAATGTGCCTGCAATCCTAGCTGCTTGAGGGGCTGCGGCAGGAAGACTTCTTGAGCCCAGAACGTCAATATCAGACCAGGCCACATAGCAAGACCTCATTAAAAATGATTCATAAAGGAAGAATTACACATGCATGCTGCTGATTTCATTAAAATGTGTAAAGATGCAATGAAAACATTAAAAGGGAGAGAATGGAACTTACAAAGAAGCAAAGTTTTTGTACTCTATAAATTAGAAGTACACTAAAGTTATTCATTGAATGAAAAACATGGCAATAACAAAGGAGTCGACAAATATGGGGCTGGAGGCCTACCTCAGTGGTCAAGAATGTTCTCCGTACAAGTGCAGGGCCCCGAATTTGACTCCTAGTACCACATAGCCTGGGCATGGTGGCACATGACACATAGCTAGAGTGGTCATACCAATTATCTCTCAAAATATACTTTAAGAAAAATATCATTGACAGATATAAAGAACAGTTTACAATTATAAAAAAGTAAAATATTCAGTTATAGACATATGTTCCTAGTAACAGATTCCCCAAATTCATGAAGCAAAACATGGAGAAAACTTAGCAACAATAGTCGGAGAATTCAACACCTTACTTTCAAATATGGATGGAACAACTAGATAGAAAATGAACAAGTAAGTTAAAGACTGGAAAACACTTAACCTTGAGGGAAAGGATAGGAGAGAGAGAAATACTACTAACCAGCCAGAGCTAACAGACCCATAACAAAATGCACATTATTCTTAAAATGAATCTGGTACATTTGAAAGAGCTGATACAATAATTAGCACGTTTTCCCATTTTAATAAAATTGAATTAGAAATAAATAACAAATTCATTTCTAAAGAAGAAGTAAAAAACTTGATCGGATATAACATCACCGTAATAAGCAAAAATATCGAGTTAAGGATCTGGAATGGCCCCCAAAAGTCCCATACTTAGAAAGAGATCCAATCCTGGGGTTAGCACGTTGATCTCCTCTGCTGTAAGAGGTAAGAGGTGGGGCCTGGTGGGAAGGAGCAAGTCACTGGGGCTTGACCTAGACGAAGAAGGTTGCTGGGATGTGACCTGGAAGGACATTTGCTAGCTCTGTGCTTCCTCACTCTTGGCTTTCTGTTTGCCATGCCATGAACAGCTTTTCTCCAGCTGGGCTTCTGCCATGTGCTTGCACCATTGCTAGCTGTCCATGAATGGACTGACACCTGCAATTCTGAACTAAAATAAGCCATTATTTTTGTGAAATACATAAAAGGGACACCAGTCTATAGTCAGTCTTTCATGTTTGGTCCATTACATTGAGCATTATTGGCTCAAGGTGGCCCCATTTTCATTCAAAAGCTTCATATCTGCTTTTCTTTATGGCTGCATAGTATTCCATTGTGTATAGGTACCACATTTTCTTTAACCATTCCTTTAAACCCATGTTTCTAATGTGTTATAGAATTTGAAATTCAAGTGTATGTAAATAAAAATAAATAAAGTGATAGAAAATAAAAAATAAGAGAGTGATAATTCAAAAAAATAAATTTCAGGAATGAAAAAAGTGAAAGCTATATACACACATGAATAAAATGAAATAAAATAATAAACTTTCCCTCTCGTAAGTTGTGGATGTTGAACATTGTGTCCTAGCAATGAAAAAGTAGCAAAGACACTAGCCAAGCAACTACCCACAAAGGAAACATGGCTCTTCTCTGTCTCTGTCTCTGACTCCCTGTCTCTCTGTGTGTGGATATGTGTGTGCATTCTCTCACACTTTTTATTTTGCCTTTTTAGTCCTTTTTTTGAGACAGGATCTCGCTCTGCAGCCAAGGCTGATCCTGAACTCACTATGATGTAGCCTAAGCTGGCCTTGAACCCAAGACAATTCTCCTGCCTCGGCCTCCTTAGTTCTGTGATTACAGACATGCACCACCATGCTCAGCTTATGTGGTACTTGGGAATCTAACTCAGTGCTGTGTGCTTGCTAGCAAGTGCTTTTACTGCTACTGTCACCACTCTGGCTTCCTATAGTACTCAAAACTTTAACAAAAATGTTTAGATAAGAGAAAGAAAAGAGGCATAAATAAAAAGAAGGAATTCAAATTTTCTCTCTTTGTAGATAATGTGATCTTCTACATACAGAAAACCTCCAAAAAGTCCAACAGAAGACTCTTAGAACTAAGAAATAACTTCAACAAAGTGGTAGGACACAAGTCAACACTTCAATATCAACGCTGTCTCTATACACCAACAATGTACCTACTGGCAGGGAAATCAGGAAAACAATTCCATTCAGAGTATGTTCAAAAAATTTAAATACCTGAGAATTAATCTAACCAAGGATGTGAAAGACTTTTATAACAAAAACTAGAGTACTTTAAAAATGGAGGTTGAAGAAGACAAAGAAAACGGAAAGATGCTCCTTGTTCCTGGACAGGCAGATACTGTCCATATAGCCATAATACCAAAAGTGATATGCCAGCTTAATGGAATTCCAACATAAATACCATTAGCATGCATTATAAGACTAGAAAACACATCTTTAAAATTCTTGTGGAATGAGAAGAAACCTAAAATAGGCAAAACAGGCCTAAGCAACAAGAGCAGAAGATAGTGTCATTCCAAACGTCAAGTTACACTACAAAGCTACAGTGATTGTAAACCACATGATATTTGCACAGAACAGACATGTGATTCAGTGAAATAAAATTGAGGAAACAGAAATAATTCCAGGCACCTTTGGCCATCTGATGTTTGACAATGGAGACAACAGCAAACAGTGGAACAAAATTGCCTCTTTGACAAATGGTGCTGGAAAAGCTAGTTGTCCACATACAGAAAACTAAATCTAGACCTGTATCTTTCACCCTATACTAAAACCAAATCAAAGTAGATCAGAGACATAGGTATTAAAATATAAATACTGAGTATACTGGAAGATAAAATAGATACAATACTTGAGAACATAGACATTGACAAAAACTTTCTGAACAAAACTTCAATTGTATAAGAATTAACACTAAGAATCAACAGGTGACAATACACAAAATTCAAAAGCTTCTGTCCAACAAAGGAGACAAGTAACAGAGTGAACACACAACCTACAAAATGGGAAAACATTTCATCAGCCATTCTTCCGACAGTACTACTAGCTAGAGTATACCAAGAACTCAAACATTTAGACCTTAAAAAATAAAAGATCTAAAGAAAAATGGGCAACTGAAATGAACTGACACTTCATGGCCAATAAGTACACACACGGAAAAATACTTTGTCATCTTTGTCCATTACAGAAAAGCAAAAGAGAACGACACTGAGATTCCATTTTGCTTCAATAAGAATAGCTGTTGCCAAGAACTCAAAAACAACACAAGCCGATAAGATTCTAGGGGAAAAAAATCTTCTACATTGTTGGTGGGACTGTAAAATAGTACAACCACTCTAGAAATCAGCGTGAAGAATCATCCAAAAACTAAAAGTAGAAATTCCATTAGACCCCGATAAATTTCTTCTTGGTGTCTTCCTGAAAGAGTTAAAGTTACCATGTTACATTGATATACACATATTAATCTTAATAGCAGCAGAACTATACATACTTCTCAGAACAGACATTTCTCAAAAGGACAAATAAAAATAACCTACAATATAAAAAAACTCCATATCATTCACCAACAGGAAAATTCAAATCTAAATGACAGTGAGATATTATCTTTCTCCAGTTAAATGACTATCCATTATCAGAAAAACAAAGAATAAAATGCTGGTGGGAGTGTGGAGAAAAACTCATATATACTTTGTGGGAGATGAAATTTGTACAACTATTATGAACAGTATGGAATGTCCTGAAAAAATACAAAAATGACCTACCACATGATCTGGATGTATTTTCAAGGAAATGAAGTCAGTATGTTGGAAAGCTATCTGCACTCCGATGTCTATTGTGACATTATTCACTATATTTAAGACCTAGAACGAACCTATGTGCGTCTCAACACACAGATGGATAAAGATGATATCGTATACATATGTATACAGTGGATTGCTTCAACCATACAGAAGAATAAAATTCTGTCACTTACATCAAAATGGATAAAACTGGAGGACATTCTGCTCCATGAAATATGCAAGGTACAGAAAGACAAGCACCTGAACGAGACAAATACACCTTGAAGACGGTGTCTGGGAGGGAGGTGGAGTAAAGACAGGCTGCATTTGTTTCAGTGTGCAATGTATTCATATGTTAAATATCACATTGAATACCATTAATATGTAAAATTATTATATGTTAATATGAAATTGTTAAAAAGAAGGAATACAAATGGTCATGAAAAGATGTTCAGCAGCATTCATCATTAGGAGATATAAGTCAAACCACAAGATTCTACTTCACACCTGTTGTGAAAGATATAATTTTTAACAAAGAAAATTAATGTTGATAAAAATGTGAGGAAATTGAAACCCTGAAATATTGCTTATGAGAAGATAATACTCTAAGTTTGGGAAAGAATTTAGAACTTTTAGAATCCTAGCTGTTCCACTAAAATTGAAAACACATGTCTACACATACACACACACACAAAACCTTCATACATGCTTGCACAGGACATTTGTTCCTTCGTAGGGCCAAAAGGTGGATACAGCCCATGTGCCCATTGAAGAATGGATAAATAACATATGCTATATCCATTCAATGCTACATTTTGCAATAATAAAAACAATGTGGTACTGATACATACTTCAGCATGAGCAAGCCTTAAAAACATTAGACCAAGTGGTGAAAACATATTCTAAGATTCAATTTATATGGAATATACAGAAGAGAAAATCTGTAGAGACAGATATCAGGTAAGTATTTTCTAGGGGATAAGATACCAGAGGGATGGGGTGACTATTTAATGGACGTGGGGCTTCCTTTCAGGGAAATTGAAATGCTTTGTCCATTAGGGAAGTTAGGTAATGGTGATGGTTGTACAAACCCGTGGCTCACTGAGTTGTATATTTTAAAATGTTAAATCTTTAAGTATGTGAGTGCGTTAGCCAGCTTTCTTGTGATGAAGAGGCAATTCCCAACACCCACAAAATAGAAGGGAAGATGCTTTATTTGCTTATGTCACCCCATGACTGGCTGGTTCCGAGGCAGAGATATCATGATGGAGGGGCACAGTGGGTCAAAGCTGTTTAGTTCATGATGACTAGGAAGGAGAATGGTGCCACAGAGGAATGGGCAAGGGACCATATAATGCCCAAGGCTGTGCTGCCGTCATCTACCCAGACACATCCCGGAGTATGCTTTATCAAGATGCTAGGTATTTCTTAATCCAGAATTGACATAGCAGGATTAATGGTCACAATTCTTACATCTCATCAACCTCACACCCAAACATTTCCCCATAAACGGTACTTAATCTCTAAATAAAGATGATAATAGCAAGGTCATAATCCCACCTAAAATGATAGGTCTATCCCATGTCTTAATTCAATAATCTCTTACTCCAAAATATCAAGAGTTCCAGCATTTATATAGGTCCAAGTCTCTTCTGAGACCCGAAACTCTTAGCCGTGACCCTCTGTAAAAAATAAACACAAATTACATAATCACAAGGAAAACACAGGGTAGACATTTCCATACCAAAAGGGAAGAATAGGAGAAGAGAATCTGGCCAAAACAAGACAGAAGCCCAGCAAGTAGACACCGAGTCTTGTCCCTCCACATCTGGCAAACAGGGCACACAATATCAGCAAAACGTGAGTTCCAAAGGGTTTGGGCGGCCTAACACCTATGGTTTTTCCGGTTGTAACCCAAATGGTCCCTCTTTGGGGCTGGCTCCACTCATGGCCTGCAGTTTACTTGGGGTGAAGAAAAGCTGCTTAGTTTATGCTGACTAGAAGATGGAACAAGCAGGAGCTGTGCCACAGAGGAACAAGCAAAAACCGTGTGTAGTACCCAAGGCCATGCCTCCATGACCCAACCGAGATACTGAGAAGCAAGCTGTACTCATCTCTGAGATGTTGCTTAGTACAACGAAGGGGACGGATCAAGATTCATATTCACAATGAAGTATATCTTAATACAAAAGAAGGTTTCAATGAAAGGTCAACAGAAGTTTTTTAGACTGAGAAGGTGAAAGAACATCACAGGCAGATCAACAGTATGCTGTGTTTCAGGTGTGCACAGCTGTAGTGTAAGCTAAGGCTGGAGGAGTGAGCTAGGGAAAGGCTAAACGTGTATGGAACACTTTTCTTTGGATGGGCAGATCTATGGGGAATAACAGGGTTCTTTCGAAGAACGGTCAGAGAACTTGTCTGTTCTCTTTTAAAGAAAATGTGATTACATCGTGTCCTTTTAAATGCTCTCTCCATCTAAGGACAATTGATTAGTAACTTTAGTTGCATCTACAAAATCCCTTTTGCCATGTACTGTAACATAATCACAGGAGTAATACCAAGCAGTTGAGGTCAGGCAGTCTTTCTAGAATTCGGCCCACCATAATTATATTATTGTTATTCAGCTGATTCATGAATAAATATGCTTTCTGCGTACAACTAGGTTGTAAGCTGCCTGAATATAAGTCACTGTCTTCTACTAGTTCTCCATAGCATTCATAAAAATGCATTCACGGGCTGGAGGAATGGCTCAGCGGTTAAAGCGCTTGAGCAAGCGCTAAGCCAAATGCTAAATACCCGAGTTCGATTCCCCAGCACCACATAAGCTGGGCGTGGTGGTGCACGCCTGTAATCCCAGCACTCGGGGGGCTGAGACAAGGAGGATTGCCATGAGTCCAAGGCCAGCCTGGGCTTCATAGTGAGTTCAGGACCAGCCTGGGCTACAGAGCGAGACCCTGTCTCAAAAAAATGCATTCGCATTAATCCTTCTTGAATTAAACTGCTTTGTGATGGAAGAAGAATGAAATGTGGCTGTTGTCTTAAGAGCTCTTCGTTTGTTAAATTTGGGTCATCCAATCTAAAGCTAAGTGAAATGTCACTCAGCTGTCCCGAGGCATTCAGCCTGATCATTCCAACTATCCAGTTACGTTAGGCAATCTACACTTGTGCTCGGATGGCTTTTAAGGTAAGAGGTATAAAATTATTCAGTTCAACTCTTGCAGACAAGTTTTTGACAACAGTATGGTGCAATTTTTGTAGATGAGATAGTAATATATTTTGTCCATTTAGTGACAAATATTCATTTACTACCTTCTAAGTACCAAGTACCTTGCTGGACTGTGGGGACTATTCAGGAAGTAGAAAAGTAGAACTCTATATTTGCGAGTTTTATAATCTAATGATATAAAATAGATATTCAATAAATACTACATTGTCTAACATTTTTATGAGAATGAAAGGAGATCATCTGGAAGATCTCTGAAAGACTATTGGAATTCCTCTTCTGCTTGTTGGATTCCAGTATTAGTTACCTTCTGAACGGCTTCATTTCTCCTTTCCCAAAACTGAAATGAATTTTATTCACTAAACCATGAAGCTCAAGAAGGGAGTAAGATCCTCTAATCTGTAGAGACACATGGAGAAAAGAATGTGAACTAAGTCTTCTATTAACACAGTTTAGGATTGGAGTAAAGGAAAAGCCAGCAAAGTGGTCTGAGAAGGACCATTCAGACTGATATTAGGAGGAACGACACAAAATGTTGGAAGAATTTTGAGGTGGAGTAGATGGTCGACACAGTGAAAGGCTACAGAGATGCAGAGATCTTGGCCGTTGGTGATTTGAAAGTACGATGATGTTAGTTTGTAAAATCATATGTGGTAAATTGAGAGGTACAGCTAATGGGAGAAATCTTCAGAAGGTCAGTAGTGACCATAGGAGAGATGAGGTGACAGATGGAGATACAGATATAAAAAAAATAAAATAACAGAGATAAACTCTTTGGACAAGAGAAAGGGAATTAAGACAAGAGATGCAGAGGGAGATAAAAGGTTAGAAAAGATCAAGAAATTGTGTGTGCGTGTGTGTGTGTGTGTGTGTGTGTGTGTGTACGCACATACATCCAGTTCTTCAACATGAATATAACTATCATGTATCACAAACATGCGCTAATAAAAATGAAAAAAAATAAGTTGTAGACTATTTACATGTATTAGGCTTTGCTACATACATTTATACATATGCACTATACATGCAGATACATCTGTTCTTGGCAGATGATAATAAGTGCAGGAAAGCATACACAGAGGTGAGGTTAAGAGTTCAGGAGTGCAGGGAAGGCCTCGTTCTTGAAGAAGAACAGGGTGATATCGTAACTTTGTAGCAGGATGGTGGCCTAATAATATGAAAATGTTCCAAATTACTACTATAAAATGGGATCAAGATAAACAAATGAGTTGACACAAATTGTGGCCAGGAAGTACATGTTGCAGAGCATATAATTAAAGTGGGGTCAAAGCATAACTGTATTTTGCTTTGTCAGCAGAGATCAGCAGACTTAGACATGAGATAAGTCATGGTTCACAGGGTCATTGCAGAACTGTGGGACAGCACAAAGGGTGAGGGGAAAGGGTAATGGGTTGAAAGTTCCATAAATAAGAAACGAAACAGTGGTCCAGACCTATAGAACCAGTTTGGGGTGAAGTGGAAACCAGGTAGAGGAAGCCAAGAAAGTGTAGTTTGGCCAATAGCAGGGAAGAGTGAAAATCTAGGTGTAATTTCTCTTAGCCTTGGTTTTCTTATCTGTCAGTGGGGAGTGCTGGTCAGCACTGTCAAACAGTATTCTTCTGAGAAGGATTCACCGTGGTAAAGGACAGACAGGCCTGTTGGTGGTTAGCAGGTACTTGTCTAGATGATCTAAGAACTAACTCACAGAAAGGCAAGAATACTTAATTTGTTTCTTGAGGAAACATCTTGGGCTTCCTGGTCATGCTCTGCCCTCTCTGCTTGACCTGAATGCTGACTCTCAGAAAGTTCAGTCACTGTGTAACTTTCTCAGAAAGAAACCACCCTTGTTCCTTCCAAACTATCAGACCACATATACAGCACGTACATTCTCACTGCAGCTCAGTTTTGGGAAACGAATCTCTCCAGGCAAACACTGGAGTCACAGTTGCCTAATCTAAGGGTGGTGGCCAATTTGTCTGTTCTCCTTATACAGAGCTATAGTCAGAGAACAATTTTTCCTCTGAGAAGGCTCTAAGGGTAATTCTCTAAAAATAATTACTTTCCATTATGTTTTGTGCAGTGGCAGCTTTATTAGAATAATTGTGTCCCCTTTTAGAGAGTTCTCTTAAAAGGCAAGCCGACTCATTCATGCCTGCCATTCCTAGACTCTTCATTTCACTTCAGCCCACATTTTTACACATATAGTTTGTTTGAAGTGATTTCAGGACCCTGCTGTAAGAGGTAGCTAGACCTTATTTAATCAGAACCAATCTTTATGGAGCCATCAAACAGAACTTGTACTTGGCTCTAAGAAGAAGAAAAAATAAAGCAAATATCTACAGATTTGGGCGTCAACTCACACAAAATCTAAGTCAAGAAACAAGGCAACCAAAGCTAGAACAAACAAATGAAGAATAAGAGATTCTAAAGGGTATCCAAGATCTGATATCGACTCAACTACAAGAAATAATCAGATGTCATACAAAGTAAGGAGTCTAAGTGCAAAACTGGACTTGTGCTTCCAAGCTATGGGTGCATGAAGAAGCAGAACGCTCTTTCTGACTCAATTGCTCCTATAAAATGAGAGAACTGACAGCCATTTCACAGAACTTTTGTGAGGACTGAAGAGAAAATATGCATGTAGTTCTTGAAATTTTTCATTTGGCAAACATGTAATAAGTGCCACTTTGTCTTTTACCATTTTTACATGACAGGCATTGTCTATAACCCTGCTGTTTTCAGTTCTGACTTTCAGGTCTGTATAAACATTTGCTACCTAGGACTCCATGCCCCCAACCATTCTCTTGCATAAGGGCGTTATTCTGAGGAAACTATGGATTCACGGATGTTTGAGGGAACTATGGATTCACGACGTTCTATAAGATGCACATCAGGAGGGAGGACTACTTACCTTTGACAACAAACTTGACAATGTCGCTGCGCTGCTCAGAGCCAACTCGACCCTTGGCAGTACAAAAGTAGGAGCCTGAGTCAGCCACCACTGCAGGCTTGAAGAGTAAGGTACTCAGAGCTCCTATTTTGATGGGTTCCTGGCCATTTGTCTGTTCCTTGTACCAAACATAATTGATAGGGGGAGAACCCCACGCCTGGCATTGAAGGCTAGTCTTCATTCCCTGGGGAACCGTGAAGCCATAGCTGCTGCCAGTTGTCACTGTGGGCTTGGAGACAGGCCCTGCAAAGGGATGAGAAGACAGGAGACTGGGAAATCATAAGGATGAGGCGACGCACAGCCACGCCCTGGGGGGAGGGGAAAGTAAGAGCATGCAGCTCATGTAGTAACTGCTGTAACTGGAGCTGAAGCTGACTCTTGACTTGGGAAGGAAGAAGACAAAAATGACTTCCTTTACGTCACTTTTTGGTTTTTGTTTGTACTGTTGGGGACAAAACACAGGGCCTTGTATACACTGTATCAGTGAGCTACACCCTCAGTCCAAAATAGCTCTCTTTGGAGAGTTAGGTACTATTTTGTATTATTTAGAGCTTGAGATTATCTAGAATCCAGCCAAAATTCACCTAAGAAAATAATGTCATTCTTTAGGGTTCCAAAAATTTTTTATTATCTTCAGTTTTGGATTACTGGGGCCAGATCTTTGTAAAATTTGAAGCCAACAAAGCTTATGTTGGCTAACCTCTTTCCCACTTTTCTCCAAAGCGTCTCTGTTAGCACATCTATTTTCCAACATGCTAATGAAAATTACTCATTTTTATAAGCTTTAAGGTCTGGAGCCTAAGGAGAACGATGAGGCTAGAGATGCCAGAATTTACAGGACACTTGATAAGACAGATATTTGAATGCCAGAAACCCTTCACAACACTTCTTAAGGTCTACCATGACAGTAATGACTCTGAGAATCCTCTGCCTGTTCACGTCCTCTGATTTGGTACATGTTAATGAAGACAGCCTATGTACAGATAAACTAAGGTCTCCACTTCTCAGAGATTTCTAGGATTACCATCCTCCATCAGGTCTTTATCAATGCTTTCCTATTCCCAAGGCGACTCACATTTCTGGACACGGAGGTCAATGATCTTATCTCTCACCACCTGCTTGCCATCAGGGGTCTGCCAGGTGACTTCACATGTGTAGTGGCTCTGGTCATCCATCTCCAAGGTATTCAGTTGGAGAGATACATTCCCTGGAACCTCATGGCTTACTTGCAGGCGGCGCCTGTATTTTGATTGCTGGATATGGTCTCCAGAGGAGTCACGTCTGAAGATGGTGACTGGGTATGAGTCATGTTGCACCCGCCACCTCATCAGGACTTGAATGTAGCCTTTCAGGGAATCATAAGAGCAGGGAATATTCACATCCCCTTTCCAGGGCCCTATCACACTTTCTGGTGCTTCCAGGATGGGATGACCTGGCGAGAGGGAACAGAGAAAGGACACAAACAGATGGCACACACAACTGGGAACTCGGAGAAACACTTCAACTCCTCTTCCATTACATTTCTGGTTTCGCTGTGTCCCCAGTGCTCTGGGCTAGTCTTCCCAGTAAGCACAGCCTGTTTTGTTTTCAGAAGCAAAGTCTTTAACATTGCTTAGCTCCTGTGAGTTTCAAGTCTTTCTCATGGCACTTGCTTGTAATGAGGGGGTTCTAAGTAAATCATTCCCATCATGGAAGGCCAATTTTGCTCACCTATAGCTATAATGTCGAGAGTTTGGAGACAGTATCTTTAAGGATTCTACTAGCTATGACATTCTGTATTTTTAAAAAACATTTTCAAAACAGATACGGGGGCAAAAACGATGAGCTCTTGGGCCTAGACTCTTTTATTTTGTGTGAATACGTATCTGTAGAAATGTGGAGGCTTCAAGGCTTGGCCAGAAAGGCCCCTCTGCCTTGTTATCCCCATTTGCTCCCTAGGGACAGCGGCTCAGTGATTGGAATAGCAACCCTCAACACGTCTCTGGAAACAAGAAAAGAGGTAGGCAGCATGCAGTTCTGACAACAGAATTCAGGGTGATGACAGGTCTGAGTATGCATTGAAAAATTCCATCCTAGCCTGGAGGTATAGCTCAGAGACTTCAGAACATCAACACCACATTTTAGTGAAAACAAAGGCCTTCAGTAGAAAACAACAAACAAACAAAACATTGCTATATTTACCACTACTCCCTGGAGAGTTTCAGACATGGCAGGAAACAGAAAACAAACCCATAAATGGGGATATAAGATTAAAATTTAGCTTTTCCTAAAAATACACTTTATAACTGCAGTTTTTAGTGGGTAAATAAGCTGTCTGGGGAAAGTTCTAAGCTTTGTTTAGGTCTTGGACAGTATTACCTTTTCAGAGCCTTTCCAGGCCTTGAGAGACCAATGCTGGTAGATTGTAGTAGAAAGAGAAGGCCTCCCTCCTTCTCTTGGGGTTATGTCTGAGACAGGATTAGCTTCAATAACAGATGCTTATAAAATGGTCACAAAATGCTTCAAATGTTTATAAAATGCAAATATTATGATTTCTTTTATTGTAATTATTTCAACATGTGTCTTAGCCCACAGGAAGTAACTGACAACTGATTCTGACCCCCTTTTAGCGTTGAAGCCATTGTCGCCCAGAGCTATGAAACCAGCAGTCCCCTTGAAGGCCAACTAGGACAAGCTCCTCACTGCACAGATGGGTTGTAGTTACTGAGGCCCAAGGGGGAGGAAGACATTCAGTGTGTCACGAGCCAGTGGCCTATAGTGCAAGATGTTACAAACAATGAAGCAAAACCTGAGGAAGTGCTCATGTGCTCCCTCTTTACTTTCTTGCATAAACAAACACAAGATTTAAATTTACCAATTATATAATGTTCCTCCGAGTCTTAGTCCTACCTCATTAAATCTCAGCTCAAACTAACAGATTTGGAAAAGGTAAAGAAGTACAATCTAAACCCTATGAAAAAATAAAAATATGATCATTATAGAAAGAGCATTGCCTTTTCATGAGTATTACCTTTGGCACCAATGCTCTGTGGGTTGGAGCGGTTTTTCCCTTCTTGTTTGATTTAATTCAAGCTCTTTTCTAACACTGAGTTTCTAGAGGTTGATGGATCATAGAGCCGCAGGACAGGACAAACTAATCTGACTCACCTATGGGAAGCTGACCCTAGAAGTACAATTACACTAACATCCATTCAGCCTCACCCACTAGAGAAATGAAACAGGTAGGGACCCAGCACTAACTTCTTTTTTCTTTTTTTTCTTAGTAAACATGTGCCATACACAGTGTGCCCATTCACTACAGTATTTTGTGCACATATATATCTCATCAACACTTCAATCCCTTCTCCTCCTTCATCCCCTCTGGCTCTCAATATCACATTCGTTTAGCTCTATAAAATGCCTGTGTTCTGAGTATCTTATCTGAGAGAAACCATATGATATTTAACTTTCTGAGTTTGACTCACTTCTCTAAGCATGATGGTCTCAAGTTGCATCCATGTGGTATCTACAAATGCCTCAAATCTATCTGTCTTTATGGTACAGTCATAGCCCATTGTGCACATATACCACAATTTTTGTATTCATTCATCTGTTGATGAATATTTTGCCTCCTGTGAGAATGGCACTCATCAAGAACTCGAACAGCAATCGGTGCTAGTGAGACTGAGGGGGAAAAGGAGCTCTATTACATTGCTGGTGGGACTAGCAACTGGTATAACCACTATGGAGAGTTTCGAAAGGCCAAAAATAAGTATTTCATTTGATGCAGTGACACCTCTTCTGGGTATCTTTCCAAAAGAGTTGAAAGCAATGTATAACAGGGATAAATGTCTACCCACGTTTATAGCAGCACAACTAATAGTAGCAAAATTGTGGAAGTTAATAAATAGCCATCAACCACAATCTCTTAATTGTATCTTGAGTTTCATTCAGCCATTACCCATGCTTGGTTTCCTGAAAAGCCAGGAGTATAAATAAGCACTGAGGAAACCTCACAGAGATAATGCCACTATGGGCTGGGAGAGGGGCCGAGAATTTGGATAGCACTGAGAGTCTTTTTGACGTCTTTCAGATACAAGCACTTGAAAATTATGAAGATGTCTTTCAAGAGGCAATCCTTTTAAATTTCTAAATAAACTTACCTCCTAGCCCTTCCAGCAACCTTCGATTATATCTTTCCCTCTCCCCAAAGCTGAGAAAACCTAAAGCATCAGCCCAGAACACTCATTTGTTTAACAGAAAGAGGCTTTCCTCAGTAAGCATCCAGTGTCATCCCCCAGTTTTTTTGTCTGTGCCAGCAGTGGCAGCCAGCCCCCCACTTGCTCTCTTACCAAAGTTGGCCACCGAAAGGTAGCCCAGCAGCAGCAGGTTCAGTAAGATATCCATCACAGCCAGAACGAGTTCTGATCTTCCTTCCTGCCTCTTGCTGCCAAGGAAGCTTGAACTCTTGGTGGCCTCCAAGGTTTGTGCCTGCTCACTTCTCTTCCTTCTCTATATTTCTCACTGGAAGACCGAGTCCCATCACACATTCTCCTTCCTTCCCTATTTCAGTACAAGTCATGTGGACAACCTTCTTCCCCATTGCCAGGGACTGGAGATTTGAGGGTGAGCGAAGCAATTCCTATCTCCCTGCTGCGGTATCCACTTGACTTTCTCTAGGGCCAAGGGAGCAGCTCTCTGGTCGTTGATCTCCCTGTCTGTGTTCATTTTGGGTTCCCTCCACAAGAATCAGAGGTTGGGGGTGACCTTTGGAATGAGTCTGCTCACTCTAGAACCTGGTGGTTTTCCTTTCTGGTGGGCTGAGGGAGAAGGAATCAGCATTTATGGCCTAAGTAATTTTCATCAGTTCTACTATTAACACTTGTCTGCCCGGTCTATGGAAATAGTGTTGGAAGTGAGGCACGTGTGAACTTCTGAGTATAACATCTTAGTGTGTAAAAGAGCTTTTAACACATGAAAGCTTAAACAACTGGCAAGTCCATAAATAAAGTTGTTATGGAGGAAAGTGTTCCATATTTCGTAACGGAAATCCCCTTTGAAACACGTTCTATGGTAGCTACACCTCCATGGTAGTAAGAAAGAATCTATTTTAGCTAATACTAGTCATATTTTTAATAGATTATCTATTATTTAATTATTTTAAGGAAAAGATAAATCTTGCTTCCATTACCCTAGAGCACTGACTTGACAGTTAAATGCTTTATTAAGTTAAACTTTATTATTTTTACTTTTGATTGGTATAAAATACTAACATGGAGCCTCCTAGCCAAGCTCAGTTGCTCCAAAAATTACTCTTCATAGACACAACAGTAACTGTAATTTTATTAGCAGTATTGGCTTTGAAAATATAAGCAATTTCTAAAGGACATATACAGCCAACTAATTCATATTGCACTGAAAATAATGCCTCAGTGTTATTTTCTTTGTGGTTGGAGCTTTATGAGAGGCTTTGGTGAGAGAGGGAGGCTGTACTGTACAGAGCAGGCATGAAACTGTTAAGAGCTATGCTTGCTGAAGGTGGTTGCATATGGGTAGTTTGGACTTTAGCAAAAAGGTAGGAAGGAGAATCCAGCATTTCAGGCCCCATTATGACATGAAATTCTGTCAAGCACCTTTGCTTACTGGAACTAATCCCCTTGGCTGGTTGTCCATTCTCTTTGCGCTACTTTGTTCGATCCACTTTATTAGAATTTTTTTACGTTCTCTCTCTTCCAGTCCTCACTCAGGTAATCCTGAACTTTAAAGAATTTTCTTCTTGTATTTTCTAGCTAACAACCTATCACCACTGCTATCACTACCAATACACACATGTGCACACACACACACACACACACACACACACACACACACACACAAATGCACAGTTTTCCTTGCCTAGAAGGAGGAAGCTTTTGGACGTCTGTCAATTTCTGCCCGCCTTGTAATTGTGTATATTTTGGGCTGCCTCTTGTGCCTTTTATGAGCTCTTGGATCCAAAGACAAAGAAATGTTCTGAAGGAGCATGCACATTTCCCTGGAGAAGATGCATCAGCTTGCCATTTCAGCCTTCAACATTCCTGCTGATAATGAGAATCAAGTGAGAAGTTAGTAAACTTGAAGATAGGAGTGGCCCTCCACGGTCTTCATCCTGAGGCCTTGGATAAGTCATATCCCTTCGAACATCAGCTTCCCCAATTGAAGCACAGACATGATAAGACTTGATGGTTGTGTCTTCTAAGATTTTTAAAAATAAAACTATACCATACATACAATAAAAACTACAGCAGTGATAGTGCTATTGTTTTAAGTCTTTTAATCTTGCAGGCATTCTGCATGGACGATTTAATTTGCTTTCTACAATACCTTCTACTTTTACTCCATTGTATTGCTCTTTTGTTTTTTGTTTTTGCCAAAACATACACTTACTTGACATACTATATATTTGGTAACTTACCTGTTTATTGTTTGTCCCACATTCTGGAATGGATGCCTCATGGAGTCAAGAAATTTTAAGTATCATGTTCTTTGTTGCATGTTCAGTGCCAAACATAGTACCTAGCATATAATAGAGATTAGTATATATTTGTCAAGTGAATGAATTAAATAAATTCCCATTTTATAAATGAAGCTATGGCCTAGAACAATAAAATAATTTTCCCAGTAGAAGTACCTAGGCATGATTCAATCCAGGTCTATATTTCTCCAAAAGTACTGTTGTTAAGTACCACACTATTATTTAATGACCACTTACATAACATCCCGGACTCTTCCTGGACATTATGACAAAAGAGAACAAATATTGCACATGGTTCCTGCCTGTCTAAGTTGCTTTCTCATTGCTGCATCCACAATTTTAGGGATGAAAGATTTATTTAGGTCATAGTTCTAGGTCTCACACAGTCCATTCATGAGCATCCAGCAATGGTGGAAGCACATGTCAGAGGCTAGAAAGCTGCTCACCCCATTGCAGACAGAAGCCAACTGAAGCAGGAGTGAGCCAGTGTCTAGAGACTCAGGCCAGGCCAGAGCCTTCCCAGGAGGACACTCTAACAATGTTTCTTCTTCCTTGATTTATTCAATTCAAGCTGCCAGTTGGGCCCTCCACACCAGAGCCGGTGCCATCCCACCACTTGGTGGTCTGACAAGTCAACAACACACACCTGAAAGTTCTGCCCCGGACAACCCTCAATTTCAACAAGTTGACACAGTCTTTCCAGGTGAAATCTCAATAATCTGCCTCTTACAGGCAAACTCTAACTCCCAACAGCACACAGCTCCACAATTACCCCACTATATCTGTCTCAGTTACTTTTCTGTTGCTGTGACACAATACCTGACATCTACAAATTTAGGGGAGGAAAGGTTTATTTTAGTTCACAGTTTCAGAAGGTCACAGTCCATTCAGGGGTGGCTGGCAGCTTTTGAAATATATGGCAGCAACAGAGGTGGAGGCATCTCCTCATGACATCACAAACAGGAAGGTAAGTTGAGACTAGTTGAGGCTAGTCCTCATCCTCAAGGAAGGCAGAATGCAGCTTCCAGGTCTCATCCCAGTGATTAGCCCCTCCTGGATCCAGGTGTGGAAGGTGTGGCCACTACACACCTTTAATCGTAACTTATGCACCATTAATTCTAACTTACACGCCTGTAATCCACCTCTCTGGACTAGGCCCCAATCTGCCAACAGTACATGGTTCCATAGACAATCCATAACATTTAAATACATGACACATTTAAGGGACCTTCCAGAGCCAAACCACAATAACATCCAAATACATTTGGAGGACACTCCAGATCCAAATAAAAGCAATGTGTAAGTAATATTTTAGTCTAGATAAGGCTATAACACACAGGTGAACATCCCAATGAGCACACACACACACACACACACACACACACACACACACACACACACTAAGGTATGGTGAATTATTAATTGAAATTTAAAACTTATAATGGAGTCAATATCTAGTGACTCTACAGTAGTAGTATGAAAAGGCCTCTCAGAAAAAGGGATACTGAAACCAACATTTGGAAAACTCCTGCGCTGGCGGGGCACATTACCCTAGGCTTTATCTTTTAAGAAAGACGTTATGAATATTCTTCTGTGTGTACTAAGGGTATAAACTAGGACCTTCCATATGCTAATGACTAAGCTAAGCCTCAATCCTCAAAATTATCCTGTTTTAATTGAGAAAACTGAAGTCTAGAATCGTAATGGAATGTGGCCACAGTCACAAGATTGATAAATGGCAGAAGTGAGATTTCCCACTTAAGTTGATCTGTTTCAAAAAGACTGTTCCCTTTCCACTCAACACCTTAGGATGATATTTGAGCTGTGCCAGAAAAGGTAGAGTAGTTGAAGAGGAGAGGGGAGAGAGATGCATTGTTACTTTAATCCATAGAATTGGCTTTCTTTTTTTCTAATAAGATATCATGATAGGTTTATTGATGTATATCAAATTATTATATTCCACATCCTTTACAGTAGAGTATAGTAAGCAACCCAAACCGAACCAAACCCAAACAGAACACTTTCATTAACGCAGCAGCAGTCCTTCCTGTGGCTACAGATCGGGCCATCTTTTCTTATCTTCAAACCCAATGCTTCTTGGAATAATGACATGCACGAGGTAAGAGCTCACGGATTGCGGGCAAGCAGCAGAAAAAGTCATACTAAAACGCTTTGAGGCCCTGTATCCATGGGGCACTGGCTGCTGCTGCTGTTCTAAGAAAAAAAAAATGAAGAAGGAGATTATGGAATAGAGTTTGATAGGAAGAATATTGACTAGACCCAGACGTGTTCCTATGTTAATCTCTGGAACCTGTAAATATTTTTTATAAGCTTATACTTTAAATACAAAATCTTCCCTGAGATCTCACGTGCTTGAAAGGGACCTGGATCATGGGGACACTATACCCATCCCTGAATTAATCCAGTGATAATTTCTTTTGCTGATAGGAAGTAGGGTCCAGTTGTCGGGATGGGTCACTGAGGGTGTGACCCGGAAGGGCATGTTCTTCTCCCTTGCTCCTCCTTTTTCTCTCTGCTTCCTGGCTGCTGCATGGTGGACGACTGTCCTGCTTCAGAGGCCCTTCCTTCATGCTCTGGAGCCAGCCGACAACTCATGGACTGAGATCTCTATAATTAGGAGCTAAAGTAAATTCCTTAAAAAAATATCGTGGGTACTGAGTACCGTGTCAGTGGCAAGAAATTGACTAAGACACATGTCACGGGGAATAAAGTTAGCAGATAGACTTTAGCTTGCTAAGAAACTGACGTTAACACAGAGATGACACCTAATTATCTAGATGGGTCTAACACGGTCACAAGGGTCCTTGAAAGTAGATGAATACAGCAGAAGAGTCACACTTGAGAATAATGTGGCTATATCGGTGCCAAGACTGTTGGCTTTGAAGACAGAGGAAGAGAAATATACACCAAAGAATGTGAATGTCACCTTGAAGCTGGAAAGGGCCAGAAAACTGATCTTCCTCTGAAACCTCCAGAGAGCAATGTCGCCCTGTTGACACCTTCATCTGAGCTCAGCAAGATTTTTGGCAAACTTTTGCACCATGAAACTATAAATCTATAATTAGTGGGAGTTTGTGAGTTTTTTTTTTTTTTTTGAGACACGGTCTCACTTTGTAATTCTTCAATCACAACTTTTCACCAGCTACAGAGACCGTGAATGGAAAATGTCAATACATAGTATACTGTTGTTAAACTATGCTGTCAGGTGTAACAAATGCAAATTTGACTAATGCTATTTTCAACTTACAATAGGCTTTTCACTTTGGAACCTTATTGATATCCTGTAGCTAATCTTATAAGTAATACTCTTTCTTCTCTCTTGTCATCCCTTTTGGGTGCATCATTGAGATGCTCTCTCCTTTCACCCTTATAGTAAAATTTCTCACTTGGGTTCAGTATGGCTCAGAGAGAGAAAACACTTCTCCTCATAGAACTAGATGTATTAAACAGAGGTTTAAATTTATCCCAAACACTCTATTTTGACAATCGTTTTTCAGTCCTCAAAACCTTCACCAATTTCCTCCTATAATCTGGCTTTATTATCTAAGATCTTAAGTCTACACTTAAATATCCCTGAAATTCTCATAGGGAAGAGGTGAGAGAGGGAAAATTTTACTTCCAATTTCTATTTGCTAGAATGTTAGCTCCATGAAGGGCAGTTGTAGTACATTTTGTTTACTGTTATGTTACAAATTCCTAGAACTGTGCTTAAAACCTAGTGAGAGCTCAATAAATATACAATGGGCTAATAAATGAACATTTTAAGATCTGGAATTTCATTTACTTTCTTTGTAGTGTTCAAATATGATTCAAACCAACCCTTGAATGCTTACAATATAGTCCAAGGAATAAGACTCCAGTTGGCTTGTTTGCTTTGGTTTTATTGAGACAGGTCTCACCATGCAGTCCAGGCTGGCTTCGAACTCACTATGTAGGCCAAACTGGCCTGGAACTCATTAACTCTCCTGCTCCATCCTCCAAACTGCTGTTATTTACAGGTGTGTGCCACCAAGCCCAGCTTACCTCCACAGTTTTTCTTGAAAATCATTTCTAAAGCTGCTCACTGCTACAAAATAAGATCTTTTGTTCATATTCGTATTCATTTAGTTGCTTAATGTGCACTATATGCCTGCTCCTGAACTGGTGCCACACATACAACATATCTATTCCTACTTAGGGGAATCCGGAGTAGATACATAGCAACAAACAGACTTCTAGTCTATATAAAAGTGCTATGGAGTATATACTGCATAGTCTAGAGGTATACAGGAGAAAGATGACCTTCAGTTATATCATTTATATCCTTCAGTTATATCAGTTATATCATTAGAAAAGAAATCCCAGTATAGGATACCATTTCTGTGATCATTTAAGCTTAAGTTTTAGTAGAGAATAGCTAGGTGCTATTTGGCACAGTCTCCAAGATATGTAGACTGTTACCAAAGATGTCCCCTTCTTTTGACACTCACTCTTCGATTCTTCTCTATAATATACAATCCCAGTTCCACGAGATGAAGCTTTCGGTCTCATAGCCTGGAGGATTCCATGAGAGCACTTACTATCCTAATAACTACAGGAACTGGAAGATATAAACACTCTCAGAGGGTGTGCTGACTGAGATGATTTAATACTGAGAGCAGACCTCCACACCCATCGAATGTGGAGCAACCAGGGTTGTGTTGCAACTGTTTGAAAAGGGACCAGAGAGGCCAAACGGACAGAAATTACCAAGTCAGACCTAAAAGAACTCGCCAAAATGACCGTCAGAATTGCAGAGGTCACCAAAACTGAAGTTCCTTAAGCTGCCTTGGTTACTGCCAAGTGGATGAAGAGTAGCAAACTTAAACTTGTCCTTTCTATATTTGCAGTGCTCTCCCTGGTGGCACTACTGCAGGTTAGGCATGCACAGACCCACGTAAAGGTCCAGCTATTTGTGGCAGAACTAACTCGCCATGAAAGGAGGTGCAAACTGTACAAGAGTTGGTATTTTTTCAGTACACGTGAATCACATAATAATTTAAATGCAACTGTAGAAGCCATTGCAAAAGAAAGTCTCAAGGCCTATGGTTAATGATACTTCCATTTGGCTATCTCCCTTTAATTGCCATAAACTCTCAAAATGGGCTTATACACCATTGAAAGGTAAGTAAATAAATTTTATTTTCAAAAAAACCCCGCCATTTATGAAAGGCTGATAAACACTTTGTATCTTTCAGTCACCAAGAAAAGACACGCATTTCTCATGCTGCCTTGGGGTACACACCCATGTTGTTGCTGAGTGAAAGTTTCAGGGCTTGTTTTGGTTCCAGCTACATCAGGATAGGCACTCAAGTTTCTGGATCCAAACAATTCCTATTATCAAATCTGATAGATGATTCAGCCTCATCAAAGATACAAATATGTGTTTTTCTGTCTGGTCTACATTTATAATCATTTGGAACATCTCTCCTTCAAACAGATTAAAGTCTTTTGGAGCAGCTCCCAGATATCAGTTTGTATAATGTCATCTAGCTGATTCCAATGAGCAGCCATGTTTGAGAACATCTGCATTATTGACCACGTAAATCTAAATGTCATTTGAGTTACCATGAAAAGAGAGTCAACTAGCAAGCTTTCCAGAGATTACCATCTGTCTTTCTCTTTTTGGTATAGTCATACATAAGGGGATCAAACTAAGTACCATTCAAATGTAGCATCTGAGGCTCATCAGCATGGAAAGAACTCTTATATTTTAGACAAGTACCTAAAGACGATAAGGGATGAAAAGGGGATCCAAGACGTACCTGACAGATACCAAATGGTCCCCAACTTGGGCAGGTCCTAGGACTAGAATTAATGTAATATAACCCAACATGCAAAAAGGTAACATTATAATCATTGATTCTTTGGTAGTCTCAATTTATTGTTTCACTCTCTGATTTGTTTTATAGAAAGCAATGCTACTTAAATCTTTTGAAAAAAAAACTCTGGTTAACTTTTTAGAATGTTATGTTATAAAACAAGCAATTATGATTTACCAGGCTAAGATTAAAAACCCTTGAAATAGGAAACTTTTGGTAAGATTAAGCTCTCACTTTTGCAGCAGTGTGAGAGAAATATGAACCAACATTCAGAGTAATAAATGTGTGATGAAAGACAAAATAAGAAGGGAACATGGACTGGTTAATGTAATTTTGATCACAAAAACACAGGTAAGCTGTGTTGCTCACCCTGTAGATGATTCTAAAATAAAATAAAGTTCAGACCTCCACAATAAGTAGAATGGTCTCTTATTTCAAGTGTGTGCCTCAGGTATATTTTTTGGTTCCAAGGGGAATGATCCAAACTGAACATCTCCACTTAAAATTTTTCTTGAATGTAGGGATAACTATTTACTCCAAGATGTCGTAGTTCTGCCCACTCACTTATAAAATGACTCTACTCAACAGATAGCTTGGATGATCATCTACCCATTTGGTCGTTCGACAAACATATATCAAGGGACAATGTTTTAGGCACATATAAAATGGAAAAAGACAGGTCAAAAATTTATGCTCTTAAAACTTACAAGCTGGTTAAGAGGAATGGACAAGAAATAAGTAAACAAAATGATCTTCTTTTCAACTTTTCCTCTTTGAACACAACAGTTATGTATTTATAGGATTAACATGTTTTGGCTAAGAATAGGATGCCTGAGACTGGGACCACCCCTCATTCATTGGCTTAATTTCCAGATTTTGGCACAAAACTGCTCTCAATATTTTGAACAAAATGATTCCGAGCCATAGAATAGCAAATGGTGATTTATCATTTTTTCAATTTATTAATTTTACTACCTTGTTCATCCTACTGTCATTGACAACAGCACACAAATCAATGAGAGACTCATCTTTACCTAAGAGCTTCTCTTAAAATGGTATCAGAAAAGAGAGGCTTTTCCCATTGTTCTAGGAATGCTTTCATAATTTCAAATTCTAGGGGCAGATCTCAGTAGTTTCTAAGCCTTGAATAAGAAAGTAAGCTAACACTAACATAGACTTCATCACATACTTCAGAATTCATACAGTGTTCCTAATTTAGGAGAAGCTATAACTTTCTATGTAATTGAGTTTTCGTCCAATAGAACATTTTACCGCTTCTCAGACACGTGCCCTGATGAAAATGTTAATGAAAGTGTTTGGGTATTTGCCTGACTTAAAAGACACTGTGCTCTTTGGAGGAGAAGGACAGCAAAATCCACATTCTTGGAACTTAATAATCTGACATCAGGGCAATTTACCAAAATTATTTTTTGATGGGCATACCACTTAGCATAGCAATCTTTTTTCTTTTATAGACTGTCTAAAGCAATGTGGTGTTAGGTTTTCTTTCTTTTTTAAAGACCTTTTACCAAATCAAAGTTCAGGTTCAATATTAACATTTTAAGTCAAGTTCCTTAAGTATCTGGTATTTTGTTTGAGGCTAGTAGCAATGTAGGTTGACTATTTCATTACCTAGTTGGTAGTAGCTGTCGACCCTGGAAAATTCACAACATATTTGGCAGACTTATAAATATTATTTTTTAACAATCCAATCAATGTTCCCCAGGCTAGCCTTGAATTTGCCATCCTCCTACTGCAGCCTCCACAGCAGCTGATATTACAGATGTTTGCCACTGCACTTCACCCAGTACTCACCTATTTAACTCCTTTTTATAATCCTGATCCACCAATGAAATTCTCCTTTCACCTTTTCTTCTGGTATTTCTTTAGAACTCTCAACAGCCTGTAAAGATTAAGCCTGAAGCCTACTTCACTGGCTATATAGAACCACCTACCACCTAGCTCACTTACACTCTGTAGTGCGAGAGAGAGAGAGAGAGAGAGAGAGAGAGAGAGAGAGAGAGAGAGACTGACTTATGGGCTCTGTAGTCTTTTTTCCCTTGAATAGAGCCACACATGTGGAGCAAACTCAGTTGAGAAATAGTGAAAAAATGGTGGAAACACAAATTCATGTGTACATATATTTTACACATTTTCTTATTTAAATGTACATGCAGTCTAGTGGTTGTATTCTTTTTGTCAGAGTCCTGGTCTACAATGAAGAGGAAACAAGGAAATGTATTCTAGGTTCTTTATTAACATCATGTAAAGTACAGAATAACATAGTAACAACATTTATTTTCAGCTTAAAAAGTAAACTTATAAAGTGAACGGATTGTCTTTACTCAGTGCTCTATGTCCCACTGTGTACATTGGTGGGATTATGTCAACTTAATGGAATTAGGACCCACACCTCCATTAGGATTAGGATTTGTCAACCACCATAGTCTGGGGATCAAGAATTTGTCTGGATTAGAGTGTGAGTCATTTGTGGGCTGGCCAATGAGAGAAGTGCACCCATCCAGATGTGGGAGGGCCAATTGGAACTCCAACGGTATAAAAGGGAGGAAGAGAGACAATTGTTACAGCTTCTTCCTCTTGGAAAGCTCTCGCCTTGGAGATTGTCTACAGACGCTGCAGATTGTCAGCGCAGTCTCATCTTGTGCCTGCCTGTCTGTTGCTGCCCTTCAGTCGCCAATCTTCAGTCTCTGATCTTCACCTGAGAACTACAGCAGATTCTCACCTCACCAGCTGGTCTACAGTCCCCCATGGGAGAACGGCCATCTTGGACCAGCTCTTATCATTGGACTTGTAAGCCTTCTTAATAGACCTTTTTGTGACAAGAGCTGTAAATTCTGTCTTTTGAAAAGGAACCCAAACTAAAACACCCACCAAAAACCTTGAGTAAGAACTTCTGGAGTTCACTAGATGGCCACTTGTATATGCAATTTTCATTGTATATTGAAAATTTCCATTAAGAAGTAAAAAAAAATTGTAAATTGAATAAAGCTAACATAGAAAAACTTTGTTATAAAATAAACATACCTGTAAAATATAGAAAAGGACACATGTAGAAAAATCCTTTTCAGGATCAACAAAAAATCCTGTTTTTCAAAGCCAGATCTAAGAAACCTTGAAATGGCACCGCTTTTCTTCCTTCCTTCCTTCCTTCCTTCCTTCCTTCTTTTTTTCTTTTTGGTTTGCTACAAGCAGAAATCACACAGGTTTCCTAATTATTTAGAAAGCTAATACACATTGTGGTTTTTGAAACAAATTTCTGTTCTGGACACAGAATATCCGAAGAATGTTGCTTTAAAACAAAGACCTCTTTCCTCCTCCCTTCTCAAGTTACATTCACTACCTTTTTTTGGGTGATGTGAATTTTGTCGTAGTTGTGACATCTTGCTTGGGTAGGAGAGGGCAACAATTTTAACTACATTTTTAAATTACAGAGATTAAGAGATGAAGAAAAATGTACTAGAAAATCAAAAGTAACACACTTCCTTTCTGCTTTCTATCAGGAAGTTAGAAAGGAGGGAACTCATCTTCAATCAGAAGGCTCAGTTTTAATGGATTCTTCAACCAAGTGGGTAACAGGGTTGAGAACAAGCACAGGGTACAGGTGGTATTGACCATTGCTTTCCACACGTATGTGGTGCACAAAATTTTCAACAGAGCTTGCAACACCTTCCTGAAAAGAAAGATTCGGGACTATATAATTATGATTGTGTGAATCTGGTAAAACATGTGGTGGGTTCTCCAGATCATCCAAAAGTTGGTTTTTAATATCTTGAGGTATTTCTCCAAAATTGCTCATCGGCATCTCATTTGGCAGAGAAGGCGGGGTTTGTTTCTCCTCTTTTATTATCACTTCGTCTGTAGAGAAATAGTGCTTTGTTACACATACGGTTGGAATGACCAATCAATGACAAAGTATACTCCACCAGATTTATACTGCTAAGTATGTCACAGAATAGAACGGGGCTTATGCTCTCACCCCTCCAAGTCACACTATCCAAAGTGGCCACTAAAGTGCCATCTTAATTGACTAATGTAATCTTGCTTCTGGTCTTGGAAGCTAATATCAGCCTTTTCTCATTTACCTCCTTTTTTAATATCTGTAAGACTTCTTTTGATAAATGTCATGTAATTACAACAACAAAATCTGGTTTTGGAATTAGAAAAAGCACTAACCACTAGAATACAGATCTTTCAGAATGCATTGCCAATAAAATCTAAGGCTAACTGTTGAGAATTAAATTTAGTACAGAACTTACTTTCTGAAAAAGACCTTCTTTTGGAAAACCCAAATTTATTACATTACATCTTTCTGAGGGTTTTGGTTATGATTTTTGCTTGAATGTCAGAGACATTATAATATAGTATCCCTCCAGTTTATATGGTAGTAATCAGGCCTATTTCATATATTCCCTCAATTAACATCCCAAAGTCTTCATAAAGCAAAGGGAGCAATTGCTATTATCCTCAGTTTACACAAGAATAAACTTGAGTTCAAAGAGCCAATAATGTGTCAAAGCTATCTACATAGTAAGTCATGGGGCTGGAACTAACACACAAATCTTACAACTTCTCTGTAAATAGTGTTCTATACCTTGTCTTGTATTGACTTCAAGTAGGCTTATCTCTGATTCTTCATTTTCCATTACACTTACGCTCTAGATAGAAAGAGTAAAACATTTATCAACCAATCATTCTTACAGATGAAGTTGGATACTCGAGGTAAAAAGCCTATCTCTTGGTGTTGTGGGTTAGTATACGTGTTTCACAAGTGTAAAGTCCTGGATTTGATTTTAACTACCAAAAGAAAAAAAAAGAGCTTCTCTCTTGAGAGTTTAATAAAATTGATAGAGAAATATTTCCACTTATTTTGCTTTCTGAAGGCTCTAGTTTTCTTTGTGAAAGTTTTTTAGACGGGAGAAATCAAATTCATAGTACAGCAAGAGCAAACTGTTTAATATAAGTCCAGTTGTCATTTAACTCGAATTAATATTGACCAGCATTTCTTGACACAACAGGAGCAAACTTCATAAATGTTATATTTGAATTTGAGTGTTTGAACCTGAACGACATAATTCATCAAACGTAGTACATCTGGCAGAAAGAAAAAAAAATGTGTTGCCTAAACATTATATCAAGAATCAATGTCCTCACAGTAGAACCCAAGTATTTTATTGGTCAATGACAAAAATATACTTGGCTCAATCTCAAGATCATCTCCAGTTAGAGAAAGCAGTTATGTAAAAAAAAAAACAGTTTTTCTTTTCTCTTAAAATAGAAAGAGCAAAAATAAGACTTTACTGAGCTAAGACAAAGAGACATGCAAATAACCCAATAATGGTCAACTATTGACTAAGAACCGGGTTCTAATACACAGGAACCTGAACAAGAGTTTAATAAAGATGATTATTCAAATAAACAGATGCTCTGTTGTTTTTTGGTGCTCTAACAAATTCCAATCACAATATGGCCGTCTACCGCCTGACTCAGCCTAGTCGAAATGCATGATTTCTTTGTACAGATGAAATTTGGTTACATATTTAGCAGTGCTTTTGATATTCAGATGTTTGTCTATGTCACATCTACAACACAGACTCTCCCTTTAGCAAATGTTCACATTAAAAAGTGACCCAGAGCCGGAAGCTTATGGTATAATGACAAGGAAAGGTATCTTAGGTGTGACACAATGAGTAGGAAAATCAAGCTGATGGGTAATGTGGTAACTTTGATATTAGCCCACTCATATATTTTTCCTGGCTGACAAATCTCTCAAAATATCCCTTTAACTATTCTCCATAGTATCTATGGTCACAAGAGGAAAGTTATTTTTAAAAGTCTCATTATTAAACATGGTATGTACCATTAAAAACAGCCTGCTTAATTGAATATTTAGTCCAGTTTGTGACAGAGAAAAAAACAGATTCTTTTTATAACTTATAAATATGGCTAGAGAAATGGCACAGTGGCTAAAGCACTTGCCTAGAAGGCGCACAGCCCTGTGTTGAATTCCTCAGCACCACCTAAGCAGAGCATAGCGGCACATGCCTGAAATCTCAGCACTCCGGAGGCTGAGGCAGGAGGATTGCCCTGAGTCCAAGGCCAGCCCGGACTATACAGTGAGTTCAAGACCAGCCTAGGCTACAGAGTGAGACCTTGTCTCAAAAAATATGAAAAGAAAAAAACTTATAAATGAAGGCATTATCATTAAAAATAGCATTTCACTTAAAAGATCTTGTCAACTATATTTTTTGAGACAGGGATCTTGCTAAGTTTCCCAGGCTGGCCTCAAACCAGCGTTCAAGTGATCCTCCTGTCTCAGCCTTTCAGTAGCTGGCATGACAGGTGCATACTACTGTGCCTAGCTTGTCAATTATTTTTATTGGTAGCCATGTGCAAATGTCGAAATAAAAAATTGGACTTTAAGTAAATGAAACCAAAGTAGTAAAATATTCAAAACTTATTATTAATTTAGGCTGGAACTTCCTGTAATTAGTCAATAAGGCAAAGGAGAAAAAGTGTGAGCGGAAATCTGTCTTGACACACCTTAAATTGCCCTTCTACTTAACTGAAAACTTTGGCACTAATATTCCACTACCATAACAATCTACATCAGTAACTGTGTAACACGGGACTTCAGCTGGATGGTGTATAAAAAGTAACAGAAACTGAAGCGATCATCTTACCTGTGTTTCTGGCATAGTGTCTATATTGAGTAAAGTTTCACTTTCATTTGCCATCGAAGTGGGAAATTCAAAACAGACTGTCTGTAAAGAAAAGAAGGAATTACAAACGAGGTCTCAAGATGCAGTAACTTAAATTCTAAACTTTAACTTTTATGGGAAAAAAGGATTTTACATAAGTGCATGATAAAGATAGAACTTTAGATATATTAAAATTATGACTAAGGAATCATGATTTTACGCAAAGTGATATCTTATTATTAGAACAAGGAAAACCACCACATGATAACAAACCAATTGTGATAGTACAACAGAGAAGAAAATATCATGACTTCTTCAATATCTGGTTCAGAAAATCAAGACATAAACACCATATACTGTTCTGTTCTGTTTTGTTTTGTTTTGAGACAGAGTTTCACTCAGCACTTCAGGCTGGTCCTGAACTCACCAAACACATGGCAATCCTCCTGCTTCAGCCTCTCGAGTGCTGGGATTACAGGTATGTATCATCATGCCAGGATTACATGGTGCTGGGAATTTGAACCTAGGGCCTTGCACTTGCTAGGCCAGTGCTTTAGCCACTGGGCTACTCCTTCAGCCCCAACACCCTATACTTTAAATCGATGGAAAACCAATGAAAGAATTTGAGTATTCTGGAATTTCAGGCCAATATTATCCGTGTCAATTGTCATACATGACTATTATTTTGGAATAATCTCTGTGAATCCAATAGTGTCTCAAATTTGAATTCGTAGGCTTACTTCATTGGCATGGTTGGAGACACAATTCACTTCATTCCTAGGTAGCAATGATATCAGTTTCACCACATTTTCTTCAGTGCACTGCGTGGACATTTCATCCCTCAAGTGAAAAATAGAACAGAACAGTGAAGAATTAGCAAACTCTACTGCCAATTAGGATAAAGGTGAATGGAAAAAAAAATGGTAATCTAAGTGCCAGGAAATAATCTTTGAGAAAGAATCCCGAACACAACACTTTGCACAGATTATTCCACATGGCATTTTCTAGTTAGACATATTTCAGGTCCAGATTATAGGCTACTCTTGTTCAGAAGTTTTTAATACATACTTTACTGGTTATAATTCAGGCAGAGCAGACTACTTTCAAGTAACATGACGAGAATTTTCAACCTGACGAGGCCAGGAATGAAGGATGGAAGAATAAAATACATTAGTCTGTTCCCTAGGAATCCTGAATTGAAAGTACTCTTCAACACAGGAAAGCTGAATTCACAGAATGTGTCTGTGGCCATGTGATGCTAGGGAAGGATGATAAGTCACTGTCCCAAATTGGAAAAGAGTGTGATGCGAGGCACCACAATAATTCACCACGCTAATTCAAATGACCTGTAAGGTCCTTTCATTTATGAAATTCTGTACCTCCAAACTGAGGCTCAGAAGTGAGCGTGAATGTCAACGAATGTCATTAAGCACTAATCTCATCAGTAGAGGAGAGCCACAGACTTGGGGGAGGGGATACATCTCAGGTAAGAGTGAGAGAAATTTGCATATTCTGACTTCATGCCATGGTGTGCAGCTCTTTATTTCCTTTTATGGTGCCATTCATTGGGAAAATCCAGTGCTCCGAGGACCACTGGCTGCACTGTTTTCAACTCTTACAAGTTAACTTGACTTCAAAAGCCTAAGATGTTACTAAATTTTTATAGATCACTAAGAAAGGAAGCCTTTGGTTTCCCCTACGGCTTTGTGAGTCTAGCAGGGCTTGATCTCCCAAGTGGCTTTGCTTGCCAATTCAGGCAATGTGAAGAAAACTCCGAATAATCTTAATTGGCAGATTTGTCATGATCAGCTAAGTTTCTGAGAAGTGCCCAGTGCAATGAAAGATATTTATTTCTCTTTATTTTTTCTTCTGGAGTAATTCTCTTTGCTTCAGGTGTGAGGGTCTACCCTAGAGTCTGGGAGCAGTGTGCAAGGTCACAGGGCCCGTTCTGACTGTTCCTCAGGAATCTATTTATGTAAAAAAAAGTCTACCAAAGCACACACAGGACCTTCTGTCCCTCTGTGGTTGGGCAATAAATGAAGGTCAGTAGCCGGAAATAGTATAAATATAAGATGATGAAGCATATAAACAGACGAATGTAAGCACTGCTGATGAAGGTGAAACTTAGACGGACATCCCTCTTCCACATGTCACGCAGGGTTTTCATGGGCACAGATTTGCTGACGGTAGTGCCTTTGTGGTTCCAATTGAATAGCACTTTTGCTGAATCACACACAACCTCCTAGTTTTAGGAAGTGAAGACTTTTTTCTTATAGTTCTGTACCAAGCAGAAGAGTTCACCCTAACTTCAGAGCTAATTTTGAATACAGAGGGAGAAAGACATTACCAGTATTGGATTCTCATTTTCAGAAGATCACACACAATGAAACATCACAAAACTACCAAAAAGTGAATTTGTAGCATATGAGTAAGGATAGTCTGTAGATATGTCTAAGAAACATGTTTCTGTAATCACATCTGGCTTCCCTCATCACAATATCATGCTTTAGATTTACAGGTAATTTCAAGTCTCAGGACAATATACTCCTGAAAGTCAATATCCACATTTCCAGACATGCACTGTATACAGCAGGCTGAAGTACCAGTATAAGGTATTGCTCAAAATTTAACCTTCCCCTTTAAAATGTCTAATTGGTTAAGATTTAAAAATAAGAGTATAGGCGATTCAATAAGCAACCATGCAGCCATGGGTTCAGCAAACAACTGCGTCGGCTCTCAGCTAGAATTAGGTCATTAGCTGTATACGTGGGTTACCAAATCCCCACTCCCCTTGTAAATAGTGTTCCTGGCCTCACACAACAGGAGGGAGAGAAAAAGCAGAGGTAGATTTATTTTCCCCTGTTTTTGTTAGTATATATATATGAAATACACAGAAGCCACATTAAGCCTGAGAATGTTGTGCACATATATTGTCAACTTCACTTTCAGCTCCTCTTCCCCCTTCCGCCCCTCCACCTCCTCTCTCGTTCCCCTTGACTCCCAACACCTTGCCCATTTGACCATTACTTACTTGTATTCCAGGTTTCTCATATAGGAGAAGCATGCGATATTTGACATTCTAGCATGACAGTATCAAGCCACATCCATTTACTTGAAAATTACTCAAATTTATCTGTATCTATAGTCGAGTAGCACTCCACTGTGTACATATTGATTTTTGTATTCATTGGTCTATTGATGGATATTTTGGCATCTTGCACAATTTAATTATTATTAGTTGTACTGCTGTATACATGGGTTTACATGTCTCTCTGTAATATGTTACATATTAATACATAGTAATGTGTTTAACTCTCGCAGAAAGATATTCTGCAGAAGTATCACTGAGTCAACTGGAATTTTTGCCACCCACACCTCTGCTAATAGCAGGATATACAAAAAATGAAAACAAAATAGCTCCCTCAAAATCAAAGACCCAATTTAAAAATGGCAACTGAAATGAATAGGTAGTTATCAGATAAAGACGTTCAAATGGCCAGCAAATATATCCAAAGATGTTCAATATCCTTAGCCATACAGAAATGCAATTGAAAAAATATTGAGACACTATCTTACCTCAGTGAGAATGACCTATATCAAGAATTCAAACAGCAATAATAGATGCTGGGGACTTTGTGGGGAAAAAGAAACCCTTTCACGTTGCTCATGGCACTGTAAGCCGGTACCACCCCTGAGGAAAGTGGTATGGAGATTCCTCAAAAGGCAGGGATAATTTTCTAAGATTCTATAAACTTTTGTTATATCTTGCCTTTTCTCATTTCTATCAGAAATGTTTTCCATAGTTGAAAAATAAACATTTTCCTCAAAATCATGAAGAGGACATGTTCAAGAAGAGATTGAATACCTGTTTGTTCCAGTGTCACATTGCATATCTGATTTGTCTTCAGTAGAGGTTGAAGCAACTTCCCGAGGAAGCATAGACTTTAACTCCAAAGCAAAGTCTTTCAATTCCCTTCCAAAGTATTGTTTGGTCATTAGCTCTTCTATATCTTGGAAGGTCAAAACCAAATCACGCTTCGCTGAACCTTCACTCGTAGATACATCCTGACTTGACATTTTGTGATCTTTTCTGAGAAACAATATAGTAAAATATGAGTCCAATATTTTCAAGAGCTCAGATACATGGTCAGTAGTGTACCCATCAGTTACATAAATCTGCAGATTTGCGTTATTTAGAAAAATAATTTACAATACGTTAACAAGTTTTCCACTCATCTAATCTATATGTTGTATAATATGATGTCTAAATATTCAGACAAGTCAACAATTGTATCACCTCAATTTAATGAAAACTACTTATCATACCCAGAATGATTATAACAAAAGAACAGACAACAAGAAGTTCTGTCAAGGATATAGAGAGACAGGAGCTTCTACATATTGCTGATAGAAATGAATGTGAAATGGTGCTTCCACTTTGGAAAATGGTTAAGTAATTAAATATATTTTTGCTCAGATCCAGCAATTCCATTTTTTCAGTATTGATGCAAGAGAAATACAAACAACTATTTTTTGTAAATGTTCGTTGCATTTTTATTTTACTAAAAAACTATCAGAAAACTACCAAGTATCTGGTAATTGATGAATGGCTAGGCAAAATATAGTATGTCTGTACAATGAAATGCTGTTCGGCAATAAAAATAATTGTGATCTATGATACTTCGTGGATAAACCTTGAAAACAATACAATCAGTGACATAAGCCAGGTGCACACACACACATGCGTGCACACACACACACACACACACACACACACACACACTACAACTTCCTTATTTATTTATGTATTTATTTTGGAGGTCAGGTCTCACTGCATACTCCAGACCAGTATTGAACTCAGTACTGTAGCTCCATCTGGTCTCAAATTTGCAATCCATCTGCCCTGGCCTCCTAACATGTGTGTCATCACATCCATCAAGACCACATGCATAATATGAAATTTCCAGAAAAGCCAAATCAACAGAAAGTAGGTTGAATAAACAGGCACAAAGTATCTTACTGGAGAGATGAGAAAGTCCTAACATAGGATTATTGTGACAATTGAAAAAGTCAATAAATTCACTACAAAATGTTGGGTTGTTAAATTAGAAAGGACAAATTTTATGATATATAAGTTATCTCCATAAAGTTGCTCATACATGTACATACAAATCTTAGCTAGGTATCTGTGTGTACATATGAATGTATTATACACATGCCAGTATCTACTCTCTAGCTATCAATCTGTATCACTTAGAGAAGATGCACAGCATGTACCAAATCACACGGCATCACCAGAATCCATGACCGCCCACAAGTTTTCCTTCTGCAGTGTAGGTACCAATCTTAATTTCAACTGAGAAAGAAAATATAATGATGCAACCACTTGCTTACTAAGTAAAGGAACACACCTAAAGTGAAGAAACAAGAATCTTGGATTGTTTCTCATACTATATGTAAAATAACATAGGCTTCTGTCAGGGATTTGCGAAGAAGGATCAAAGAACTAAACTACAGCCTACAGTTTCCACTGGGTTCATGTACAGATAGAGTACAAGTTAAGTTATCACCTGACTAAAGATATTGAAAAGAATTCTTATAATTTGCCGCATAGGTAAGCATCTTTTTCTGTGTCCTTCTGATAAGATATTTTAGAAGACTGTGAAATATCTATAACTGCACAGCTTCCCTTAAGGTTGATTTTTTAATGTAGCTTCTTAATTTCATTGTGCAGATGTTCAAATATCACTTGTCACAAAGACAATAGTCTAGATGTTATAAAGTATGAGATTCACTGTCTTTTCTCTCTCTGCTTTCTTTAGAAAAGCTTTTCTCTTATGCTCTGTTTTGCTTATGTGCCCGTGTTCACTTCCTGCACCTCTGCTTGCCCAGTGGTTATGATGAAGACAGCAACGGTGTGCTGCCCTTTTGGGCCAAAACCCAGGCTTTCCTGCCACTGGCTTTAGCAAACAATATCTACAAAATTTTAATCCAAGAACTGATGCTCTACAAACACACCTCAATCGCCAAAAAACACTTCCTTCCCACTGTCTTGCTCCCGTTACCCGTCAAGCCTCAGATCCGGTTGACTCCATAGTTTGCTTCCGTGCACGCAGCAGGCTCTACGATACCCCTGCCCACCTCTGTGTCCCTTCGAACACTCGATCTTCCTCATTATAGTTTAATCCCTCGGGTTTTCTTTGAATACTTCCAAAGACATGTCCCCACATTCTCCCTATCTTCCAGAGGGAAGCTGCTCCTCTAGCAGTCTCTTTGGAAGATATCATTTTCTAAACCCCCCACCTTTCTGCACAAGTCTCACCGCTTTCCCATTTGGCCCTTTCTTCTAACTGTACAAGCACCACTAGGACTTGAGCAGCAAGGCAAATAACCTTCCCCACCAGACATCCGGAAAACTCCCACCTGTGACATGCTCTTCAAAATGATATCCAACGAGCTAAGGATGTGATTCCCAGTACCACAAAAAAGTTCCAGTTCAATTCCCAGTACCACAAAAAATATATAAAGCAAACCCATCCTCAAATAATGTGGTAGGAAACTTTTTCCAAAAGAAAAAATATACAAATGCCTAATAACTACATTAAAAATTCTCAATCTCACTAATCATTAAGGTAATGGAAATAAAAATTGCAGTGAAATAGCATCCCACTTCATTCATAATGGCTATCATCACAAAAGACAAAAATAGCAAATGTTGGTAAGAATGTAGAGCAACAAGACCTCTTACACACTATTGTTTGGAATGTAATCAGTATAGCTATTATGGAAAACATTAGGGAGATTCCTCGAAAACCTAAAAATAGAACTACCATAAGTTCATCAACTCTTTTGCATGATATACATCCATAAAAAGAAGAGACCATTAAGCAAAAATTACGCGAACCCCATATATAATGCAATGCTATGCACAATAGCTAAAGTATGGCGTGAACTTAGACGTGTATTGGTGGATATATTGATAAAGAAGATATGGTAGATACACACAATGGAATACTATTCAGTCATGGAAAGAAATAAAATCCTGCCATTTTCAGCAATATGGATGGAACTGGAGGTCACTGGGACAAGCAAATAGGCCAGACAAAGAAAGACAATGTATCAGACATTCTCAATCCTTCTTGAAATGTCATCTTGTAGAAGAGTGGAGTGACATGGTGTTCTTGGGAGTTGGGAAGGGTAAAGAGGGTGAGGGTGAAGAGAAGTTAAATAAAATGCCCCAAAGCATGGTTCTAGAGGAGGAATTAGCTCTAGTTTTTTACAGAATGACGAGGCAATTATCGGATTAAGAAAACCCTGTGATACATATCAAAATGACTAGAAGAGGACAAAATTCCCAACACATAGAAATGATTAACCTTTAAAGAAATGAAAATGCTTACTGCTCTCGTTTGATTATGCCACATTGGTATATGTGTTTTGACTTACATAATGTGCCATGTAAAAATGTATAAAGATTATGTCTCAAAACCGATAATCATGTTTATTTTCCTATTTTCTTTAGCAGGTATACACTGAAATTTGCAAGCATATATTTTTTTTCCAAATTGATAGTCTAGGTTTTTCATTAAACTTTATAGTATTTGCAAGTTTAATTTTTTGTTGAGTTGTGTGATAGAGCTTTAACACAGCTTCAGACCATATTATACTTCACTATCACTGCCCGCAAGGTTGCTTACCCATCCGTTCCACTTGCTTGATCCACAGATGAAATTAAGTCTGTAGGTATGACACTGGTGAGGGCACTTCTATAGTTGTCTTCCAGAACAGCATACCCATCTTTTATTATCTCCATCTGTATAGCCAAGTTAGAGGAAATGAGAGTTAACTATGTGCCTGTACATTTACCTGGCCTTCTTCAGACCACATCTGATGTGACTGCCACTGAAAATGTTTAATAAATGTATGAGAAATATTAGCAACAGACAGTAAGTGAACTGGCAGTAAATTTTCTTTTCTCACTCATCCATGACCATTATTTCACTTCAGATTCTTACAGCCTCCTTCTTTTTCTCCTCTGGAATATGGAAATAGTGACAAGCACAGTTGGAAACTGAAGCTTCAGCTGTGGCTGGACATGACCTGCAATGAGACCCACATTTCATTGCTGTAAATTATTTTAATATTACAACATTCAGCTAACTCTGTTATGAGAAACTTAATATTGATCTCCCTTTGTTAAAATGGTCCTCATTAAACAGAATTGTTTTAGGAACTCAGCATTAGAGAGAGAAAATAAAGCAAATCCAGCATACTTAAATGAAAGGTCACTTTGTAGAATTTGCGATAATTTAGAATATTATCACTGTATGCTAGCTTCCTTCTATATCCATTTAAAAACTTAATTTTTTTGAGACAAGATATCATTATGTAGCCCAAGCTAGCCTCAAAGTCAATATCCTCTTGCCTCAGGCTCTCAAGTGGGGGAATTAAATGCACTCACCATCTAATGCAGCTTAAGAGTTTGGATTTTTAAAAGTGTGTGTGTGTGTGTGTATGTGTGTGTGTGTGTGTTCACGCGCGTGTGTGAATACTTTTAGTATACACTTGGTCAACTAAAACTAAAGCAATGAGTGAAAGGGGCAGAAATGATGCTTGATTCCAGAGCTGGGGCAGGGAAAGTCCAAACTGACTCTAGGACAAAATGCCAAAGATAATTAGCTGATGTAATAAGAATACATCTACCAATGGATATATTATATATGGATTATAGTCTTTTGAATAAAATAATAATTCACGGTTCTACATGGATACAAATAAATGAGTAACTAAAGAGGAAAAAAGAAACATTACAGTATGATGAAAACTAAAAATATAGAAGAATGGTACAACTACAAAATCACCATTGTACAAATATCATAAAAGATTATTGAGTTAAGAATGTTAAATCAATGCTAAAATTGATGAATAAAAATTGAGAACAGCATTTACATAGAGGTAAGTATATCTTCACAAGTTATTTAATAATTACAAAGAAGAATAGCAACTTAAGAGTGGTAAAATTCAAGGGACATCTACGTGATTTAAGCGATCAAAGTTAACATCATCAAAAATGACCAAAATGGATACCAGATACCCTTGGTACAGTGCATCAAGAAGAACACAGCATCACTTCTTGTTACTGCTGCTCCCCAAAATATAATCCGGTTCTACTCGTGACAGTAAGACAAATCCAAAGTGCCCTCACTTTGCATTATGCAAAGCTACTGGCCTGCACTCTTCACAAATGTTGGATGTCGTGAAAGACAAAGGTAGAAGAAACCGTTCCAAGTTAAAAGAATTAACCTGTACCAAGTAAATGCACCATGTGTATGAGTATAGAACAGAAGATAGGATCATTTAGCATATACAGAACATCAGCAAGACAACTGATAAAACTTTGGTGTAAACTGGGAGTTGGAAAATTATGTGGCATCAATATTATGTTTAATGAATTTGATGTTGTACAGTGGATATATGAGATAACTCCATTAGTGTTAGGAAATGTACATTTAGTATTGAGAAGTAAATGAACACTATGCTTTCAGAAAAATTGTGTGTGAGTGTGCATGTGTGTGTGTGTGTGTGTGTGTGTGTGTGTGTGTGTGTGTGTGTGGTGTGTGTGTGTGTAAGGAGCAAGAGGTAGAAAAACAGAGATAGATATAGCAAGGGACACAACAGAGATGTTAAAACCAAATGTTAAAATTGGATAGTCTGAGTAAAGGCTATACAGCAATCCTTTGCAGCAGTCTTGTACGTTTTCTGTTCATTTTAGTTACAACAAAATTAAAAGCTACCAAAGATATTTAAAAATGGGAAGACAATCCCTTTCAAGTGGGAGGCAAAACTCTGGGATCAATGATCCCTGTTAATCAGGTTCAAGTTTTTGCTCTATCATTTATTAATTATGGGACTTTGGATAATGTGCTTTAGCATACTATTAGATCCATCCTCTGTGAAATAAGAATATATTAGAGCTGATATGATAAAATTTTTCTGAGAATTAAATGAGATAATCTATATAACCTTAGTGCAGTAAATATAATCAATAAATATTAGACATTTATTATCCATTGATTCTAACTTGCCTAATTGAGTATAAATAATCATACAACTACATGGCATCTTACAAGGAAATATTTTGTAATTAGATACTCTATCTTCTTAGGCAAAAATCCTTCAGTTTTGGTTTACAAAGGGCCAGTTTTGATGGAGCTGGGAATTCCTAAATAGATAAGAAATCACAGGTGAAATGCTTGAGTTCTGTCTGAGTAGGCTAATCATTAAAAAAAAAAAAAAAACTCTGGAAGTTCCATGACACTTTAACAAGGTAGATTTCCAATTTTTTTCCAGGAGAATCACATAGGTAGTGTAAGAAAGACACAGGCTAGAGGCAATTGACTCAGTAGAAAAGCATGTGCTTCACATTAAAGCACTTAGAAATGAAAAAGATGAAATTACAGCAGACTGCAGAAATTCAGAATATTGTGAGAAGTTATTTTGAACATCTATATTCTAACAAGTTAGAGATTTGGGCAGAAATGGATAACTTCCTAGACACATACGAAGTACCAAAATTGAACAAAGACATAAAAATCTTGAATAACCCTATTACACACACAGAAATTAAAGCAGTAATAAATGCTCTACCTACAAAAAAAAAAAAAAAAAGAAATAAAAGCCTAGGACCAGATGGATTCACAGCAGATTTGTTTCAGTACTTCAGGGAAGAACTAACACCAATTCTTCTCAAACTATTCCATGACATTGAAAGAGAAGGAATACTACCAAACTAATTTCTGGAGGCTAACATCACCTAAGTCCCCAAAACAGACAAAAACTTAATCAGGAAGGAAAATTATCGACCAATATTCTTAATGAATATAGATGCAAAAACACTTAATAAGATTCTGGCAAATAGAATCCAACAAGTAATTAGAAA
The DNA here is from genome assembly GCA_004027205.1 of Ctenodactylus gundi. Lineage (NCBI taxonomy): Eukaryota > Metazoa > Chordata > Mammalia > Rodentia > Ctenodactylidae > Ctenodactylus > Ctenodactylus gundi. The sequence continues at coordinate 267,404 of PVKB01000506.1, read as the reverse complement.
GATCAGACACCATGAACAAGTGGGCTTCATTCCTGGGATGTAAAGCTGGTCCAACATATGTAAATCAATCAAAGTAATACACCACATCAAAAAAGCACAAAATCAAAACATGATCATCTCAATTGATGCAGGAAAAGGCTTATCAAAAATTCAATACCCTTTCATAATAAAAACTCTGAGAAAAATAGATATAGAAGGGCCTTATCTCAAACTCATAGAAGCCACATATGCCAAACTTACCACAAATATCATAGTAAATGGAGAAAAATTGAAAGCATTTCCCCTTTTTAGATTTGGGAAATTTTCTTCTATACTTTCCTTGAATATGGCTTTTTAGCCTTTTGTTTTGTCCTCGGTCTTGTCTTGGACTCCCGTAATTCTCACGTTGCTTCTCTTTGAATCATCTATCAGTCGTTATAATGATTCACTTTCTTCTTTTTTTACTTTGCGTTCTTTATGGTCTTTCTGCTCCCACTCTGTCATTTTGTCTTCTAGGTCTGATAATCTATTTTGAAATTGTGCGATATCATTGCTTATTGTGACCTGTGTGTCTTTCACATCCTGCATATCTGCATTTATTATTTTTATGCCTCTATTATGTTCTTCTCTCACCCCTTGTATTGCCTTCATTATCTTCTGGTTCATTTCTTCTTTGATCACCTCTACTTGCTTCTCAAAGCTAGCTTTTAGCTTAGTTAGGTCTTGGTGTAGCTCTTGATCTATGACTTTTATTTCCTGCTTCATTTCCTGCTTTAATTATTGTTTTAATCCCTGCTTTAATTCAATGTATTTCTGGGCCCAGAAGTTACCATCATTTTTGCCATTTTCATCTTTAGATTCTGCGTTTTCAGGATTTCTAGTACGCTCGTCTGGTATGTCAAGACTTTTTGAAGGAGTTTTATCTCCACTTTTCCTCATGGTTCTGTTGTTGTTGGTTGTCTCTGGTTGTCTGTCTCTGGGTTTCCCCTAGGGACTCACGCTGTCATGGCTCTGTTGAGGCTGGGTCTCTGCTGTGAGGGGTGGTGGGGAAGATGTCCGGGAGTCCTACCAGCCTCCTCCGGAGCGACGCTGCCTGGTTGGACACTCTCAGAGCAGCTCCTGACACCAAGTTCCCGTCTCCTCCATCAAAACAAGACCCCAGAGGGATGATGTCTCCACCAGTGTGCCTAGATCAGCCTCCGCCTCCTCTTCCTCAGGCGACTTCCTGAGGCGGTGTCCCGAGGCAGCTTCCTGAGGCAGTTTCGTGAGACGGTCCTGAGGCAGAGCCCTGAGGCGGGTTCCTGAGGCATCGTCCTGAGACAGCGCAGGCTCCAAGCAGCGGTCTGAGAGCCCAGAGCAGCTTTGCTCAGCCACAGCCGCCCAGCGCGCTCTGAAGAAGGCTCGGAGCCGCCAACAAGGCACCCCTCCTCCCCCGCACAGTCCCCTGCCCTGCGCTTGCCATATCAATCATGCAAGCAAGTGAAATAAAGTGAATATGCATTAGAAATGAAGAAGTCAAACTATCCTTATTTGCAGATGATATAATTATCTATATAGAACACCCCAAAGACTCCAGTATGAAACTCTTGGAAATAATAAACAGGATGTAGAGACAAACATGAATACTCTCGGCTAACTAATCTTCGATAAAGAAGCCAACATCATACAATAGAAAAAGGATAGCCTCTTCAACAAGGGGGCTGGGAAAATTGGATATTCACACGCAGAAGAATGAATATGAACAAACAGTTGTTACCATGCACCAAAATTAAATCAAAGTAGATTAAAGATCTAGATATTAAAACTGAAACACTAAACCTCCTGGTAGACAAATTAGGCATATATCTAAAATACATAGGTGTAGGCAAGGACTTTGTTAATATGACACCAAAAGCAAAATAAATAGTCCCAGAATTACCAAATGGGCTTATGTCAAATTAAAGTTTCTGCATGGCAAAGAAAATTATCAACAGTGTAAAAAGAAAACCAACAGACTGGGAAAAAATACTCACCACCAACACCTCAGATAAGAGGCTCATAACCAGAATATACAGGGAAATGAAGAAAAGTAAGCCCCTCAAAATCAAAGATCTGATTGAAAAAATGGGAAAAAGAAATTAATAGGCAGTTCTCAGATGAAGAAGTTCAAATGACCAGTAAATATATGAAACGACCTCCAACATCCTTAGCCATTAGAGAAATGCAAATCAAAACATCGCTAAGATGCCATCTAACTCCAGAGATAATGGCGCATATCAAGAACACAAACAGCAATCAATGCTGGCTAGGCTGTGGGAAAAAAAAAAAAGGAACTCTCCTGCACTGCTGGTGGGAATGTAAATTGGTACAACCGCTATGGAAAGCAGTATGGAAGTTTCTCAAAAGATTGGAAGTAAATATCCCCTTTGATCCAGCGATACCTCTCCTGGGAATATTTTCAAAAGAGTTTACAGAGATACATGTATACCCATGTCCACAGCAGCACAATTAACAATAGCTAAAATGCAGAATACAAAAATACCCATCAACAGACCAATAGGTACATAAACTATGGAATTCTCACACAATGGAATACCACTCATCTATAAAGACAGATAGGTTGGAGTCTTTTGTAGGAGAATGGGTGTAACTCGAGACCATTATGCTTAGTGAAGTGAGTCAGAAGCAGAAGGTGAAATATCGAATGACTTCCTTCACATGAGAAACTCCCATTACAATTATTTCATAGAACTTTCATAGAACTGGAGGGGAGGAGAAGGATTTGTAATTTTTCTATGATATGTATATGCACAAAATACTTAAGGTCAATGCAAATGTTATGTATTACAGTTTTATATATATAATCATTAAAATGGGAAAAGAGAAAAACATGTACTTAGCATATACAGAGGCCCTGGGTTCTAATCTCTAGCACCAGATAAATAAATAAATAAATAAGCTATATATAAATAACTTTATATATATAAAGTTTCCTCTTTAATTTGGGTCCTTGGAACTAATGCCTTAGAATGACTAGTATTTAGTATAACTATAATAGTTCTCAATAACACCCCTAGCATCACCTCACAGACACAGACAGAGGCAACCTACAGCCAAAAGCCAGCAACAAGGACAGACTTCCCATGATTGAGCCATGGCAAGTTAGTCTTTTGCAATTTAAAAATATAAAAACAAGGAAAATCAACATACACTGAGGTGGTGGCATGACTGGGCTTCCTTGTCGTGCTCCATTTATACCCTGGCATCATGCAAATGATTCATAAATGCTGACTAACTAACTGCTCTGACCCGAAGATAAGAATTAAAAATTATGAAACATGAGAATAAAGAGAACTTCTGTAGCACAGGAAATATGTGGAGTCAATTAATTTACCTTTCTCTATTTTTGTCTATTTCGCAGTTTTCATTTAAACTACCAATAAACTGGAGGGTCTGAAAAGAAAACAGAGGATGTTTTAGTTAGATACATGTTCCACAATAAGAAAAATTCATAGTTAAAGAAGGTTAATCATATATTCCACCAAACATAGCTAAAATTAGCATAATTTTCTTTTGATTTCCATAGGACTAGATAGTATAATCATTTTATAGCTAACCCAAAATGTCATAATGTAGCTCCAGTCAACAATCTATGGAAAAGGAAAGGAAACCTTTAACAGACTGAGCTGATACCTGCGACAGCAGCTGCTGCTGTTTGTCACACTTCTCCTTTAAGTCTCCCATCTCAAACTGGAGTGCTGTATAGTTCCTGCAACAGAGCACAGTCTCCAAATGAAAGAGGATAGAGATATCTCTGCAGAATTTTGAAGATATACTAAATTGTCTGAGCTAACAATGTCACGATATAAAGATTATCCTTCCATTCTTTTACCTGAATATTTCAAGCTTAATATCCAATTCCTCTTATTTTTCTCAGTCTCCATACATATCACACGAATAATTTTATTGTTCATTTTTGTTGTGCCTGTTCTAGAGATTAAACTCGGGCCCCTGAACATGTTAAGCAAGCACTCTGTCACTGAACTACATCCCTGGCCCTCACACTATTTTTGAAAGCCAGACAACCTTAATATTCTTCTAGAACTGAGACTATGAGAATTACGACAAACGAACATAATACTAATATGAACTTCTTGCCAACAACTACAGGAGTGGAAAAATACTTCACGCACAGATGAAAGACAGCTAAGTATCTAGTGACTTTACAGCAGGTTAAGATATGTTCACTTCCAATAAGTAAGACAATATGAGACAAATTATATCATATTAAGAAATTATGAACACCTTACATGGTTTTAAATGTGACCGAATATAATCCAAATACCACAATGAAAAAGTCACACAAATACTTGATTAGAAAGAACTTCAGAAGACCATTTAGTTTGCTATCGCCTGATAGGATATGGTCTGGGTTACCTATCAACTCAGTAGAACCCACTGAATCATCATCAACCACATGATATTATGTTAACATCCAAAATAGCAAGGTGATGCCCGGAATTATCATGAAGGGTTGGCCGTGGGCAGTGTGACTTCATTTTGGATGTTGTCAGAAAAGGAAGGAAATCACTTGCATTTGCCTCTCTCTCTCTCTCTCTTTCTCTCGCTCCCTCTCCCTCTCTCTCTTTATCTCTCTCTCTCTCTCTCTTTCTTTATCTCTCTTCTCCCTTTCTGAAAGTAAGAATAATTACAAAGAATAAAGTCAGGAAATTAAAGGTACATTTTCGTGTCATTCGAAGATTTGCAGAAGACTTCAAATTTAATCTGAATATTGACGAACAATTGCTGGAATGATATTCATACATATCAACTCTAACATAATTTATTACAATATTTTCTTGTGAGGTATTACTGTTACTATTTAATCACTTAAATTCTGCCTCTGAACACCACTGTGTTGGCCAAGGCCCTAATTTTTGGATACATTGTACGCTATACGATGCACTCTGGAGTTCTTTATGAAACAATGAAAAGACAAAATTATTCAGAAGGCCAAAGAAAGAATTAGCAAACAAGCCACGATTGTTAAGTGAAATACTTAAGTGTAGGATCTGTGTATGTCTCATACATGTATGGCTGTCTTAGACGCTGCTAATGTTATTTCTAATTTATACGGTGTTCTGTTACTCAGCCAGAGTTATTATGGTGCAAGACACTGGGACATTAACAGCAGTCTGAACACTAAAGCTTTTGATTAGTAGTTTACTTAAATAAAGTCTTCACTGAAGTGCTATGAAAAACAAGGGTTCATTTTCTCAACTCAGAAGCAATGAACCTTAAAAATCTCGGAAACAGGCATTGGAAAGCTTGATAAGCACCCACTTGTTCAAATCTTCAAATTCCGCATACGTCTTGCTATGCTTCTCCTTCAGTGTTGCCATCTCAGCCACTATTTTCTGCAACTCAGTTGCTCTCTCTTTCGAATCCTAAAATGGACTCAAAGTTCAGCTCGGTTGGTTAGAAGTTTCACATACTATTAAATCCACTACAGCACTTACAGAAAGGAAAAAAAAATATGAGTAATTTAACACAGTAGACTGAAGTCTGCAAGCGTGCCTCTACAACGGCACTAAACAGAGCATGCATCATGCATTTTCGTCTCTCCATTTAATTTGAAAGCTTCTGAAGATTAGAAATATTGTCTCCCATTCCCAAATCAATACCCTGAAAAACAGTAGACCTGCAATAAATGTTTAATAAATTCAGCATATATTTTTGAGTAAAATACACACAGAAGAACTGTACAAAGAGGGGTTAGATCACAGTTTCTATTCCTAAAATTTGAAAAATGTCCTTCAGGCAAAATAAAATGTATACCAAGGACTGTAACAAAACAGAAAATGTAAACAAAAATTACATGTAAGTTGGACACACAGGGAAGTATATTAATTTAAAAACATACTTTGTTCTACATAGAATTGAACTCTGCTCCTCACCCAGATTCCTCCTGTTGGGAGTACCCATAAGAAGTGTCGGGAAAGAGGCTTTCTTTTAGGGATAATACACAATGTGGTTAGTTCTCAGAAATAATCTCAAATAGACCACAGAATCATTGCATACACCTCATGGAATAGGAGAGTGTTGAATGAAGTGTTGTGCAAAATAAAGCAACATGCTAGTGTTCCATCGACAGTTTACATTAACAATGCTGTAATTATTTCCACAGGTGATGCCTGAACAGGGTGAAATGACATATTTGTACTGTTTGAGCATAACTATATGATTCATTATCATCATATCTAATATATATTTTTAAAAATCTCATTCAAAATCTCATAGTACTGGCACAATAGAAGTTTTTATTCAGACATTGAATATAAGTAAGAGAAGTAATACAAAAAGCTTTAATAAAATAAGACACTTCAATTACTCTTAATTAAGACTTTGTATTATGCCACTACAATGAGTAAGACTGGGTTCTATGAAGCCAGGAACTGCAGGATATAAGTTACTCAAGTTGGAACCTGGGAACCGTAAACAGAAACTTGCAACTTGTTGTCACCTGCTGTAAAGGCGTCTGAGTGATCTGACCTGTCAAATATTCCTCAGTAATTAACAGGCTAGGAGAGCAGTTTAGATTTTTAGACAGGCAAGATGACTACGTGAGTCAGCATGTAATAAATGGCAATGAGTAGCATAACCAATGGATTGTATTAGGATTTATAACTGTGTGAGCATATCTGGAGTGAACCCAATGCCTATTTTGATTGTGTGATTTGAAGAAATTGCCTGTCAGCCCAGAATCTGGTCATCCCATCTCTGTTGATAGTAAGCAATCATTTCTCAAATATTCACTAAAACAATGGACTTAAAATCTAATAAATCAACACAAGCTTAGAAAAAGCATTTGACAATTTTGTTCTCTTCTACAAGGAAGCAAAAACTACAGCATCTCTTTTGTTGTAACAAGACTGTCATTCGCACTAATGGGATATGAACTATTAGGTAACCATTGTTACCTATACAGAAGCTATAAACTTAAATTGATTTTGTTTAGTTCATATGTATATTATTCTGAACGAGACCAAGAAGGTGAAATGTTTAGTAGGTTTAGCCTCTATTTCTCAAGGAGACTGAATTCTGTTTGATAGCGTTCTACCTTTGAGGAGAGGGGACAAGGCAGTATAAGAGACTGACTGCAGTGGCTTTGCACTGAGTTTCATACTCAGACCTTTTTACAAGAACCTTTAAGACAGAGACTTGGTAAATTTTCCACTCTAGGTTCAAATTTGGTATCATCTTGCCACAGCCTCTAAGATTATGGAGATTATGCTGGTTTTCATTAATTTAACTTTGTTCTTTCATTCTTCTATTCCATACAATGGAAGAGGTTGTTACAAGGTTACCTCAACTAAAAGAAAGGCTATGTTGCTTTGATATTATGAAAAAAGGGCCTGGTGAACCAATTTTCCTCCATCCCAGGGGTAGTCTTAGAACCCCTTTACACTCCTAAAACTGGAATAACAGAGAAATTTTGTTTATATAGTATCTATCTATCTATCTATATATCTATATCTATCTAGCATATATAACATAATAGAATTTAAAATTAATAAAACATTTTAAAATTAAGTTATTATATGTCCCAAAAATATGCATATTATCAAATAATAGTAGGATGATGAGATGATCAGATATTTTGTATCAAAAATATTTCACTGTACTCATGACAGAATAAATTTAAAAAGCAAATAGAGTCCTGATACTATTAGAAAAGTGGTTTTGACCTGACAAATCTCCCACAATTTCTCAAAACCTCTACAGATTTCCAAATCATTCATTGAGAACCTCCGGTATAAACAATACTGCAAATGTTGCCTTTGGTCTTAAATTTGTGATACACGCATGGGCTTTGATCTGTAAACACCCATGGCTGTGAACAGATAGGCTCAACAGCTACTTTGTTCATTAAAAAAAAAAAAATCACTTTGGGGGCCTGGGCAGTGTATCTCAGTGGTTTAAGAGTTTGTCTGCAAGCACAAGGCTCTAGGTGTGGTGGTAGATGCTTGTAATCCCTGCACTCAGGAGGCTGAGGTAGAAGAATTTCTAAGAATTTGAGGCCAGCGTGGGCTACACAGTGAGTTCAGGGCCAGTGGGCACTGAGCCCGATCCTGTCTCAAAAAAAGAAAAAAAAAGAAGGAAAAAACTTTGAAATAAAACTAGAAATCACAGCAAAACGAATAGCAAAAACTGTACAAATAAATTGATATTAAATAATACATCATCTAACAAACAATGGATCATGGCAAGAACCAAGCAGGAAATAAAAATCTTCCCAGAGACAACTAACAATGAAGCACATCATACCAGACCCTTCAGGTCACAAAGAAAGCAGTACTAAGAGGAAGGTTCGCAGCTGTGAATGCAAACATAAAAAAGAGCTATTTTGAATAAATAATCTAATGATGAACCTCAAGATCCTAGAGAAACAGAACAATCAAAATTCAAAAGCAGTAGAAGAAAAGAAATTACAAGAATCAGAGCATAAGTTAATTAATAAAAACACAAAATAAAAGATCAATGAATCAAAGAGTTTATTCTTCGAAAGGATAAATAAGATTGATAAAAACTTAGTCAAACTCATGAAAAAGGAAAGAAAAAACCCATATCAATGTAATTAAAATGAAATCACAATGGACAATACTGAAATTCCGAGGATCGTAAGAATCCGTTTTTACAACTTCTATTCTAATAAACTGGAGAACCTAGAAGAAATAAAAAAATTCCCATACACAAGTGAGATAACAAAATGAACCACAAAGATAGAATAATCCTGAATTGACTAATAGCCAGGGATAAAACTGAGGCAGTAATAAAGACTCTACCAGCAAAGAAAAGGCCAGGACCTGACAGATTCACCGCAGAATTGAAACAGAACTTTGGGGAAGTTAACACAAATATTTCTCAAACTTTTCCATGAAATTCAAAGAGAGAGAACACTGCTGAATTACTTCCTGGGAGCTAGCATTACTCTGATACCAAGAACAGACAAAGATTTAACAAACATACAAACTAAAACAAAACTATAGGCCAATTTCCATAACGAATATAGAAATCCTCAACAAGATACAAACAGAATGCAAGGAGTTATTAAAAATTATATACTATGATCAAATTTGCTTTATACCATGAATTCAAGAATTTTTCAATGTGCATAAATCAATTAGTGCAATATAGTATACAAATTAAAAAGCAAGGAAAAACATCACATGATCAACTCGACAGAGGAAAAGCCTTTAAAAATCCAACATTCATTCATGATACAGCCCATAATGATAATCACACGGATAAAAGTGATTTATGAAAAACCTATTGCCAACATCATACTAAAGGAGAAAAATTTGAAAAATTCAGCAAAAGTGCAAGAAACAAAATCTATACACAAAACCCAACAGTATTTCCATACACCAAGAACTAAATCACTTAGAAAAAAATTCATATACAATAGCCTCAAAAAATGTTTGGAATCAACCTACCCAAGGGAGTAAAAGACATTTACAATGAAAACCACAATACTCCAAAGAAAGGAGATTGAAGAAGACATTAGAAAATGGAAAGACAGACCCAGTTCCTGGATAGGCAGAGCCGGTAGTATCAAAATGGCCATATTCCTAAAACTGGATACAGATTCAACATAATTCCAGCTAAAATGCCAACGGTATTTTTTCTAGAATTAGAAATAACAATCCTAAAATGCATACATAACCAGAAGAGACTCAGAATAACAAAAGGAATTCTGAGCAGCAAGACAAAAGCAGAAGGTATATGACAATCTCAGACATCTAAAATAAGCACATGGTATTGGTACAAAATGATAGATAGACCAATGGAACTGAATTGGAGATTCAGAGATAACACTGAGCACCCTTATCCATCTGATCCTTGACAAAGGAGCCAAAAACATTTTTTTTTTCAGAAAAAAGCTCTTAAACAAAGAAGCTAGAAAAACTGGTGATGCACATGCAGAAAAATGAACCTAGGCCCACATCTTTTATCCACCATTAAAGTCAAACCAAAGTGAATCAAAAGCCTAGATATCGAAACACTGAATCTGCTGCAAGATAAAATAGGTAAAACTCTTGAAGACATTGGCATGGGCAAAGACTTTCAAAACAAAACATATATTGTCTAAGAGATGACACTGAGAATGACCAAATGGGATCACATCGATGGATACAGTGAAGAGAAAACTGATGGAATGGGAAAAAATAGAGTCTACTTCTCTGATAAATTGCTAATATCTAGAATAAACAAAGAACTAGAAAGAATTAGGCACCCCAAATAAAATATCCAGTCCAAAAATGAGCAATTGAAATGAAGAGACAAATTCCACAAAAAAATACAAATGGTCAATATATGTATGAAAAAATGTTCAGCATTTTTAGCCATTAGAGAAAGGAAAACCAAAACAACATGAAGACTCCATCCTACTCCAGTAAGAATGGCTGTTAACAAAACCTCAAAAAAAAAAAAAAAACCCCAAAAAGACAACAAATGCTGTCACGTTGTAGGGGAAAAGGAACCCTTCTACATTGTTGGTGACACAGTAAAGTGGTACAAACATTATGAAAACCAGAACGGAGATTCCTCAAAAAATGAAAAGAGATGATGTTCCATGTGCCCTAGTTCTATTTCTCCTCAATATCTTTCCCACAAGAGTTAGGGGATATATGCATTCCCATGCAGTGCAACTCATAATAGCCAAATTCTGGAAGCAGCCAATATGGCCATCAAAAGATAAACGGATAAAGAAGATGTGGTATATACACAATGGGGTACCACTCTGCCATGAAATGGATACATTTGAGTCATTTGTAGGAAAATGGATGTAACATGAGACCATTATGCTTAGTGAAATACATCAGACACAAAAGCTTAAATATTGCATCATTTGTCTACTATGAGAAACCCAGAGTATAATAAGAGCCAAGTAAGAGTAAAGCTAGGAAGCACAGAGTTAGATTCTGTAGAACGGGAGAAGGAGTGTGGTGGGAGGGTAAGCACGTGGCAAGGGTAGTAAAAGTGATGAAGATGCAGTACATTTGTGTACCAATTCCTCAAGTTGAATTTAATTATTAAGTATTGCAAGCACATATGCATTAAATATTAATTTGAGGGGAAATTAATTAAAATTGTCAAGGTATTATTTCACAGCCTACCTTAGTTTCTTCTGCCTACTTTGTAAAATGTTGTATTTCTATCTACATGGCAAAAACACACGAAAGCAGCAAAATATACTACAGGAAGAATAATGAAGCTTCAAATAAATCGAAACCTCAAGGTTATCTTTCCAAAGAAGCAAGAAAATGAGTTTTCAGCTAGCAAATTCCAGCAACAAATCATAACACTTGAGACTTAGAGAAAGGGTAGAATGCTCAACACAAGGCAAGACTGCCTGCAGCTCCAACAGTGTCAGGGGAAGAAAGTGTGAGGCAAGATCACCCTACCTTCCGCTTGATGTTTCCCAGCAAGTTGGACCCTCCTTTTCTGAATAATGGATGTTGGTATTCTATTTCTCTATCCTGCTTGCCAATGGTTCTACTCTTCGGTGTAACCACCCTTCGGAACCCATCTGGTAAAAAGAAAATCAAATATTAATAGAACAATAATAACAAGAAAAAGCAAAGGTCACTGAATAAACAGGAGCTGAAATTATCACAGTAGATTAGTAATATTGCACAATTTATCACTGCCACAACCTACTCAGTTGCTGCGTTAAGATAGCATACTTTAGAACTTGGGAACTGAGATCTCAGTGGCTTATTTTACTTTGTTTACATAAAACTTATGAATGACCACAGATTACTATTGGAAAACAGAGGCGATTAATACCTATGTATAATCCTCAAGTCTCTCCAAATTTCTGCATCATCTGCTATATGTGGAGATACATCTACATCACTGAGGCCACTGCGTGGTAGTGAAACTAATTGATTTCAGTTTTATCTCCTGTTCGTGCTCTGCTCATCCTTTGAAAAGACTTAAAAAGAAAGGGAATATGAAAAAAAAAAACAGAAGCAGGAAAAGCAAAAGCACTTAGAGAGACGACAGCTGCTCCTGGATATTCAAGAGAAACAACAGAACAGCTCAATACGGGCTAAAGATGTGAATAGACATTTCTCACAAGAGTAAGTATAAATAGTCAACAGATACATGAAAAGAATTCTCAGCATCACTACTTATCAGAGAAATGCAAACCAGAGCCACAATGTGATTAACAACTCACTCCAGTAAAAGCTGTGGATAATAAATCTACAAAAAAAAAAAAAAATGCTGCTGGAGCTGTGGAGAGACAGGACCCCTTAAACAATCTTGGTAGCTCATAGTCAGTGCACGGGTTCTTGAAGAGACTGAAAATGTGCCCACTATATAATTCAGAAGGGAATGAAATCAATATATCAAAGAGATCTGTGTACTTTCATGTTTATGGTAACACTACTCAAGAGAGTCAAGATATGGAATCACCTTCGATGGCGTCCAAGAGGTGATGGTAAAGAGAATACGCTTATGCAGAAAATGCAATGTTCAGCCGTCAGGAAGAGCGCGATCCTGTTGTTTGACACAAAATGGATGAAACTGAAAGTGGAATAGCTGTTCCTGGGAGGTCAGCACGCATGCGACTGGATGGGGCATGTGCAGAAGGAAGTCAGACAAGGGCACCATGACACACTTACATACAAAGAGGAAATTCTCCTGCAGGGTAGGTAGGATGGCTAAACCTCAGAATAACAGCATACATTCTTGTGAAGATATAGAAGAACGAAGGTAAATGCCTCCACATATAAAGAAATAGTAAGAAGAGTGAAATGCTAATTATTCTGAGTTGATCAGTGCAAGCTGTATGCACACTTTAATATATCACACTGAGGTCCCGCAGTGCATGCCTATAATCTCAGCTACTCCAGACAATGAGGTAGAATTGCCTGATACTAGAAGTTTAGAGCCTGTCTGGTATAGCAAGACCTTGTCACAAAAGATATAAATATCATACTGAAATCCATTAACATATACAGTTAATACATGCTAACTAAAAATACAATAAAACAATGACAATAAGTTCACCCATGTTAATTATTTTACAGGAAATCGGAAGCATTGTATATGTATTAGGTGTTTCTGCTTTTGTACTCCCTCCCCCCCCCCCCCCCACCGTACTAGAAATCGAATCTGGGGTCTTGTGTCTGCTAGGCAAGAATTCTGCCACTGAACTACACACCCTGCCCCAACCCTTCCTTGTTACTGTTGTTTTGGATATGGAGATGTTCAAGCTGGCCACCAACTTGTGATCCTCCTGACTCAATCTCCTGAGTAGGTGTGATTACAGGCATGGGCCGCTATACTCAGTTTGTCTGTGTTTCTGACACAGCATCTAAGTTTCCTGGGCTAGCCTCAAATCCACAATCCTTCGCTTCAGCCTCCTGTGTAGTTGAGATTATAGGCACATACCATTGTATCCAGCTTTTATGTTTGTTGGATTGTTTGGTCATTGATTTTTCTTTCAGTATTTAGGATTGAATTCAGGGCCTTCTCTCTGACCTACATTCTCGGACTATTTTCATTTTTATTTTAATACAGGGCCTTGCCCAGGCTGGGTGTGAGTTTGTAATCCTCCTGCTTCAGCCTCCCAGATGTGCTTTTAGTGTAATAAAAATCATAAATATGGCTAAAAAATACTTTTTTGAGACAAGGTCTAGCTCTGTAGCCCAGGCTAGTCCCAAATTCACTATGTAGCCCAGGCTAGCATTGAATTCACGGTAATCCTCCTTCCTCAGCCTCCTGAGTACTGGGATTACAGGCATGTGCCACCATGCCCAGCTTTATGTGGTGCTGGGAAATTGAACTCAAGGCCTTGTGCTTGGCAGTATTTTAACTGCCGAGCCATTCTCCCAGCCCAAGGTATACTATTTAAAAACAGCAGAATCTAGCTGAGGATACAGGCCCATAATAGACTACTTGATGTCCATACATGAGGTGACCGGTTGAATTCCCAACACCACTCACACACAGATACATACACAACACACACACACACACACACACACACACACACACACACACAAGCAGAGTGGAACAGCCATGTTCAGATGCAGTATGATGTAGTGATCAATGAGAAGTTGGGAAAAGATGGCACGTGGAAGCCTAATGAGTTACTATGAATTCCTTGTTGAGGTTAGATATGCCTCATCCAGCAGAGACTCATAGTTCACGGAAACTAACCAAGGAATGAAAATAAAACTTATACCCGTAAACGTTGTCCAGAGAATGCTTCCAAAACAGTATTGTTTTTGCATGTGTGGAAAGTCTACCTTTAATTTTGTGCCTCTCCTCAGGAAGAAATTCTTTTTCAAAAGCATCAAGAAAAATCTTATTCCAATTCAGTCTTTTACCAGTGTTGCTTTGTTCGCTTGTTTGATACAGTTTTGCTATGTAGTCTGCAGTGGACTTGAACTCATGATGCAGCGTAGGCTGCCCTCGAACTTGCAGTTCACCTGCCTTGGCCTCCCAAATGCTAGGATTACGGGCAGGAGACACCAACGCCAGCTTTAAATAGTGTTTTCAAAAATAACTTTACGTTGCTCTGAATCATATCCTTTGAACCATCACAGACTAGAAGATACACTTGGTGGAGTAAACTTCTTCGCCGAACTTAAGATACTAGATATAGCTGCTTAGATGTGTATCAAAGAGAATTTATTTTCATATATTGGAAATGTTGTTTTAAAGAATGACTAATATTTATTCTTTTAAACTATATTTCTTCAATTTTAAAGTGTCCTAATTTAAAACATCAGCATATTTTACGTGACAGGACAGTAAAAAATTTATAATCTTTGAGTGTGTATCTTGAAGAATCTTTCTATACCTTGCTAGGGAGAAACATACAGCTGACTATCAACCGAAGGCAATCTCAACCTTGTAATTATTTCCTTTTAAATATTTAATTCTAGGCATTTCTACGTTAATTCATTTCAGTATGGTGAGTACTTCTTTTCTGAGAGTTAAAAAGCTTTTATTTCCTGGTAAACTTTGAGCAATAAATAAAATGTTTTCCTACTATGGAAAATGCTAAAAATCAGACTACTTTATCTCATCTTCAAATTCCTCCAGTGAATCAAACTGAATATGGCAAGGAGGGAGATTTTTTTCATAACAGTGTGTGTGTGTGTGTGTGTGTGTGTGTGTGTGTGTGTGTGTGTGTGTGAGCGCGCACGTGTGTGTGATACTGGGGTCACACTGAGAGTCGCCCGCATGCTAAAGCCGTACCTCATTCTTGGATTACCTATCAGGTCTTGTGTCCATTACTTCACCCTGTTGTCTTACTTTCCTTTAGGGACTTTCCCCTTTGTCCCACGCTAAGCATCAGTCTCTTTTCTCTTCATGCATTTAACGTGGCTTGTATACAAAACTTTAAACGTTACTACTGAAAGAAGCAGAAATCATTCCGGGATTCTCAAATCCCATTCAAATTATATTTTCCTACAGGTCAAGTGATATTATAGCGTCTTCGCTTTTGCACTCCATCATTCAGTAGGGTGCTCAGTAACTCTTGCGTCAATCACCCTTATTGTCCTCACGCTTGTATGAACATTCTGAGTATATTTTTACTGAGAAATATACCAGGGAACATTCTCTAGATGGCGTGTGCCCTTGATGACAAGGCAAGGTATGCACAGTCCAATATCTGCTGCGTTCACAAAGAGTAACAAAGCCAGAACACAGGCATTTCATAGGACCAAATGGGTGTGACAGTGGGAGTTGGGGGGCATGAGGGAGGGCGTGGGAGGACCAAAAAGAGGGAGGTGAAGGGACTGTAATATTGACATGATACATATGTGCACAAAGTACTCAAGCTCAAGTTAAGTACTGTGTAATATATATATATATATATATATATATATATATATACACTAATAAATATAGGAAAAAATTAATGTCTTAATATGTACGCTACAATAAACAACTTATATAGATTCAATATAATTCCTACTAGGATTACAGGTAGGAAATGTCAATGGAATTCTTCTCAGAAATAGAACAACAACCTTAAAATAGTATGGAATTACAAGGAACCAGAAGTAGCAAAATAATCTTGATCAAAAAGAACAAAATTGGAGTCAGGTATGGTGGTACACACCTATAACCCTAGCTACTAAGAAGGCTGAATAAAAAAGATCTGAAGTTTGAGGCCATCTTGGGTAAATTATTGAGGACCTGTTTCAAAAAAAAAAAAAAAAAAAAGGACTGGGAATGTAACTCAAAACTCACTGCATCCAATCCCAGCACAATAGGTGCTAGACAAGAACTGACACTTAGGAAAATAAATAAATGCTTAACAGTTAGCCAGATCCTATCTCAAAATAAAAAATAAAGTGGGGTTGGTGATATATCTCCATGTGAAGGTCTTGTGCTCAATCCCTCATACTAAAACAGACAAAACTAGCCAACAAGTGTATGTCCAACATATTTATCACCACAAAAATGTAGATCAAAATGACAATGACATTTCACTTAACTGTTGTTATAATGCTTGTTATTTCGTAAAAGACAGAGGATAACAAGTCTTGGTGAGGATGTGAAGAAAAGGAAACACTTGCACACTGTTGGTGGCAATGTAAAACAGTGCAGCCATTGTGGAAAACACTATGAAGTTTTCTCAAAACCTTAAAACTAGAGCTAGTACATAATCCAGCTTTCCCACTCCAGGGTATATATCCAAATGAAAGGAGATCAGCAGGTGAAAGGGCATGGAACCCCCATGTTCGCCATAGTGCTATTCACAATAGCCAGCAACAGACATAAGTGGACACAGCCTACACTTCCTCACATGGATGAATGGATAAGGACAATGTGATACGTGTCATATGTGTCATAAAACTAAGAAAATTCTGTTATTTGTACCAAGATAGATGAATACATTTCATAAGAATTTTTGTTCTTAGGAAAACCATCATTTGCTGCGAATGAAAACTATCCTTGAGGTTTTCTTGGAATATATATCAAAAGCAAAAGAGAAAATTTAAATAAACAGAGACTCACCCAGGATTAAAGTAGAAGTCTATACTTAATCACTAAATAGTTGCCAGAGTCTATTTTAAACAATGACACACTTTCTTTCAGGATTTACAGATAAAGCATTATTTATGAAGCATTATTTCTCCCTCATATGGTGAGAAGCTTAACTTCCACCTCATTTTCCCATATCCTCTGTCAGAACAGACAGCATAAAAGTTAATTCCCTGAGGGTTTCTGTTTTTACTATTGGAGACCCATGTTTCAAAGGGAAGCGTTAACTTCTTCCTGTTTAGAATTTCTTCACAAGCAGTCAACCTAGCATACTTCATGGTCCTCCACTTTACAACTCAGAGTTTTATTATCATTGATTCATTTCACGAACATTTATTGATGTCTTAACTTCATCTTGAGTAACTAGTTGGTTAAGCTCTCTGCAGAACGCACGAGTCGACAAGATGAATTCCTGTTTGCAAGGAACTAAAAGTACAGTGGAGAAGGCAGACATTTTCACGACTACTATAAAACAACATGGTTGAATCATATAGGAGAGAAAATGAAATATTCCCAGATTGCATGGGGTTATATCATGTATATTTAGAGCAAAATGAACAAAATAAGAAAATGCAGACTTTCTTTCTAGAAAATGAGTTTCTCACAAGAACAAAACAGTGTCATAGAATTACATTGGAATAAAATATGTATTGAAACATTGATAAATCCAATAGGTTACTCAAAATCTGCTAACATGTTGAACGCAGAAAATGAGAAAAGAAAGCTAAGAAAATTCACTTGATAGTGATTGATCATCAATCTCCCTTTTCTCATTTTATTGATATGTATAAGTACAATACATAAAGTTTACATTGATCTTGAGTATTCTGTACATATACATATTGTAGCAAAATTACAAATCCTTCCCCCTCTCTTTTTGATCCTCTCACTCCCCCCTTCCCCTCTAGTTCCCATTATTTTCCTCAGTTAATTCTGTGAAATACAGTTTTTTATCATTCATAAGTTCTTAAGGAAACATAATTATGAAAAAAATCCTGCTATTCATAAAAGGCATCTAAATGTGAGTAAATAATTTGTGAAAGTTAAAAAGAATTCTGAAATAACTCAATATGCCATTATATCTATTGCTTTATGCATAATATACTTTTGTGATATAGATTTAAGTTCATTTAATGTAGCAATTCACCACAAACTTAAGTTCATTTAATGTAGCAATTTACATATTTGGTCTTTGAGGTAAGCTTATCCTAAGAAAACTGACTGATGTAGCGTTAACCTCAGTGTCTCTTGAATGTACAAACATTTACCTTTCAGTCCTCAGCTAAGGAACTTGAAGCTTACCTTCTCTCTTTTTCCTTCTCACATTTTCGAGCCTTACGAATGTCATTGTTTTAATTCTTTTCTTATGTGGACTGGTGAGTGAGGCCATGCTAAACAATCTCAACAAAGGTATAGTAAGATGAAAAAAACAAAACTTTTTGGCAAATCATCCCAATAAAAATCTCTGCTGGACTCGGAGAAGAGGCATCAAGATATGGCCACTGCGTCCATTCTAGGGGTGGGAAGCTGAGCTAAAGAGTGGTGATTTGAAACAGACACAGAAGGTTAAATATGCTGAATATTGCATGGTTTCTCTGACTTGGGAAAGGCAAAATACAGGCATTCTAAAGAACCAAACGGATGTGACAGTGGAAGTTAGGGGGATGAGGAGGGTGTGGGATGGCCAAAAATGAGAAGGGATTCTAAAGTTGATGTGATATATAGGTGCGCAAAATACTCAAGTTCATTGTAAACATTATGTATCATACACACACATATTAATATAAATGCTATATATTAATAAAACAGGGAAAATAAAAGGCAGAAAATAAAGCAGAAATCTTGAAAATATTGATAATATCAAAAATAATATGCCTATTCACTACTTATACAAACAGACAAATAATGAAACTTTATTAGATCACGGTGATAATAATTGTTATAAAAACACAGGACTCTTCATAATGTTGCTTTAGAGATGCTCAAGGCCCTCTCCTCAAATCTCATTCACCTAGAGAGCTAAAATCTTGTAAAGGATATATATCTACGTGTTGATTTAGATAGGTGTATATGTATCTTTACAAATATAAATATGTCTACACGCACACACATGCACATAGGAATAACCACTTTTAAAGATAGGCTGTATAGACTTGGGTAATGGGGAGTTGGCGACTTTTAGTCAGAATGAGGTTTATTTTAGGGGTGACAGAAATATTCTAAAATTAGACTGTGAGATGGTATCTTAGCATTGTTTTGATTTGCATCTCTCTTATGGCTAGAGATGTTGAGCATCTTTTCATGTATCCATTGGCCACTTGTACTTCTTCGTGAGTGAACTGCCTCCTCATTTCCTTTGCCCATTTTTCAATAGGACCCTTTATTTTGGTAGGCTTAATTTTCTTTAGCTCCCTATGTATTCTAGTTATGAGTTTCTTATCTGAGGTGTTGGTGGTGAATATTTTTTCCCAGTCTGTTGGTTCTTTATTTACAATGTTGAGTTTCCTTTGCTGTGCAGAAACTTCTTAATTTGACAAGATCCCATTTGTTGATAATGGGGATAATTTCTTTTGCTCTTGGTGTCTTGTCAAGAAAATCTTTGCCCACCCCTATGTCTTTTAGAAATTTGTCTACTTTGTCTTCCAGAAGGTTTAGTGTTTCATTTTTAATGTTTAGGTCTTTGATCCATTTTGATTTGATTTTGGTGCATGGTGATAGGTGTGTGACTAGATGAATGTCTTATATCAACAAGTCAAATAGCAATCAGTGCTGGCGAGGCTGTGGTGAGAAAGGAACCCTCCTGCACTGTTGGTGGGAGTGTAAATTCGTTCGACCACTCTGGAAAGCAGTATGGAGAGCTCTCAAAAGACTAGAAATAAATATCCCCTTTGATTTGGCCACACCCCTCCTGGGAATATATCCAAAAGAGGCCAAAACAACATACAACAGAGATATATGTATACCCATGTTCATAGTAGCACAACTAACAATAGCTAGAATATGGAAGTCACCAAAATATCCATCAACAGACCAGTGGATACACAAACTGTGGTATTTATACACAAGGGAATACTACGCATCTGTAAGGTTCAACAGCGTGGAGGTTTTCACAGGCAAATGGAAGAAACTTGAGAATATCATGCTTAGTGAAGTGAGTCAGAAGCAGAAGGTGAAACATCGGATGGTCTCTCTGATATGAGAGACCCAGACCACAACTATCTCATGGAACTTTAGACAAAAGACAAAGCAAAAGAGGGGGACAGGGTGGGGGTGAAGAGAGGGAAGGGAGGGTAGTAGGAGGGACAAAAGGAGAGCGTGAAAGCCCTTGTCACTTTGACAAGAAACATATGTGCACAAAATGATCAACTCCATTGTATACCTTAAATTCTGCACTTGTACATATCAATAAAATGGAAAAAAATTTACAAAATAACAGAGATGACTAGAGAGAAAAAATATTAGACCGTGATTATGATCACACAATTTTGCTAACATACTGAAAGCCAAAGAATTGGCCACTTTGAATGGATGAACTTTGTAATGCATGATTTATATTTTTTAAGTTAAACAAATGTACTTAATACTTACCTACTGAACATTATGGCTTACGAGCACTGCACATTATAGAGTGTTGGTGGTTTATTCTTGTGGTTGGGAGATATGGGAGATACAGTTTCTCCCCCATTTTATTGATATATATAAGTGCAAAACATAAAGTTTACATTGATCTTAAGTATTGTGTGCACACATATATCATGGTCAAGCTACAAATACTTCCCTTCTCTCTTTTTGACCCCCCCTCCAGTTCTCATTATTCCCCACATTAAGTTCTGTGAAATAATTGTGATCTGGGTTTCTCATATCAGAGAGACCATTCGATATTTCACCTGCTGCTTCTGACTCACTTCACTAAGTACGATGGTCTCAAGACGCCTCCATTTACCAACAGAAGCCTCCAATCTATCTGTCTTTATAGATGGGTAGTAGACTGTGAAAAGCAGTACGGGCTACAGAAAGAAGAAATTAAGTCCTGAGAGCATATGAGAGTTAGTGGAGGAGCTAAATTTTAACTGACATTTGAAAAATAAAAGAACTCTAATAGGCAGATACTGGGGATGGAATTAGCAAAAGTAACACGAAGCGAAGCATTTCTACCCAAAATGTGGCTCCAGATTTGGTGCTAGTCTCCAAACCATATCTTGTTGATTGGTGATAAAGTTAGCACTAAATTGAGAGGAATTTTTTCAAACTTTATAGTAATTCAATTTCCTGTGACATCCAAACACTAAAAATCGATTCTTGAATTTTGCAAAGTATTGATTTACAACAGATTGGAATTTTTTTTTTAAAAAAATGCCCTTCACAGTAATTGTTTAAGCAACACTTGCATAATGCATATAAAGAGTAACTAATTTGTGGGAAGATATGAGCATATATATGCACCCAAATAGCAAAAAGAATTAAACTAGAAGACAGATAAAACAGGGCGAGGTAGAATCTGCAGGAGAACAAGACTGTCAGGTTGAAAAACTGGTTTTTAGTCAATGTGTTGTAGAGGGAACTAAGATATTTTGAAAAAGAGTGACAGTGATTTATATTTTGAAAAGGTGAAACAGTAACATACACAGCTATTTAGAACAATCAATCTGTATAATTTACTAGAATGGAGTAAAGGCTGAAATATTTAGAGAGTGAGAGAGTTGAAAGCAGAGGAACAAGGAAAAACAAGGGATTCCTAATGCTTCCTATTTAAGGACTAGGAAAATGAGCATATATAACAAATGGTCACAGCCAGCCTGAGCACAAGGAACAAAACTATGACATTCTAGCCAACTTGAAAACTACGACACTTTTGGTAACCAAAACAGGATGAGATTGGCACTAAAATAAGCACATAGACCAATGGAACATGTTAGAGGATCCAGAAATAAAACCTTGCATCCATGGCCAAACCATTTTCAACAAAGGTGCCAAAAAATGCACAATGGGCGGAAGGATCATGTGAGCCCGAGAGCTCATGGCCCGGCTGGACAACACACCAAGAATTCATCTCAACATAAAATGGAATAAAATAAAAATTAGAAAATAAAATACTATTTAGAACAAACAAAAAGATGAAAATACAGTTATAAAACTTTTTCAACGAGTCGCTGTCTTTGGTTTGTAAAACTTAGAGCAATTTTTCCCTCTTTTGTGGTTTTATTTTCTTTAACAGGTCTATGCAAACTTTACACACACACATATAGAAACAACCTTAAAATAGAAGATTATGGCATTTCTTATGGCTTATTTCACTAGTCAAGGTATGACTTCTTACACAGACCTAGAAGACTTTATTATTATTTCTCATTCTTGTAATAGTAAGACATATTTACTACCCATATGCACAATAAATAATTATTTCATAAACTTTACAAAGGGAACCTATATTTCTCCAACTTATTGTGGGGAATAATGGGAAGTGGAGAGAGGGGGAAGGAAGAGCAGAGTTGAAAAGGGAGAAGAAAGGATTTGTAATTTTGCCGTGATACGTATAAGCGCAAGATACTCAAGTTCAGTGTAAACTTTATGTATTGCACTTATCAATAAAATCGGGGAAAAAGAAGTAACAAAGGATAAAAGAACAGGAATTACATGGACAAAAATAATGGCATAAAAACGCCCCAATATGGGTGACAGTGTAATAAGAGGGACACTGGTCAGCTAGGAAAGGGGTGAACCTCTCACAAAGGGGTGGGCATAGATGCTCACTGATTCTCCAAACCCCATGTTTCTAGTGTGTTGTACAATTTGGAGTTCGTGTATGTACAAAAAAAAAAAAGAACAAAGAGCACTGGAAAAAATAAAAAAAGATAAAACAAAGTAGTTTTGTAGTACTAGGACTGAAACTGAGGGCCGTGAAACTGAGGTATATTCCCAGTTTATTTTTAATTTTATTTATTTATTTATTTATTTCAGACGGGACCTTGGTGAGTTGCTCAGGCTGAGCTCCCACTTGCAATCCTCATGCCTCAGCTTCCCAGAGGGCTAGAATTATAGGCTTGTGCCACTGCACCTGACCAAGCTAAGTACAATTTTAATAGCAGTAGAGAACCCTCATTCCATGCAAAGTAATACTCATATGTATCCAATGAAAGGAGTAAAGTTTAGGCTTGCAATCTCAGCACTTGGGAAGACAGAGGCAAGACTGACAGGTCAAGCCAAGCCTGGACAATTTAGTTCCTTAGGAAGACTTTTCTCAATATTAAAACTGATCCTGAGTCTAGAGATGGGCTGGAGATGTAGCTCAGTCTGAATGCTCTGGGCTTGATCCCAAGTAGTACAGATAGATAGATAGATAGATAGATAGATAGATAGATAGATAGAAGATAGGTAATTCTTCTACAATAGAGTGCTAAGCTCTAATACATCTTGCGCAACTAAGCAATACTTACACTTGTTGAGCTGTCGCGTGAAGCTTGCTAAATTGCTGTGTTTGAAGTACTTTGGAAGTAGTATTTGGATAAAGAAGGGTTCATTCACTATGCGAAAGCTGTGACCATTCTAGGAATAATGAAACACAAAAGGACAGTCATTTCCAGAAAAAGTGAGGTTTAGGCAAAGCAATAATTCAACACATATGTATCAGGAACCTAAACTTGAAAGGCTTGTGAAAATGAAAAGCCAAAATTATCATAAAAATACTCAACCTGGTGAACTGGCATATATACACACTGCATCTTAATCACTTTTATTTTCCAGACCCACAACTGATAATCCTTTGGCCTCAGCTGCCCCACGCCCTCCTCCCTTCCTGCCAGAGTTCCTGAATTACAGAGGTGCACCACCATGCTTGAATAAAATACCTACAAAGCTGATAAAAGAAAGCGATTTCTATGGCGTGGTCCTGCAATCTCAGCACTCTTGGAGGCTGAGGCAGTAGAATTGAAATTTCCAGCCCAGCCTGTCTTAATGTAAAAATTAAAGAAAATGATCTGGGATGTAGCTCAGTATGAAATCCATGGGTTCAATCCCCAGTACTCCTCCTCACCAAAAAAAAAAAAAAAAAAAAAAAAAAAAAAAAAAAAAAAAAAAAAAAAAAGGAATGCAATCTATGATTACACACACAAACACACACACACACACACACACACACACACGCACACACGCACACACACACCTCACATACACATATATATAGTTAAGGTCACGAACGAGTAGCCCCCTTCCATTCCTGCACCCCTTACTTTCCACAAGGCAGTCAGACTATCACACATTTGTCTTTCCTTAAAACCCTTATTTCATTCCGAATAAGGCAATGCGTGCTGGGGCCTACCATATCCTACCCAGTCTAGCCCTGCTTAATTTTTTTTTTTACTATCCTCCTTCTTTTTCTGTCTCTTACACTGAACATCCAGGGCTGTAGCACTCAACCGTTGGCTATATCACTTCCCCAGATAGCTTTAAATAAGTGTTTCATCATTTCAGTCAGGTTTCTGATTACGTTTCACCTTGTCAAAGAAACTGCTTTATTTAAAATACTCTTTGCTGACACTGTTTATCCCTATGCCTTGCTTTATTCTTTTTCATAGAAATTATCACTGTTGAACATTTTTTTCTAACTCTCCTGGACTATAAGTTGTACGAAGGTAGTTACTCTTCTTCACCACGATAACCCCAGTATCTAAAATAATTGCCTGGCACACACTAGAAATTGTTACTGATTTGATGGACTGAAGATATAGCTCAGTGGTGAGATACTTGTCTAGTATGTGTGAAGCCCTGTGTTCAAACACCAGCGTTGTAAATCTAAATAAGCACAGACCGTGGAGTTAACGTCCTTGCACTTAATTTCTGGCTGTATCATTGCATATTATCATAGAGTTTCTGCAAAGTGAGTCAACATTGTAAAAGTGTAACTATCTTAACATAGCTTCTGCAACTTTATTTATCATTAAAAATAAAGTGAATTTTATTTTTATAGTCGTCTGGATATACTATGTTACATCCAGGCATCCTAAATTGCACTTTGGTAATGGCATGTTGCTCAGAAAAAATCAATTCTGAGCCAGATTGTCTTGGCTTGTACCTAGCTCCACTGTCAAATAGCTGTTGTGTTCTTCAACAAATTCCTTAGCTCTCTTGTCTCTCAGTTTCTTCATTTGTAAAAGAGTTAACAGTTACCACATTTGTGAGGGTTAAGTAATATAATTTATAAAATGTGTTTAGCGCAGTGCCTGGTGCAAGTAAATGTCCAATAAGTGTTAGCTATGAGCAGGAGTTAGAAAAATAAGACAGTACTGGTTTAAAATCCCATGTATGCCTGACACACTAGGGCCTCACCCATTGGTAAACATGCCATTTGTAACCTGCTTTCCATTGAGTTTCATTTAGTGGGTGCAATACGGAATTATGAAATGTGGATTTACAGGTAGGTTTTATATAAAAAGATACAGATCAGACAGATCGTCAGAGCCTGACACATACCTTGCACTTAAACCTCCCCTCCCCTGCCCCCATTGTGCATGGGACGTAGCTCAGTGGTGAAGAATGTACTTAGCATTACTGAAGCTGAGTTTGATTCCTAGCCACACAAAAAAAGGAACAACTTTTTATTTTTCCTGGTATCAGGGATGGGACTGTAGAAAGAAATTACCAGAAAACAGCCTCACTCACAATGAATCTACCGATTGGCTGACTGGATTCCCAAGGTCTTGTGCAAAGTTGAGAGCCACATTATCAGGACAACCTTGGCCACGATGGCCTCATCTATTGTCCTCCCCCTCTGGATCTGACTTAGCCTCCTATGATACATCCTTAGAAATGTAACAGCAGCCCCTAGCTTTCCATCAACCTGAGAGATAAAAAGGCATCCAAAAGCATCCGGGAAAGCACCGACTTGCTGCTGCCACAATGCCTTTCAAAGGGGATAGGGAGGGGGTGGGAGGGTTAAAAATGGGAAGGGACTGTAAAGTTGATATGATACATATGTGCACGAAATACCCAAATTCATTGTAAACACTATGTATTACATATGTATATTAATAAAAAGTGGGGAAAAAGGCTTTGGTCCCGGCCTTTCTTCTTTTCTGTAATTATAAATAACTGCATGTAAATGCCTATCCGCTGAAAAATAGTAGGTTTTTGGGGAAACTTGAATCTATATTCCTGGGCCGTGGTCACACATATTTGGCTCTAGAATGACTCATCCCGCTTGAAGCGAGAGCTGCATTTTTGCATTAGCAAAACCCAGGGCCACTTTACCACTGACCTGCATTCCCCCCAAATTTTTTAAACTTAATGTTATTTAATTTATTTTGGTGGTATTAGGGATTGGACCCAGAACCTTTGAGCTACATCCTTAACCCTTTTTATTTTTTATTTTGAGAGAGGGTCTCACGAAGTTGGCTTAACTACCCAAGTGGAGCTCAAACATGTGGTCATTATCCCTCAGCATCCCAGAGTGCTGGGACTACAGGCCACTGCAATTACAGCAGGAATTATTTAGACACAGTCTTACAAAACTTGCCCAGCTGGGCTTTGTACTTGAATTCCTTCTGCTTCAGCCTCTCAGGTAGCTGGAACACGAGTTCTACTGGACTCAGCAAGAAGTGTTTCTTGGATGGAGTGATGTGCTACAGCAACAAATCCAGGGACTGGTGATAGAACTAGATCCATATTTGCACATTTTAGTATCTTTAGGGACTGATAGTATAAGATTTTTTGGTGGTATAAAAATATCTGTTTTGATTTTGCACTGCCCATATACCATCATGTTACTTTCCTTCAAATGTTCCATTTAAAATAAAAATTCTCCATAGAAACCACCCTGTTTTGTTATAAACAGTCACATTTAACAACAGCTTAGTGGTGTTAAGAGTGATTTGAGGCATTTGATGATTTCCAAATGTAAATCACACCCATCATGGCTAATTTCACTCTGTAAACATGTTACAGAACGCAAAATTGGAAGGAAATATTTTATGAGCCTGTCTGAGCAGAATGAGCCCATGTAGCTCACGACAATCTAAAAGGCATGACTGCTTCAGCATGTATGTTACATGTAATATGAAGCAAAATTCATAGTAAGTCTAAGAGCAACTTTTATGCACCAGGAATAAATGTGGCATGAGTTTAGTCGACTGTGTTGTGGGAAGGTTCTAGCGGGTATAAAGAATTAAACCCAGGGTTTTCTGCATGGCTGGCAAGCACTCAATCACTGAGTTTCAACATCCCTGGTCTTTGTTGCAGACAGACTTGTAAGAAGTTCTCAGTGAAAAACAGGCTCCCTAAAAAAGGACAGATGGTAGGAAACAGTGAGGCAGACCTGTGGAGAGAGAAAAGGGATGTGGGAAGTGAGGAGCAGTGAGAGGGTATGAGGTGGAGAAGGGAGGCAAACACTCCTGGAGCTCAGTGATTTGGTGCTTAAGGACTTGCCTAGCATGTGCCAGGCACCAAGTTCTGGGATATATATGTCTCAGCTCAGTAGACTGGAAGAAGCTGACAAAGACTGGTGAGAAATGAGGTTCACCGTAGGCAAAATTTCTCAGGTGCTGTAAGAAAAACTGTCCTTGTTAAGAAAGCATACATTCATGTACTGGAGGAATGGCACAGAGATTAAAGCGCTTACCTAGTGAGTGGAACACCCTGGGTTCAATTTTCCAGCACCACATAAAGCAGAGCATGGTATCACACGCCTGTAATCCCAGCCCGCCCTCAGGAAGCTGAGGCAGGAGGATTGGCATGAGTCCAAGGCTAGCCTAGGCTACACAGTGGGTTCAGGATCAGCCTGGGCTGAAAAAAAAGAAAACAGAAAAGAAAAGAAAGAAAAGAAAAGAAAAGAAAAGAAAAGGAAGAAGAAAAGAAAGCATACGTTTTTGTGGAATTGGAATAATCAAATTTTAAAAAGACAATGGAAATGTATCAGGAAGAATGAAATTTAAGGCAAAATAACAATGGGTTGTGCAGATGCATATTTTCTGAAATTATTAGTTAAGATATCAACATATCTAGAAGGCTATGGTCATGTGTCTCTTCCATTTTGGTGCAAAACTTTTGTGAAACAATAGCTAATCATTCTTGCTTTCATATTTACTTCAGTAATTGTTCAATAAGTATGATGTGCTTCTCTGTACTTCGCAATGAGGAACAGCACATCCCTATATAACCAAGCACTTTCATTATGTAGCCCTTCAAAAACGCTTGGGTTTAAGGCATTCAAGCACATGCAGTCATGACAATCCCAGAGTAGTGCTCTCAAGAACTATTTCCTACAAATTCTTTAATCCCAGTTTTTCTTAGTTTTTTTCTTTTCCTTTTTAGTGCTGGGGAACAAACCCAGGGCCTTGCACACACCAGTGGATCTCTCCACCACTGACCAAGATCACTATCCCAGAACTGTGTTCTTTTTACAATGTTGAACACATAGCCCAGGATCTCCCACTCTGGCAATGAGCTGCATCCCAGCCTCTTATTTCTTTCAGTGTTATACGTTTTGCCTGATGACTTCTTTCTTTTTAGCTTTATGCATATAAAATTTAAAAATAAATGATATAGCATAAAGCCTTTGTTTCAAAATCATCAGAGGAAGAGTAGAAGCTGTATATGAAACAAGCAAGGCCATTCATATGCTGGTTATTATTGAAGCTGCTTATAGTACCTGGTGGCATAAATAAAAATCAAGGCACACTGAGCAAGCATAATACTGCGTCCTTGTAGAATGTGCAAATGGACTTCTACAATCCCAGCCAGCTCACTAGGATGAGTGAGGCCCAACACAAATTCCCTCAGATGATGTGGAAAAGCTAGCCTTTTTTCCTCTTATTTTTTATTTAATTTTTTATTTACATATCAACCCCTTTTCTATTTCTCCACCTCAATCTCCCAATCCCCTTTGCCTTTCCACAGAGTCTATTTTCTTACTTTCTTCCATCTCTCGGTTACTTTTGTTATGGTTTGCTTATCCCATATGAGAAGCTAGCCCTGGTATAGAAGTGTTCAAGATATTTAAGTATACTTAGCAGGAGAGATGAGAGAGGCAGACAAAGAGACAGGTACAAAGAAAGAAGCTCAAAAAGGAAAGACAGATGGCAGACAGACCAGCCAACAGGGAAGAGGGCAGAACGACAGAGGCCTTGGCGTGTAGGCCAGAGAATGAGAGCAAGGTGCTAGGTTCCATCCCCAACAGCACAAGCTTACACTAGCAGCAAACCAGCCTGGCTGAGGAAACCATGTAGCATGTTGTTCCCTAGGGTTGAGGCAGTTTTAGGGTGACCAGGTGACATCCTTCCTGAAGGATATTTAGCTCGTATTCCACCAATTTGGGGATTCTAGAGGGAATCAAGTAAGGATAAAGGGCTAACTTTTGGTAGGAACCATATAGAAATTAATGAGCAGAGGTTTATGTAGTGAGGACAACTCACTGTGCACCAAACAAGCACGGGCTCGCAGAACGGTCCTCTGCCTCATCACTTGCCCAGCCTGAAATCACTCCGCACCTTGTAAAGACCCTTATTTTGTGTGTGATTGTGATAATATTTCCCCCCAATATTTATTCGTATATATGTGCAATATACAGTGGTTCCACAAAACTCGAGGATTCCATTCACATACGTATTGCAATAACGTTACAATCCCTCCCGGCTCCGTGACCTCCCCATCCAGCCCCATAAAGACTCTTTCTGGGTCCACGTCCTTCTCTTTAAGCCCCATTCTTTCCGTTCCCATTACAGGCCTTTACCTCAGTCCAGCGAATCACGTTGTCAAACATGGCATCATCTACTAACGACCATAACTTGAGGAGAAAGCCAGGAACCGTCATCGCGGAGGTTTGGGCGAGGAGGTTCAGGAGGGCAACTGGCAACAGTCCTCCCTAACAGAACCTAAGAACGAAGAACGAAGAACGGTGAGAACAAAGGGCTGCCGACTTCTCAGAACAGAAGGTGGGTGTGGCCAACAGAATGGGGCGTGGCCTGGCATGGGCGGGGCCTCTACCAAGAAGGCGGAATGCCCTTCCGCTCCGGAAACTTACGGGGGCAGGAACTCAGCCTTAAAGAGCTTTGGGCACTGGGAGCGAGTTTTGATATTGATTTTCTTATTCACTGTCATTGGGGAAATAGGAGGAATTACATAGTATTGCTAATACTCTCATTTCATTTACATAGTGGTGGTTAACAATTTGCGGATATATATGGCAATGCAAGAGGGGGCTTTACACGGTATGGGTCGTGACCATGATGCTTCCCAGAGGCCCACACTGTAGAGCCCTAACATCTCCATTTTGGCCCTTTCTCTGGACAGATGACCACTTCAGACCCCTATGGGCAAGCGATGTACTTCTGTTAAAAGAAAACTTAAAAGAGGCAAGGAAATACAGCCTTAAAGATCCTTTGGTACTGGGTGCGAGTGTTGACATTGATTTTTTTATTTGCTCTCATTGCAGAAATAGGAGGAATTACATAGTTTTGCAAACTCCCTGAACCGCACAGCTGTGGTTAGCACTTTGTGGATATATTCGGGAATGCAAGAGTGTCATGACCATTACGCCTCCCATGGTTGCAATGGAGAGCATCACGTTAGTTAAGAGGTAAGCTTGATTTTGGCCCTTTCTCTGGAAAGATGGTGAAATGGTGAATATTCTCTTGGCATAAGTTTTTGATGAGATGTGAGATTCATGCAATATTAAGTTACAGGGCTTCCTTCCTCCTATTGACAATGCTGTGAAGAAGATTTAGTAAAGATAAACAGGTAAAAAAGTCTAGCCAGCGTTCCTTCTTCCTCTCTCTCTCTCTCATTCTCTCTTCTCTCTCTTTCTCTCGCCCTCCCCCTCCCTCCCTTTTGTTTCCCTTTGCATTAGAAAATACTGGGTACATTAGTAGTATTCCATTGTGTATAAATATCACAATTTATGTATCCACTGGTCTGTTGATGTGTATTTTGGTGTCTTCCATATTTTAGCTATTGTTAGTTGTGCTGCATGATAGGCTGGAGGCTTCTGTAGGCAAATGGAGGAAACTTGAGTTCATCATGCTTAGTGAAGTGAGTCAAAAGCAGAAGGTGAAATATTGAGAAATCCAGATCACAACTGTTTCATAGAACTAATTGTGGGGAATAACAGAAACTGGAAGGATAGGGAGAGAGTGGGAGGGTTGAAAAGCGAGAGGGGAAGAACTTGTAATTTTGCCACAATATGTATGTGCACAAAATAGTCAAGTTGACTGTAAACTTTATGTATTGCACTTATACATATAAATAAAATGGTGTGAAAAATACTGGGTTGTTTTCTGAAATCTTGAATCACAGAATTTGGCACTCCTTTTTGATAGAAGTAATGTCCATAATGGCAATAAATAGCAGTAGGGCTTTTCTAACTTGGTTTGCCTGGGTTTTAGTAACTTATAGGCAGAAATTCATAGAATGTTAGAGAAGAGGGAACCTAAAGTCTCAACTCCTGAGCTTTAGGGAGAAATAATGAAGACCTAGTGTCTGCTTTTTCTTTGCTTTGACTAAACAGTGAATTAGTGCATTTATTTATTTATTTATTTTTCAACTCTGTGGATTCAAACCAAGGCCTCACATATGCAAGGCAATTATTTTACCACTGACCTAAACCAGTCACCATAGCAGTGAATTTCTTAAGGACTGGTAGTATGCTCCACTTTAAGAAAAAATGCTCATTACTGATTGAAAATTGAGTTACTAATTACAAAAATGGTATATAAAATCTGAAAAGAGATTTATATTGAGCTTGCGATATATTTTCCTTTTTGTAAAGTATGTGACATAATCTTATCTTGATTTTGTTTTGTCGCTGGGAATTGAACCAAGGCTAAGCTACATCCCTGGCCATTTGTACTGCTTTAAATTTTGAGGCAAGGTGTTGATAAACTGCCCATGCTGACCTGAAACTTATAATCCTCATGCAAGTTTGTGTACATTTGTGTAGATGTTAAGTGTGGAGCCACCACACTCATCTATTATTGAACCTTTATCTTTCACTATCCCTTGATCAGCACTATTTGTTCAGTTGAATTGTCTTATTTCTCATAATCTTTTCAGATGAGCTCAGAATTATACAAAAATAGCTACGTGTTCTTTTCTGTGTTAAGGACTTACTGATTTCTAATGCTATAGCTTGCTGGGCTTAAAGTTCTTAGGAGTTCATAATTCTTCAGTGGAGAGACTTATCTCTCATTGAATTCTCCCAGTTCTCTTGTCAGCTGCTACTCTTGTGCCTTACTTCACTTAGCATGTAAAAGTAAGTCAAGGTCAACCTTGGAGACCTTTGACTCCAGCCTTTACCAGTTTCAGCCTCCTAAGGGATACTGTATCACATGGTGAAAAATGTGTGTGAGGGAGAGGCCACATGGCATGAGCCTCAAAACAATTCGAAGCTCAGTTCACACTTTCATAATAATATTCCTATAAGAACTAGATCAGGGATCCAAAAAGCTATCCTAATCCTTCTAACGACAGTGTTCCCAATGAACTACACAGCTCCCACAAGGACACATTTCCTAATAGTTCCACACCACCCACAACAACGTCACACCAGACACTTAGCTTCTAACAAATGAACACTGAGGAAAAATACTCAAACGATACATATCCAAAACCATACCACATGTGAAGTTTATTCTTCAACATGGTATTCAATATCTTCTTCAAAGTGAACTAAATTTTCTTTTTTTGCCTGAGCATTCAGTATATTCCTTCAAATGATCCGTGATGTAGCCAAAAGGAAATACAGAGACATACACAGATGGACACAAACACACACTTTTATTTCCCTGGGGACATATTTCACAATTTTCTTAGCTTTACTGTCTGAGTTCTCTGTGCCTATAGACATTTGCTCTATTATGCTAGAAAGGCAAGATAGCACAGTGGAGGTGCGGTGGAATCTAGAATCAGATCACTTACGTTTGAATTCTTGCTTTGCAATTGAATAGCTGTGCGATCTTCTATCGTGTAATACTTTGCCCCTTAAGGTCTTCATTGGAAGATGAGATCAGTCTCATCAACTTTTCACACAGTTTGTGAAGATCAAATGGACTAACATACATGGAAGTACTTGTACAATGTTTCCAGTAAAAAATATATGAAAATCGATCTATGTAATCTTTAATTATTTTTATCTGGTCTGGCTAGCTTGGCCATAAGCTGTTTATAGCAATGAGACCATCAATTGTATCATTGAAATAAATGACTGGTGTGTTAATGAGAAGTTCTTTCTAAGTTACATGCATGTAGGGATTAGCCCTCGGTTTGTAGCTAAAACTCAAGGAGGCTGGTGTCATTTATACTTCTGCTTATTGGTTTCATATTCCATAGTACATCTCTGTTTGTGTGGATTTATTTTATTGCTAGCATTCATTAAGAGTGGGCTTCAGAGTACATCCCATACCCCTCTCTATGGCTCTAACTCCCTCATTTCTACAGTGCTCTATTTTATATGGAGGTGTGTTGTGAAGATCACAAAAGTTAATATGGATAAATGAATTTTAAAAAGACATAATTCCAAGAATTCTTACACACAGGATTAACTGCATGTGTGTCTACTCCATGAAATTATCATTTCCCAGAAATTCATAACTTCTGCATTATTTGAAGTTGCATTTTAATATGTCTTCAAAAGGTTTTCATTGCGTTTGGTGGCCCAGGCCTACCATCCCAGTATTCTGGGAGGTCAGAGCAGAAAGACTACAAGTTAGAGTTTAGCCTGGGCAACTTTGTGACTTAGTGAGAAACTGTCTCAAAAAAAAAAAACAAAACAAAACCCAAATAAATCAAAATAAAAATGGTCTGGGAGTGCAGCTTCGTGTGAAGTTCCTGCGCTAGATCCCCAGTACTACACTTAGTTTTTTTTCTTCTTTTCCAACTATTCTCCTGACTTCCACTTCTGCCTTCCGCTCAGTTGCTGATTACTCCACTTCTTGCCACTCACTCTTTGACTTACTCACAGTTTAACCCAGTTTAAACATCTAGATTTCATTTCTACCTCTTCAAGGAAATAGCTTCCTCAGGGGTTAGCAATGACATCCTAACAACAAAATCCAATAGCCTCTTTGCTGTCTGCATTCTGTTTTACACCTGCTACATGTGATATTGCTGTTCACGTCCTCCATTTTTAAACTTTTTTTCTGCCTGACTCTGTAATAATAAAAATTGGTTTGCTGCATTATTTTCCTTAGTGCTTTTTTTCCCCATGTTTTTAAGACAGGAGTTTGGAGCAGACAGAGCCAAAATGGCAATGGTGATGGATAGTTTGTCCGTGACTCTGCAGGGTTCTGCTGGAAGACAGAGAGATTTAGTAAAGGAACTTCCTTCACAGCATGACTTAGGAAGGCAGAGGATCTACTGGACCTTAATGGTGATCATAGGAGCAAACGACAAGTGGTGAGGATTGCCAGCCTGTGAGCTCAGGCTCCCAGACAAGGAGAGGGCCTAGGGCGGGGCCCAGTGGGCGGGCATGGAGCTGCTGAGGGCAAATGTGTTGAACCAGCTGGCAGACTATAAGTGTTGATTGCATGGAAGGGCTGCAGCACTCAGCAGCCTTAAAGGCGCCAGTCAATCCTGGAGTTCTTCCCGGAACAGCACCCCATGGCCACAGTGGGCCGGAACAATGAGTCATCCTGGCTGAGATACGGAGGCAGGGAGAGGCCCTGGCCCGAAGGCCTTGGATCTTGGGGACTCCAGACTGAAGGCCAGCCTAATGGAGTTACAGAGCTAGAGTCACAGTGTGGAAATCACATCCAGTGTCTTCTAGCAGCAGAGGCCCAAAGAAGAGCATTGGAAATGCGTGACGAGCTGAAAGAGCAGGAGGAAATACTTCAGAGCCCGGCATCATTGTAAGATTATGGGTTCCTGTCACGGGAAGACTGGGCAACAGGAAAAAAAGAGAAATTGGTGACACCTTCCTCCTCAACTGGCGGGATCCAAGATCTTGGATATGAAGACTTCTCACACAAATAACAGGGGGGTAGTATCTTTTTTGGACTTCAGGCTCACTTCAATAGTTTTCTGTGGGTATATTGAACTTGCCTTTTTTTTTTTTTTTTTTTTTGCTACTGATTTGCAGGGTTTTATTTCTCTCTCTCTCTCTTTTTTTGTTCCTGTGTTTCCTTTCCCCTCTTTCTGTTTCTCTTATGTACTTCTGCATTTATTTCTGTCTCGACTAGCTCTTTGTGCCACTTTACAAAACCTTGCTACAGAATCAAAAGATAAATGCTATTTCACTAATGGCTCTCCCTGTTTCTTTCTACTTTAGTTTATAGAACTTAGTGTTGTCAGCTAGCCTCTGGTCTGGTGCTGGAGCTCTGTCATGCTTTTCTGTGTCCTATAAATACTCTTTTGTTCTCTATCACACTCCCAAGGCCAAACCTTCTCATGCTGTTCCTACTCTCATCACTTTTATTGACAGTGTTGCTAAGTATTAACAACTCACAGCCAAATGGCTGGACATGTTATGAAGTAATAATTTTATACTATTTAGCTGGACATAGACCATCAAGGTACACTTTTTCTAGATTGGCAACAGTAGCTTAATGCTGTCTTCAACAAATTCTTGTAATGTGTTACATAATCTGCACAAAAACCTCCATTAGCAGTATAGATGACATTTATAACATTAAGAGAAGGATTGTCTGAGTTGATATTGTGTTATCATGTCTATAGATTGTATGTATCAAATGTAGCCTTTGATATGAACAGTTGTCCCACTGTTAAAGAGAGTACAGTGGCTGGAACCTATCAAGGGTTGATAAATTCTACTCTTTTGGCTTAGCCTAGGTAAGCAAAATAGAGGACTATTTTATTAATGATGGTGAAATAATACTGATATTAGTGGAATACTTCAGTAAGTCAACATTAGGTCCATTTAGATAGATACATTGAGGATATTGCTGTACTTTTTAAAGGTAATGGCTGAATAGTTGTAGTATTAAACTGGTTATTAGGTTCTGTCAATTTTTTAGTCTTAGATTATAATGGTATTGTGAATCTTTACTCAGATTGTGGATGACAGCATATTGTGGTTTGGACCGGGGGTGCTCTCCGAAAGCCTCATGTACCTGTAGGTACTGTGTACTGTTGGGAGGTGGGACCTGGCTGGAAGGTACAGATATTTGTGGCTTGACCAGGGGTGTGTGTGCTGGTTCCATCCTTCCTCCCAGACATGTCTCAGTTCTGCCATGCTGATGTAAGGATCTCTATCTCTGGAGCTATAGCTTGAGCACTGGATCCGGCTCCAGCCCTTCCATGTGAGTCTACCATTTTCCAGCCACTCATATGTGAATGACCCGTGACTTTCTGAAATCATAGGCTAAAATAAATATTTCCTCCCTAAACTTGTGCATGTCAGGTCTTGAGCCATAGCAATGAAAAAGTAACCAAGACACAGCATAAATATTTATGTTGATTTTCAATATAAGACAATAAGTATCTTGTTTGTAGGCTGCATACAGTTCTATAATCTTTTCTTCCTTCACTGAATAGTGGAGAGATTAGGTAACCAGCAGAAGGTTGATTACTGAGAAGACTTCCAAAATCCATACCTGAGCAAGCTAAAAACAGACAGAAATTCTAAAATCTAAATGAACTCAAGGAAACTCCAAGGAAAGATGTATTCTAACAGGAAAAACTTGCATAGTATAGACAGTATCCATCAACACTACATGATCTACAACCCACAGCAATACAACTATGGGAAACAAAGCAATAAATGATCTGCAAAAGGCTTGACTCCGCAGAAATTGGTACCATTGTCCCGAAGTGGCAGAACATACAGAAAAGGAAGTCAAACAACAAGGAGAGCTATTGGCCACACAGCTCAAACAAGATTTGGTTAAATAAATGCAAGAGGTAATCAGTGAATTCAAAGGGGGTTTAACCAAAGGCACAATAGCTTTAATAGATCAAAAGCTTAAGAATTATAAAGGAGACACAAATAAAGAAATAAATAAGGCAATGCAAGACATGAAGGAACAGTTCAGTAGAGAAATAGGAAGATTGAAATCTGAAGATCAGGATATCAAAAGCTCACAGGAAAAAAAATAGGAAAGTGGCTCAAGCATTTTGAAGATACATTATCAAATCTTAAAGATAAGATTGACAAACTGGATGATAAAGTCAGTGACGACTGAAAAACAAAAAGACAAGGAAAAGACTGGTTGCAACAGCTGATGAATGACTCACAGAAAAACAGGCCTCAAAATTGGAAGTGCAGGAGAAAATGGAGGACAGTGCAAAAGTCTTCAAGGACATGTTCAATGAAATTATAGAAGAAAATTTCCCAAATCTAGGAAAGCAGATTAACATTCAATTACTGTAGGTATATAAAATACTGAATAACCTTGACCAGAAAGGAGCATGAAACATCACAATCAAACTCCTGGACATTCAACACTAAGTTGCAGGTGGAATTAATATTGTTCATTACCAGACCTTTAAAAAAGGATATTACCCTGGATAATCTGGGTGTGTCCCGTGTTAAAAATCATCCCAAGTGAGCCCCGAAGTAGCAAAGGGGGACAGGAAAGAGATCAGAGTAGGGAATATTACTGGCTTTCAAATGGAGCTTCCACTGGCCATGAACCTGGGAATTTCGGTCTTTAGAAGTTAGAAGAGGCAAGTAAATACATCATTTCAAGGAGCCTCCTAAAAAAATGCAGTGGCACATCGACATTAGGCTTCTCAGATTAATTTCTTACCACTAACTTTCTAAAATTACTCTTTAAGATTTAGAGTCCTCATGTACAAAATGTGGACAAAATCATGCTAGCTAACATCGTGGATAATTCTGAATATTAGCCTAAGTATAAGTGCTATCTAAATGTAAGATAGACTAGTTCTATGCCACAACAATGTAAACAGAAAAGGAAGCAACATGCCAGGAACACCATCTGTCACATATGTAACACATGTGCAGTCCTTGTTCTGCAGAATGCATATGAAAAATATTCCAATAAAAATAGTCAAAGAATAAAAGCAAAAGAAAACTCTCACAATAAGTGCATATACAGGTGCTAAAATCTACTTGCAGCTATGGATATGTAAATTACAACTCCGGGTAGTAAAAACACTATTTTTTTACCACCAATTATTAGTATATTGGCTAACAATTTTAAACATTCCAGAAATTAATACAAGTGTGAGGAAACAAGCCTTCTTGTACTCTCAGAACTACATGTTGGTAAACTTTTACAGGACAGGATCCAAGAAGGTTCCTAGAGTGGAAATGGAAAGCCCTGAATCATCCCTTCTCCCATGAGGAAGACTACACATTTACTGTCTTCCATCACTGAAAACAGAATCTGCAAGACAATAAAACGAAAGACATTAGAGTATTTAATTTGGCAGAATTTCAAAAGTACGCACTCAGAGAAAGACAGAAGAGGTTCTCAAAAGGTAGAGACGCGTGTGGCCTCGAGTCCGGCATATTTAT
Organism: Ctenodactylus gundi; assembly: GCA_004027205.1. Taxonomy (NCBI): domain Eukaryota; kingdom Metazoa; phylum Chordata; class Mammalia; order Rodentia; family Ctenodactylidae; genus Ctenodactylus; species Ctenodactylus gundi. The sequence continues at coordinate 228,940 of PVKB01000506.1, read as the reverse complement.
AGGGAATTATTAAGGTGTCCTTGACTGAATTATCTAGGAATATATTCCAGTGTCTGCTGGATTTGGTCATTTTCCCATTTTGTGGACTGCTTACATCTGTTTGAAGCTGAGTTGTGCTGTTCTGGTAAAAGTGCACTTACCAAGCATGGGGTATAGTTCTCCCTGAAAGCACAGGCCTAGAGCCCATTTTACAGTCTTTAAGACCTGTAAGAATTTTTTTTTTTTCTGGAAGAAAAACAAAATGTCAAACAACTTTTGTGATCTGATGTTGCATTTTTTTCTTTAAAAAGTACGATTTTAATGTTAACATTTTTGATGTCTCCTTATTCATTTTTATTTCTTCCACTCTACCTCTGAATTACTATGGAGATTAATTTGTTAATTTCTAACAATGTTTGAATATAGATACTCTGTATATCACAGCAATTTCTGCTCCTAAGTATTTACCAAATAGGGCACAATAGAGAAAAGGTATTTGTTTGCAGCATTCCACATGGTGGAATTTAGATTTAAATGTCCTCAAAAGTCTCACGTTTGGAGATGGGACTAAAAGGGGCACGTCAGCAGGAATATGACTTAGAAGGGGGTATTCTCGTCCCTGGCTTCTTCCTTCTCTCCTGGCTCCTGGGCCACGGAGCATTTGCCACTTCTCCCCCACCGCGCCCTGACAACATTGTGCCATGGAGTCGGGTGGCAATGACCGAATCCACTGATTCCATGAGCCACAATAAAGCTCTCCTCCTCTAAGTTGTGAACCTCAAGTATTTTGTCCCAAAATGATAATGTGACTAAGACAGCGTGGAATAGTGACACTTTGGGCAATAAAATGTACCATCCCAATGCCAAGGACTTATATGAAGGAATAGAATTCACAGAATGATAGATGCAGTAAAGGAGAAATAGACCGAACTAGGCTTCAAGTTGGTGGATATTCCCTGTAAGATTCTTTAAAGTTTCCTGTTTGCTTGACATTTTTCATAATAAAACAGTAGGGATAAAACAAAATATTCAACAAATGAAGAGAACATCAACAACGAATATGGGTCAGATTTGCATTACAAAGTTGTATTTATGCATTCATATTTTTACAGCAGACTGGAGCAAGCATAAAGCGATATATTACTTTTACAAAAAGCTAGTATAACTACATTATGCAGTTCCTTCAAGTACATATAAGGTTGAGGGTAGAGCTCAGTAACTAGCGCACTTGCCTAGAAAGCGCAAGGCCCTGGGTTTCTTCCCCCAGCACCACATAATACATGCGCTAGTGGCACATGCCTGTAATCCCAAATCAGGAACCTAAGGCAGGAAAACTGCCCTGAGCTTGAAGCCAGCCTGGGCTTCCTGTGAGCTCAGAATCAGTCTGGACTACACAGTGAGACTCTGTGTCAATCATAACATACTCACTTGTACCGTTACAAAACAATGCATGCCATAGTGGATATGCCACATACGGAAAACACACACACCCAAGTACACCACACATACACAGAGGCAATCTAATAAAATCCTAAGAATCTGAAGATACAGAAGAAATACATGTATCTCTAGGATTGAGGCGGTTATTGAAGGAGACAGTGCATAATCCACACAATTTGTCTTAGTTACTTACCTCTTTGCTGGGCGAGAATGTACGGAAGGAAAAGTTTCCTTTAGCTTATAGTTTCAGAAGGTCGCACAGTCTGCGCTTGGGCAGCAGCAGCTGGAGGACTGCTCTACCGACAGCACAGAGAAACCGAGTGAAGCAGGCGCCAGTCAACGTCAGACCAGGCCAGAGCCTTCCCAGGAAGAAGCTGCAACAATGTTGCTTCTTCCTTTCTTTGCTCAGAACAAGATAAGCTACCACCACCCAAGGTCATGCATCTCCCTCTCTTCCCGGCCCACAGATCAACAGCGTGTACCTGGAAGCTCTGTCCTGAGCCGTCCCAAATCTTAGTAACTTTACAGAATCCCCCCAAATGATACCCCGAACAAACATCTGCTCCTTCCGGCTAGGCCCTATCTCCCAACAACATAGAGTTTCAAACACATGAGGCTTTTGAGGGGCACTCCAGATGCAAACCATAGCACTATTTTAAAAATTTACCAAAAAAATTTTCTAAAAGTTACTTTAAAATAAAAATTAAGAATTATATTTACATTGTCTGGGTACAGTAGCACACTCCATAATCCCAGCTACTTGAAAAACTGAAGCAAGAATATCTGAAATTCAAGGACAGCCTGGGCAATATACCAAGATTCCGTTTCATAATAAAAATAAAAGGACTGGAGGTACAGATCAGCTTACCCTGGCTTCAATATTAACATTACATATTTCATATATTTATTTATTTATTTATTTATAACTCTCCCCATTAGGCATCCAGGCTACTTCTGGCAGATAAGATCTGTGAGTAGTCAGTGTTCCAAACCATCGAACTTTTCAACAACAACAACAACAAAACATCCCTGTTCTTTTGTGACTTAACACTTGGTCTCCAGGCCTCAGAAGACGGAGAATTCTCCCCTTTTCCCCAGTCAAATTTATGACTGACTCCAGAGACAAAAGAATCTTTCAGCTCTCTGCCACTGCCTATGTGTGGGCTTCAGGCAGGTTTGTTAAACCGCATTATGCTTCAATTTCTTCATCTAAAAAAATGTTGTAAAGATTAGATGAAAGGAAGTATGTAGAGTGTCTCCTGGCACATAGAAACATCTCAATAAATGTTAGTTTGCATTAGAAGTGCAATCTGCATCATTTTAGCTAATAATTGTGATGGCTAAGTTTTAATCAAAGGAAGCTAACATTCTTGTCTTTCAGATTTACTCCAGTTGTATAAGAAAATTTTAAATATGTTTCCTCCACTACTCTCTTCTCACATGTAATGCTTTTCCCTTTAAATTTTGCTAATTGAAAATCTTGTTTTTCAAGGACAAGTTGAGGCCTATTTTATCCAGAAATTCTTCTCTGACTTCAGTTTTCATAAATTGGTTCCTCTTCCAAATGTTAAAGCACTTTTGAGACAGGATCTCACTATATTGTTCAGACTGATCTCAAACTCCACAGCTGAAGAATTTCTCCTGCCTCCGCTGTCCAAGTATCTGAGAATATAGGCAAACACCAATGACTATTTAGAGCATAGCTATTTATTTATTCTTTGTGGTATTGGAGATGGAATCCAGAGTCTTGCACATGATAGACAAGTGCTCTACCACTGAGCTATACCCTAAACCTCCTAGAACATCCCCCCCCCCCCACACACGTCCCCTTTTTTTTTAGACGGGTTCCCACTCTATAGTCCAGGCCAGTCCTGAACTCACTATGTGTAGCCCAGACTGGCCTTGAACTCACAACAATCCTCCTGCTTCAGTTTCCCATGTGATCAGATTACAGGTGTGCATCACCATGTTCCGCTTTGGTGCTGGGAAATTGATCTCAGGGCCTTGCACTTTCTAATAGTTCATCATGGGAGTTTTTTCTTAGGTGTGAGGGTGACCTACCGAACTATATATCGCAATCTCCATACTCAGCAGGACTGAACCAAACCAAGTGATTCACACAGCAAATTCTCTCTCTCTCTCTCTCTCTCTCTCTCTCTCTCTCTCTCTCTCTCTCTTTCTCCTTTCTCTCCTCTTTCACCTGCCGATAAAAAGAAGAGTGTTGGTCTCAGTGACACAAGTCCAAGGTGAATGAAAATATAAATAATGTTTAAAAAGTTTACTGGATTTATTGGATCACTTAGAAACTGTTCTGCTGGTGATATATGTGTGCTGTATGGATGCAACAAGAACTAACAATTTGGCACATACTATAAACATGTAAAGTCGACCCCGTAAAATCTAAAGGGCTAATGAATGCTTAGATTAAACTGACTGTCCTTGTAAAAGGCATAATTTTAGGGAAAGCAAAGACATTACTTTTTTTTTTTAACAACAACAACAAAAAACTTTCACTAAATAAATTTCGAACAAGAGAAAGATTTCTGATCAATAGAGAGATTTCTGGAAGTAAGACTAAGCATCTGTTATGTGATATATTTCATCCACTGAGGGAACTTCCTGTAAAGAATGACTCTATTATGTGATCTTAAGTAGAAAGGGCCATCAGCGTAAGATAGAGCATGTAAACTTACATCGTGCAGAGCATTTACTTAGTGCCTAACTGAATATTTCATTAAAAGACTAGAAAGCCAATGATATAATGTTTAAATACATATAACCAAAACTTGTATTGTAGTTTTCTTGCAAGCCTACTGTGAATTCACATTTTCTTTCCAAGCTACCTACTAGACAATAATAACAGGAAAAGATTGCAAACTCTGGACACCTGAAGTAAGTCATTTTATGTTACAATGCGTTAGAAGGATTGTGGGAACTTGAAAGTGATAGCTTACAGTGATACACACATTCAAGAGACTTTTGTTAGTATTTTTCCATTAGTCACCAACCCTCGTCACCTATCGCCTATGCCATTCTGTAGCCATGGTTACAGCCATAATAACTCAGTGCCTCATAGCCATTTTATGTCTGAAACACATTGAAAGACAACATGAAAGGAACGAGATGGCTTTTGTGGCTGTCCTGCCGGTCGGACTCAAAGGCTTTTGAGCTGAGATACATCCCTTTTTACCTTTTTGTTTGAAATAGGATCTCACTAAGTCACTAAATTACCCAGGCTGGACTCCATCTTACAGACCCTCGTTCTTCCTTTTCTCTCTCAGTTTCTAATTCTGATTTCCTCTCTCTTCAGCCTTGCTTGCTACCTCATCCATTCTCTCCTGTGTCATCCTATAATTCCCTCCATTTCCTATCTCTGACCTTTGTATGTGACTCAGTCTCTGTTTCTCTGTATCCCTTTGGCTTCTTTGCCTTGGTCTTTCCTTGTCTGTCACTGACTGTTTCTTTAACAGTCTCAGCTGAATTCGAATGTCTCCAATGCTAGACTATCCTCTATAAACTGTATACTTTCAAACTTTTAAAAATGTAACTTTTTATCAGATTGTAATATTTTTGGAACTCTCCAATCCTTATGGAGCTGCATGATTTTAATGATTTTATATACAGTGATTCTGAATAAATTTCACTCTTCAAAAATTAGTTTTATATGTTTGCAATGTTTATGACATTACATGGAGTTGCCCTTGGGGTTACAACAGCAGGACTGGAAATACCCGCTCAAGCTGAAACAAAAAATTCACGATGGCTGCTTCAGAAGGCCAAGGAAGCACTAAAATGTATGATTCTAGACATTTTATTCTCTTTCTCTTTTCTGTGACATCACACTGTAGTAGAAGTTCAAGTGATCTGAATGCGGTCCTGGCTTTAGCACGAACAGTTTGTTTTCTTTGCAACTTCTGCACTTGTATTTAAGAGCAGGAGTCTTCCCCACAATACTTTATCTCTTAAATAAAGAATACTAAATCTTTGCCACCAGACACAGTTTGGGATCTCAGAAAATGCAGTTAGATAATGGGTATTGGCTGGCTAGGCAGACATGAGTGGAGTGAGGAGACAGAGGAGTCAGATATGTAAGGGTTAATAAGAAGAAAAAGAAGGGGATGGAAACTGACACTTGCAATGCCTGAGTGTCCTGGGCCCAAACCAGCCTAGGCAATTAACTCTCAGCTGGCTCTTCTTCCCTTTCCACAAGCCTTCATCATGCTCTGGGCCTATAGATGCGAATTATGTGGTCATGTATGCAGAAACCGTGAGACCCTCAATCAGGAAATCTTGCAACAAGAATCTGGTGTGAACGAGTCACCAGAGATGGTGTACACATGTAAACCGCGCTTCATAAATCCCTGAAAAGGGGGCTCAAATGGAGAAGGGGACCACTGACTTGTTACCAGGTTACTATTTTGGTGACAGGAGTCTTGCTTTGTAGTCCAGCCTGGGCCTGATTTCACTATGTAGCCGAAGCTGGCCTTGAACTCACAGCTGTCCTCCCGCCTTAACGTCCCTCAGGCTGGGATTACAAGCATGCATTACCATGCACGTGCTGAGGAGTCAAACCCAGAGCCTTGCACATGCTAGGCAAGCCCTTTCCTGCCAAGCTCCTTTTGCAATTTCTTTTTTTGGAGACAAGATCTCCCTCGGTGTTCCAGGCTGGTCCTGAACTCACTACATAGCCCAGACTGGCCTTGAGCACATGGCTATCTTCCTGCATCAGCCTCCCAAATGTGGCTTTCCCCTTCACTATTAGTCTTGCCTCGATAAATCTTGCTCTACTTTTTCAGAAGCATGGTCATCATGGTGCCATTCCCAAGTCTGACTCTCAAGTTTATGAAACGAGACTGTAAAACTAAAGATATGAAAGCACACTAAGAAAATATAAGCACATTTTTTTCTCATTAAACTTTGTTTTAATGGGTCTCAAAACTCTGTGACAGATTTTTTGGTCAAGTTGCTTCCATTAAAAAGTTAGATTTTAAAAACTAATAACTTAAAACTGCCACACACAAAAAACAAATGGTCCACAAAACATTCTCCTTCCCTTTTGAAGATTTTACGATGCAACGTTATCATTAACCGCTCTTTTACTGTTAAACTTAAATGGCCAATTGTGGAAAACAGTTCTGAGATCGTTCTTCCACTACTGATTAAGAGTGGGATGGCAGGTATTAGGGGTAATGTTCATTTAGCCTTCTGAGCTTTCTGGGCAGACTTGGTGACCTCGGCAGCCCCCACAGCCTTCTTGTCCATGGCTTTGATGACACCCACAGCAACTGTCTGTCTCATATCACGACCAGCAAGACGACCCAGAGGAGGACAGTCAGAGAAGCTCTCAACACACGTGGGCTTGTCTGGAACCATATCAATGATTGCAGCATGACCAGATTTCAAGAATTTAGGGCCATCTTCCAGCTTCTTGCCAGGCAGACGATCAATCTTTTCCTTCAGCTCAGCAAACTTGCAAGCAATGTGAGCTGTATGACAGTCCAGTATAGGGGCATGGCCAGCACTGACTTGACCTGGGTGGTTCAGGATAATCACATGATCAGTGGCACACTGCCACAACATACATCTTTGACAGACACATTCTTGACGCTGAAGCACACGTTGTCCCCAGGAAGAACTTCACCCAAAGCTTCGTGATGCATTTCAACAGACTTGACTTCAGTGGTGACATTGACTGGAGCAAAGGTGACCACCACGCCAGGCTTAAGAACACCGGTTCTCAACTCAGCCCACAGGGACAGTACCAATACCACCAATCTTGTAGACATCCTGGAGAGGCAGGCACAAAGGCTTGTCACTTGGGCGAGTTGGTGGGAGGATGCAATCCAAAGCTTCAAGTGGTGCAGTTCCTCTGGAGTTGCCATCTTTCCAGGTAACTTTCCATCCCTTGAACCAAGGCATATTTGCGCTTGGCTCCAGCATATTGTCACCATTACAAACAGAAAATGGCACAAATGCTTCTGTGTCGGGTTTGTAGCCAATTTTCCTAATATAGGTGCTGACTTCCTTAATAACTTCCTCATATCTCTTCTGGATGTAGGGTGGCTCAGCAGAATCCACTTTGTTCACACCCACAGTCAGTTGTTTCACATCCAGTGTGTAAGCCAGAACAGCATGCTCATGAGTCTGCCCATTCTTGGAGATACCAGCTTCAAATTCACTGACACCCGCAGCAACAATGAGGACAGCACAGTCAGCCTGAGATGTGCCTGTCTGTAATCAGGCTTTTGATAAAGTGTCTGCATCCTGGGGCATCAATGATAGTCACATAATACTTGCTGGTCTCAAATTTCCAAGGGAGATGTCAGTAGTGATACCACACTCACACTCAACTTTCAATTTATCTAGGCCCCACGCCTATGTGAAGGATGACTTTCCACCTCAGCAGCCTCCTTCTCAAATTTTTCAATGACTTTTTGTCAACTCCACCACATTTGTAGATCAGGTGGCCAGCAGTGGTGGACTTGCCAGAATCTACGTATTCAGCGACGACAGTGCCGGTGTGAGTCTTTTCCTTTCCCATTTTGGCTTTGACTCAGCAGCGGTTTTCACGACACTTGTTTTTCGGTGACAACCCTGATGTGGAGAAAAACACCTATAAACACTTTTATGTAAACATTGAAGATTCTTCCAAACCCTGGCAACCCACTCAACTGAGAAAGGGTCTAGTATCCATGCATAAAAACTCAAGATTTGCCATGATTTTGACTGAATGAAAAAATTTTGGAATGAAGTTATGGATAAACTCTGAGCCTGAATCCACACCCTGACCTGGAATGCTGAAAGTCTTCCGGATTACTTTAATGAATTGGCTGATACTTTGAAAATAACTTCCTCCAATTGATATTGGAAAGTAAATAAACCTTTGCTCTTTTTTCTTCCTTTCCCCTGTGTGTCACCACCGTCGTCATCAATAAAAAATCAACAAGTATATACCTCGGTGTTCCTTGCTCTGTATCAAGTCTAGTGCAAATGTGGTGTTACCTGATTACTTAAGGATCCTCTAATGACTAACAATATAAGGCAAAAAGAGTTTTTAAAAATAATACTTTGGAGATGCTAGGAAACATAGATGAGAGAGACAGAATGTAATAGATGCTTACTTTCTCTTGTGATTTGATGTTTGATGTACATATTTTGCAGCCTTAGTTTTCCCACTGTAAGAGGAAAAACTGAGACCAAATTCTGTCAGAGCTCCTTCAGCTCCAGAGTTCTATGAATTTTTGATCAAAGGAGGCATTTTAGTTATAGTGATTTTTGGGTTTTCTTTTATGTCCTTATGTCTACCAATAATCAAGATGAAACACAATTTTTTTTTTTTTTTAGGAAAAGATGCCTATAATTTCTGGATGGAGTAAGCATTTTCCTCTTAAGTTCATCCACTCGCAACTAAAAAATTTCAGACACAACAACAAACAAACAAGTATAGGAAGGAAAGAAGAAGGAAGCTGCCTGGAGACCGTGGACCTTAGGAAATGACAAGGTGATGAATTCTTGGGTCTGCTGATTGCTTCCCCTTATCTTTTCACACAACATTTCAAAGTCTTCTACTGGGAACCATCAACATATAGGTAGAAGAAAAAGGCTCAAGAAATTTTGATTTTCATATTCAAAGTCCCAAGAAAGAATAATCTAACAACAGATCCTCCCGTTGACTCCCACACCTGTATCCAAACACCAGCAGGAAAGACAAAGCCGCCCTCTCAGTTGATCTTCCAACCTACATTAGCAATCACCAGAAACTGAGAGGCAACAATTCTTCCTGAGCCTGCTTGGTGCTTCTCACACTTTGATTCATACTTCTAACCTCCAGAACTCCAAAGAACAAATTTATGCTCTTTCAAGTGGCTCAGCTTGTGTTACTTTTTTACAACACCCCCAGAAATTGATTGTACTCTCCTTCCTGAAAATTCAACAGCACTGCAGTTTTATTTAGTGTCTTTGGTCATCTCAATACTGATAATACTGAAAATCTAGACAATGACTGTTCAGTCAATTGTCTTGCTCTGAATAGGCAGTGTGTTAGTAACAGAGCACGACAGCTGATTGTGGAGAAGCACAGCCAAGGGTATGAGAACCAAGTGCTTACGAAAGGTCATGCTGTTCCAGTCTTCTCTGTACTGAAGATTGAAATCAGGGCCTCAACACTGAGCTGAATTCCCTTCCCATTTTATTACTTTCTTTTTGGGCAGGATCTTGCCAAGTTGCTAAGTTCCTCAGGGTAGGCTGAAACTTGAAACCCACCTGCCTAATCCTGCCAGGTGGTAGGATTACAGGTGTGAGCCACCACAATCAGCCAAAAATGATTCTTAATCATTACAAATAGTCAATTGCATAAAGCATTCCACAAATGTTTATGGACCAAATTTTTATCACTCAGTTATTATTTTTACTAATAAAAACCAGGAGAATAAGCATTATCAGTGAAACTTGGAAATTTTCAACCAAACATATATGACAGGAAACTATGAGGTCATTTTTCACACTCCTCATCCAATTGGGAGTCCTGCTCTAATTTAAGTAAGGGATGAAGGGATAGACCTAGGGATTTCTGGGGCAGCTCTATGGTAGATGGGTTAATATAAGAAATCTGCCAGGTTTTAGGAGGCTGAGACAGGGGGATCACAAATTTGAATCCAGCTTGGGTAACTTGGCAACTTAGTAAGATTCTCTCTCAAAATTTTTTAAAAAGTTAAAAAATGAGCAGTGGATGTAACTCAAGAGTGAAGGCTCAGGGAGCCACCCCCAGGAATGCAAACACACACACACACACACACACACACACACACACACACACACACACACACACATGTACACAAAAAAATCCCCAATTAAGGAACTCAGAGATGACCAATTCACTTCAAACACTGGCATAAAATTTCTGACTATTCAAAGATAGATTTAAGTAGAGAAAATCTCTAGAAAACATGAGATGGTGAAAGTGCGATGAAAAAAACTTACAGTCTAAAGTTAAAAGTGAGATTGTTTCTTAACATTGTTTGCAGAGTATACACATGCTGAGCAAGTGCTTCCCCACTGAGCTATACCCAAAGCTCAGCAATGGGATTGTTTGACATGAATAGAATGGGGTGATGTCTCTACTAAGGACGAAATAGTCAGTTGACTTATCTAACAAGGAAGTGTGTGTTTAGACAGAAAAAAAGACATTTACAGTCAGCAAATATGCCTACAATGTATGAGTCATTGTGCTCAGAGTGAGTGAAAAATTTCACTGGAGACTTTTAAAGAGACATAACAAAACTCCAAAATGTTTACTAAAAGCTTACAAAATGACGCGGCAGTGCAGGAGTGCAAGGTCATGGTGGAAGGCGTGCTTAGCATGCTTAGCGTGCCTGAGGCCTTGTTTGGATCCCAAGAAAGAAGGAAAGAAGGAAGGAAGAAGGGAGCAAGGGAGAGAGGAGAGAGAAAGAAGGCAAGAGGGAAAGAAAGAGAGAAAGAGAAATAAAGGAGAGAGAAAAAAGGAAAAGAAAGGACAGAGGATGAAAGAAAATGTTATATAGATCAAGTGTTAGAAATAGCCATATCTATGTCATCTAGTGATCATGAGCTCATTGACCTGGAAGAAAACTGAGCCAGTATAAAGAAAAAGAAATTGTTCTGGAATGAGAAGTGGACATTGTCTCTTTAATTCCAGGCCACTCTTTACTCCACTCTGTATTCTGCCCTTTGCTGTACTGAGTAACTGCTATAGCAAGCTGCTCATAGAAGCATTGCAGTCTTGAGTTACTACCTGTATCCATTTAAAAATCAAAAACTTTTTTTTACTATTTCATTGCCTTGAAAACAGTCATGATCTTTGGCAACAAATTTTCTGCCCCCAGTGTTTATGAAGCTTGAAAGAATCTTCACTAGAAGCAATAAGGAAGCTGCAGATTCAGGTATATCAATGCTAACTGGTCACCAGAAAGGACAGGGGCTCGAAACATACCTGATTCAGTTCCATGCGTGTTATCTTTGAGAGTTAGGATTTATGGTACAAAGGAAATGCTTATACACAAAAAAGCCTAACATGTTTAGATTACTTATTCTATGAGAGGTGCTATGGCAGGTCCTTTTTTGGGCTGTCTTAGTCATTTTATCATTGCCGGGACACAATTTCCTAGACTCACAACTTAAGGAAGGAAAAGTTTATTTTAGCTCACAGACTTAGAAGGTCTTAGTCCATCCATTGGTAGACTGAAATAATGGAAGGGACTGGCCAGAGTAAAGCTGCCCATGGCCTTGTGAGACAGGAATCAGAAAGCAAAGCTGGCAGCTAGAGAGGGAGGCACATCCTTCCAGGTCATAGCCCAGTGATCTGTCTCTTCTGAACAAGCCCCACAGGAAATGAACAGATTAACCCCCATAATTGAATCATCTTCCAAACAAATGAGACTTTGGGGAAACAGTCCAGATCCAAACCCACTACATGAGCACTCTTCCATTTTTTTTTTTATAGCCTAGTTTACAGATAACAAAACTGAATCTCAGAGAACTCAACGACTTCCCTAAGATCACTTATGTTAAGGAGAGTCAAAGCCAAGTTTCAAACCAGGTTTTTCCATGTCAGAGTCTACCTTCAGGAAGCCAAATGAAAAAGTAAAAGGGCTGGAGGAATAGCGCAGCAGTTAGTATGCTTGCTTAGCAAGATAAGGCCCAAGGTTGATTCTCCAGTGCCACATAAGCCAGGTGTGATGGCACATGCTTATAATTCCAGCATTTGGAAGGCTGCAGCAGGAGGATTGCTGTGAGTTTGAGACCAGCCTGGTCTTCGTAGTGAGTTCAGGACCAGCCCAGACTGCAGAGTGAGACTCTGTCTCAAGAAGAGAGAGAGAGAGAGAGAGAGAGAGAGAGAGAGAGAGAGAGAGAGAGAGAGAGAGAGAAAGGAAGGAAGGAAGGAAGGAAGGAAGAAAGGAAGGAAGGAAGCAGGAAGCAGGAGCTGAGGCCATTTAGAGAGCTTCTTTGGCCATCAGAGATATGCAAATCAAGGCAACATTGAAATTCCACGTTACTCTAGTAAGAATGGCTGTTGTCAAGGTGTCAGATGTAACAGATGTTGGTGAGGTTGTAGGAAGAAGGGAATTCTTCTACATTGTTGGTAAGACTATAAACTAGTGTAATCACTAGCTAAATCAATATGAACATTTCTCAAAATAAGTAAAAATGAAAATTCAGTTTGACTCAGCTATACCTTCACTGGGTATCTTTCCCAGGAGTTAAAGATACCATATTATGTAGATACATGCTGCTATGGTTTGGATCTGGAATGTCCCCCAAAGGCCTCATGTGTTTGGGTGGAGTTGCATAACTGTGGAATTGTGTGTTATGGAGAGATAGGGCCTGATTAGAAGGGGCAGATGAGTGAGGTTTTACCTGGAAAGATTATGTCAAGTTGTTGAACTGGGGATCTTGACCTGTGGGGCAGGAAGTGAGGGCGGGACACACGGCCTGCCTGTGGTGGATGAACTGACTGCTTGAACTAAGTAAAGGGTTGGAGGAAGAAACATTGTTGCAGCTTCTTCCTGAGAATGCTCTAGCCTCGCCTGAGTGTTCAGTAATCTCCTTGCTGCTCTGTTCACTTGGCTTTTTGTCGGCAATGGGTGAGCAGCTACCCAGCCTCTTTCATGCACTTCCGCAATTGTCAGTTGCCCGTGAATGGACTGTAAGACCCGAAATTGTGAGCCAAATATATCTTTCCTGTCTTAAATTGCACATGTTGCGTATTTTATCTCAGCAGCTAACAAGTGACTAAGACACGTGTACCCGTGTTTACAGTAGCACAACTCATAATAGCTAAATACTGGAAGCAACGTATCTGACCATGAAGAGATGATTGGCTAAAGAAAAAATATATATATACACACACACGGTGGAATATTATTCTACCAATAAGAATGATACATTTGAATCATTTGTAACAAAATGGACATACCTTGAAACTATAATGCTAAGTGAAATAAATCAGACACAGAAGATTAAAATATGACATAATTTCTCTTAAATGAAAAGTTCAGAATATAAATAATTTAAAGAACAAAGGAAAAAATAGATGATAGGAACAAGAAGTAGACTTTGAGGAAATGGGAAGGGGACCTGGAGATGGCGGAAGAGGGGGTAGTAGGAAGAAAAAAGGGAAGTAAACTGATTAAGTTATAATATGCATATGTATCAATTCCCCAAAATGAATGTAATTATTATATGTTATAAATATAGATAATAAAATAACAAGTATGGTGGAAAAAGAGGAATTTGGAAAGGAAAACATGGTAACTGAACAGGGAGGGTCTCATCACTAGGACACAGTACCTATTCAGACTAAAACTGTTCCAGCCATGGAAATACAAAGCAGAGAACATGAGGAATGGGTCCAGGGCAGTAATACACCTTTCCGGGGACTGGGGATGTATCTCAGTGTTTAGAGTGCTTGCCTGGTAAACACAGGTCCTGAATTTGATTCCCCAGCACCACATATGCGGGGTGTGGAGACACACACCTGTGATCTCAGCCCATGGGAGGCTGAGGCAGGCGGATGGCTATGAGTTCAAGTTAAGGATAGGCTGCATAGTGATTTTAGGAGTGGCCTGGAGCACGAAGCAAAAAATACACCCTTCTAGACCACCACTCCAGTGACCTATCTTTCCAACCAGGCCCCACCTCCTAACAGTACAAGAAATCATCATGAGTTAGCCATTGATGAGTATAACACCCTATGATTCAATAATATTCTAAATATGTAGGACTTTGGGGACATTCTAATTACAAACCATCACAGAAGGGGAGGGAAAGTTCAAACAAGCCAGTCTGAAGCCCTTGCAAAGAGAATGCAAAAAGAAGTATTTGGAGGACTCTCGGGGAAACTCCACATGAATGAGTTTTCAGGAGGCTTATAACCAGCATGGCAAAGATGATCTTTAAAAATTAGATATTTTTTTCTTTGAGAGAAAAGTGGTGTTTCCAGACCTCCACCTGCTGAGTGCATAACCAAAACTTTTTCCTCATTCCAGATATATACAGATGATACAGACTATATACATATTATTAGTCTTTGGTGATTGAAGGACCATGTTCTTTCTACAAAAAAAAAAAAAAAAAAAAGATAAAGCTGATGTGACCATGGCTGAAAATGCTGAAACCACCTTGAAAATTTGCACTGTCTCTCTGTATCTCCCCTCCATTCTGCTCTTTGCTGTAAAAGATCTTTGCATACTCATACACAGGGAAATGAAAATTGGGGGTAAATAGGACACATTTCTCATCAGAGCTAGCTAGCTTTGAATAAATCATTTTTCTTCTTCACCATAATAAGTGGTCTTCTTTGATCTGGATAGTGACAAACAAATGTACCCAACTGTATGAACCTAAGTAGCCACCAACAGGCTGAAAGCAATATATTTTTGATCTAGGTACAAACTGTGGATACCTGAAGAGCAGGAGTGGGGAGCATGAGGATCAGCCTGGTCCACAGATGTAAGTAAGTGAACCAGCAAAGAGTGAGCCTCCAAGCACAAGTCCCTTACAGCAGTGGTCTTCAAAGCATGTTTTCAGAGGAGAACCAAGAGCATCACTCAGGAACTTGTTAGAGATGAGAATTCGTAGGTTTCACCCAAGATTTACAGACACAGAAGCTCAGCATCTTAGCAAACCTTTAGGATTGCGGTGCATACTCAAGTTTGAGGCTATGTCTAAGTGTCAGGAGAAAACAGGAAGTAGAGTTCAAGAACCTAATATTGTCCCCCAAAGGAGTGCTATATAGTTACATGTCACAGCTGTGCACAGTAATCTCCTCAAAGCACTATGGGATCTGCTGAAGGGAAATGGGGGTAAGGAGGGAAAAGTGAAAGTGAGAGGGGAGGCGGCGCTGTCTCTGAGGAACAGCACTCTCGTCCTTGGGCCTTTCCGCCTTTTCTCAAAGGCCTTCTTTTTAACAACTGATTAGCACAAGCTATTCTGAGTGACCTGAGGTTAAGTGGGTGGGCTAGCTGTACCAGGACAATGCTTAGAGCTTTTCATTTTCGTCACATATTAGATACTTTCTCAAAGTTTCACTGAATAAATGATAAGGAACAAAAGTTTCTGAAGGTTCCCTAACATGCTGAGCACTGTGCTGAATTTAGGACATTGCCTACTTTAGTTTTTATTTTTTGTTGTACTAGGGATGGAACCCAGGGCTTTGCACATGAGTCACCAGCTTAATGAACCTCATAATGTACCAATAATGAAAATATTTTTTTATTTCAGAGAAGAGGACCTCCTGATTTGGAAAGTAGTGACTTGCCCCAGGGTCACCCAGCTCAGAAAAAGTCAGTAAGTTATAAGTTCCTGACCCAGTTCCAAACTGTATGCTACTTACGTTTGATAATTTTGGTTCCATCATGGAGATCCCAGCACCATCTCATACTTGTAACTATGCCAAGGCTATACATTTGTGATGGATAACCTTGACATTTTTTGTAAAAACCCTATTGTACAATCTTATAATGTCCTATTAAAATGTCTCTTAAGTTGAGCAGAAATGATGATGTTGCCGTCATGAAGATGCATGTCGTCAAACTGAATACTGAGTACGGTAAACTGAGTACTTAGTAAATATTAACTTGGTGTCGTCCTCTTTCATTGCGGGAATATAATACTTAACACACACAATTTAAGGAATGAAGCTCACCTTAAAGCTCACGTTTCAGAGGTCTCAGTGCATTCATGGTTTCCTGACAGTGCAACATGGCAGCAGTCTGCTGAAGAATAGCTGCTCAAGGCACCTCAAGATGAAGGATAGGGTGTTAGGGAGAGGTTGTGGCAAAAGCATAGCCTTCCAGACCACACCCTCAGTTATCCAGACCCCACCATCAGAGATCCACCATGCTGTTAGTAACCCACCACACCTCATAACTAGACTCCACCTCCTAACAGCCCTTGAAATCCATAGGTGATCCACAACATCCAAATACACGAAGCTTTTTGAGAGACACTCCAGACGCAAACCATGACACTTGGTGATCAAATGAAGTAATAAAAAGTCTTCCAGAAGGGCAGAAACTTATACCCACTTCACTGCAGGTGTTTGAGGAATATTTCCTGAGTAAAATTAACCAATAGAGTATGGAAGACTGCAGAATGTCCCTGTGCCTAATTTGGGAGTAGATTTAGAGATGAAAATGGAGAAGTGAAAGAAGACATTTGAAAGTGAAATGAACAAAATCAGGTAATTTCAAAGACCCTAGAAATCCAAGGGAAAGGAAGAAGAGTGGCCTGGATATTCGAGGGCTTTGAATACCAACCCCGGGCATTTCAACTTTCATTCATAGTGGGGAGTCACAAAACATTGCATGGCAGAAGACACACGATAAATCCTTTTGTTTTAAAAGGTATTACTATACCTTTCACATTTTTGATGTAATAAAACTATAATATTTTTTTGAAACAGGGTCTCACTCCATAGCCGAGGCTGGTCCTGAACTCATTATATAACCCAGGCTAGCCTTGGTTGTATGGCAATCCTCTTGCCTCGGCCTCCTGAGTGCTGGGATTACAGGCATATGCCACCATGTTTGGGTTTATCTGGTGCTGGAGAATCGAACTCAGGGCCTATGCTTGCTATGCAAGAACTTTAACCTCTGTGCCATTCCTCAAGCTCAAAACTATAATTTTAATCAAGTATACTAAATACCCTTCGACCAGTTGTAATACCAAGGCCATAGACTAACATTAAGATGGCAGCTGTAATGAGAGCAAGAATGGAAAGGAAGTACAAGGAGTAAAGAAATATTGCACTGAAAACCACAACAAAGGGGGTTGGGAATGCACCTCAGCAGTAAAGCATGTACTGAGTTTGTACAATACACTAGGTTCAACCCCCAGTACCATATATATATATATATATATATATATATATATATATATATATATATATATATTTAAAAAGTGACGTTCTATTTCATACCCATCAATCAGTATGGGAAAAATCTATGTCAAAACACCAGAACATTCTACTCAACAAGAAAGAACCATAAATAATGTGCCTTCTAATAAAAAAAAATACTATCATGTTCTAAGTTGTTACAAAAAATCAAACCCTAAATGTAACCAAACCTCTAGACCAAGTTCAGAGGCAGGGAAGAAGCAAGATGAATGTGTGAAACAGTGACAACGGGAAGCAGGGGCTGGTCCTCGGTTCCGGGCTCAGCAAACACTCACCAGCCCCTCGCTTTTGTCCCCAGCACTACGGAATACAAAGGGCACTCAGTAAAATGGAGAATGTATTTTGGTCTACGAAACACAGTTTCTTTGGAAATTTAATGAAAAAAAAAGAAAAAGCAGGTGTGGTGTTTGCACATGTTTACCCAGAAACTACGAGGCTGAGGTTGGTGAGTCACACGAGCCAGGAGTTGAAGACCATTCCGGGCAACACGAGAAGATCTCACTTCCGGGGAAAGAGAAAGAATGGAACAGAAAAACTGGGAGAAGGAAAATTACAATTAAAATTAAATTACAAATAAAATGTTGGTGATGATTTTTAACTTTCTTGTCATTTAGAGGTACATATTGAAATGTTTATAGAGGAAAGGATAAGATATCTGAGAATTTTTTCTTTTAAGTAATTTATTCAGGGTTTTCTTATTTTGACATTCACACTGAGCTACACCCCCAGCACATTTTTTATTATTGATTTTGAGACAGGATTTCACTGAGTCACTTAATTGCACAGGCTGGGCTAGAACTTGCATTTTCCATGTCTTAACGACCCAGACTGCTAGAAAACAGGCCTGTGCTACTTGGTCCAGCTGAGATTTGCTTTAAATATTTCATTGGAGTGATAGGAAAGGAGTACAGATAAACAGATAATTTAGAGAAATTGTATCATTTCTACAGAGGAGTTCAATTACCAATCCTGCAACGTGTGTGTGTGTGTGTGTGTGTGTGTGTGTGTGTGTGTGTGTGTTAGTTTCATTATAAAAATCAGAAAAAAATCAAATGATGCATCTTCCTTATAAAAATCAAGTTTTCAGAAGAATACATGTTACGTGGTATACATTACCTAGACAAAGAACTGGAGACTTCAGGAAGGTAAGTCATACAACTTAGAAGGAACCATCCTGGATGCAATCTTTAAAACTTGGAGCTGTATCGACCGAGTTCTTATCGAGCTCATCGGCTCAAATGACAACCTCCCCTCAGCCTCCCGAGAAGCTGGGCTATGTGAGTGTCACGGTGCATAGCTGCTTCTTTCTGTTTTCATTGAGACGTAGTATTTGTGCAGCTTTCTAGGGAACATTATGATTTGTTGTATACATGTGTAATGATTGAGTCAGATAATAAGTTAAGCATTTCCATCTCTTCATGTCTTAATATTTTTAATGTACTGGGAATTTCTTACTCTAAGTTATGTCAAATATATCCGAGATTGCTGTAACCACTAGTTACTCTGCCATGCCCAATTCTTTTGACCTGCATTTTAATGCCACTGGTTTAACACCTTCCCATCTGCCCTCCCCCTTGCCCTTTCTAGTTTCTAGTGATTATCATTGCGTTCCATTTTTCCATGAGATGACCAACGTTCGTTTCCATAATGAATGTGAACACGTGTAAACACTTACTTGTCTTTCTAACTTCCAATCCCATGCTCCCCACACTAAACCATGGTGTTACTATGGTGATGGTCTCTGGGATCCTATCATCTTTGTAGCCACCTCAGGGCCATGTCTTCATGATGGTCCCTATAAAGATAACTTGGATATATTGAATGAGTAGATGAATAAAAGAAGGGATGGATTCTTGACAGACTTTAAGACTTGAATTCCCATTGTTATGGTTTGGATCTTGAGTGTCCCCCAAAAGCCTCCCACAATTGGAATTGTGTGTTGTGTGGAGGTAGGGCTTGGCCGGCAGGAGCAGATGGCTGAGGTTTGACCTGGAAAGATTATGTCAAGCTGTTGCCATTGGAGGCTCCCACAGCAGAGCTTTTAGTTATATGAGGGTCACCCACTGGACAGGAAGAAGAAAGATGGCTGCAGCTTTTTCCTAGAGAAAGCTCTACCAGGCCTAAGTCTGCAGACCCACTTAGCTCCTGCCTGGACTTGGCTTTTCGCCTGCATGGGGTAAGCTGCTCTCCAACCTCTGCCACGTGCTCCCGTTGCCAGCTGCCTTCGAATGGACTGTGTGAGACCTTAAACTGTGAGCTAAATAGATCTTTTCTTTCTTCAGTTGGGAACATGGATATCAAGTATTCTGTTACAGCAACAAATAAGTAACTAAGACACTCACTGAAGGCAATCAAATTTTGTTTTTCTCATATCTGATTTGAAATTGCTAGAAGTTTCTTGTCGGTGCACCAAGGTTAACCACATGGCCTGGGATGTTCAACATCCCATCTGGACAGGTTTTTGGCCCATGCCTATTTCTTGTCTCGCTCTTAGAGACTTATAGAGCAGCTCCACTTTCACCTTCCATAGATAATGGGTGTTTACTAAGATTCTATGTGAGAAAATATTCTACTGACAAAATTCATTATGAAAGCATCAAATCTAGGCCATTTTCTTCTTCTTACACATAAAGGAACTGAGTTTTAGAGGGGTAAAATTACTTCTTCAGGATGACCACAGGTTTTTCAGTAAATAACTAGAATGTAAATCCAGAAGGCAGGACATTTTTTTTGTACTATGCACTGAACCCAGGGCCTTCAAACTGAGTCTTTTTTTTTTTTTTTTTTTTTTTTTGAGACAGGATCTCACTAAGTTATCCAGGCTGAGCTCAAGCTTGCAATCCTCCTGCCTCAGCTTCCCAAACTGCTGAGATTATGAGCATGCACCTCCACAGCTGGATAAGAATAGTTAGGATTCTTGAAATGTTTTTTCCTTTTTGTCATGAATCAACATTACTTATAAAGAAGAAATAATTTTGATTTCTTGCTTTTTAAAAACTAAAATCATAACATTCATTTTCTTCTTTAGTATATGCTAGTCGCTGAGCTAAATTATTATATAATTTTATTTCATTTCTTTTAACACTCCTATTAATTGGTCATATTATTATCCCCATTTTACAGAGGAGAAAACTGAGGTTTATGAAGATTAAACTACTTTCTCAAGATTGAAGGTCAATAAATATCAGTTTCAACCCAGGATAACTTACTCTAGTTTCCATTCCCTTAACAATAACTCCATGTTTCAGATATCAATATTGCAAAAAGTCTATAGCAATAGTTGTTGAATTATACCTTATGAATCAATCTTGCTTAGTGCTTTAAAAAAAACAAATTCTATTGAAATATAGGTATATCTTGTAAGCTAGAGTGGCAGATGTGAATAGCCATTATACACAGAAACTATATTTTGCAGATGAAATATTTATTAAGTGACCCTTCACAGGAAAAGATTGGCAACTTGTGTTTTATAGGAATCAACTTAAAATATTTTTAAGTGACATCTGAGAGCAGGTACTAGAAATGTTCAGAATTCTTAGGAGAAATGGGGATAGTGTGTTGTCTCAGTGAAATGGTGAATAAATAACATGAGCACAGAAATCTGGCCTAGCTGGACTCCAGCAGTCTTTGCTGTGTTGACTCAAGTTCTTCTGTAATGACCTGTTTTGTGTTGTTTTTTATGAGTCACAGCAGAGAGGCCTTATCCCTTTTCCCTCCCTGCCATAAATGCCTCAGAGCCTGGACTTGGATCCCGGTTAATGGGTTTGGTCCACACCTTCCGCTTCTAGCTTCAAGGTCCACATCTGTGCCAGGCAGATAATTCCAGGTCTTACTGTGGCCTGATCCAGCTTCCTTTGACCAATGAGCATTTCTGAGAGAGCTGAAGTTCTTGGGCCCTCCCCTTCTCCTTCCTGGTGCTTCCACTTTGCTCAGCCTGGGCCACAGTCCATTGGGCAGATCCTAAGTGTGTGAGTACCTTTAACAACCTCTAGTGGTTTATGGTCCAGACTTTGCCCTACCAGCTCATTCTTCTGAAAGTACTCTTCCCTAGACCCTGTTCCAAATGCTTTAGTTCCAGGAAAGGAAAATGTACCCAGCCTTCTTAAAGAACAGCGTCTGCTTCTAGCCCAGATCTCCTCTTCACAAAGTAAGTATACTAGGTGGTAGAACCACCATTCCAAACCTGTCCCATTCCTATAACTGGGGATGTTGGGTGTTTAGTCTTTTTCAAAGAGGCACAGGTACTTAACCTTGTCTCCACAAATAACTCTTTGCCTACTGTTTTGAATCATTTACATTTTTCTTTTTCTTATGCTTTTTCTTTTTTCTTTTTTTTTTTTTTGAGACAGGGTCTCGGTCTGTGGCCCAGGCTGGTCTTGAACTCACTATGGAGACAAGATTGACCTTGAACTCAGGGCAATCCTCCTTTCTCAGCCTCCTGAGTGCTGGGATTATAGGCCAGTTTATGTTGTGCTGGGGAACTCAAACTCGGGTACTTAGTGTTTGATATAGCGCTTGCTAGGCAAGCACTTTAATGCTGAGCCATTCCTCCAGCCCATTTTTCTTATACTCTTAATGACAAGAATATGCCTTCTCCATTGAATCCTAGATGCATAATTTTAGTTTAAGGCCCTCATTAGATGTAAAAAGACTTCCAGAGAAAAGAAGGACGTGGGCCAAAGCCACATAGCTGATTACTGCCAAAGCAAGTGGAGTTGACCCAGGTCACTTAACTCAGGACAGTGATTTTTTTTTTCTACTATCTCTTTCCAGCAGGAACAGGGCTAGTCTTCGGCTTTAAACAAATCCAGACTTCAGTTTCATTCTGAACCGTTAGGGCCCATTTGCTTTTATTAAAAAATATTTTCAAATTTTTCTGAGTCTTAGTTTTCAGATTAACTGATGTTTGTAAATCTAGGCTATCTTCTAGCTATATGTAGTTATATCCAAAGGAAAATGTTGTTAATGCATCCTTGGGATTTCATTTTATGATTTTGTAGAAATAAGACAGAATTAATGTATGTTAAAACAGTGACCAGGGACCATTTAATAATTAAATCCCTTCCCCTACCTCATAAGAGCTGTCTGTGTTTCTCCTCTGAGGAGCACAGTGTAGTATTGGCCTCACAAAATCACTGGACAGACCTAATGCAGTTTCCCTAGTCTTTTACTTCCCAACTGTGTGACCTTGAACAATTTATCTTTTCTTTTGGAGCCTAGTTTTTCTTGGTTGTATAATATAGAGACCTAGAGTGCCGAACTCACAGGATTATTGTGAGAATTAAATGAAAGAATACATAGGGCCTGGCGTGTAGAACAAAAACTGTCAGTTTCCTGCTAGGTTTATTTCTATCAGTTACCAGGCAGCCATGATCTTCGCATATTAAACAAAACAGATATTGTTCTCCTGAGCAAGAAAAGGAAAGTTGATAGTTTCTATATCTAGTAACCCTTATAAGAAACATTTTTTCTTTCCTGCCTGTGTGCCTCCCTCTCTCTCTCTCTCTCTCTCTCTCTCTCTCTCTCTCTCTCTCTCTCTCTCTCTCTTGTGCTGGAGATTGAACGCAGAGCCCTGCAAAAGCTAGGTAAGCACAGCACCACTGAGCCATATTCTTAGCCTGGTCCGTTTCTTGAATGGGGTGGAGACAAATCAGCACATTCTCTTTTCTGAGCGCAGACCAACTAGCAAGCTGTGATAACAGAACTGCAGCCCACTCCCTTGTAAGTCCTCTCAAGATCCTAACCAGGATTTGGAAAACACCCGGATATGGTGAAAGAACCAGCCCAGGTTTTGTTTCAAACCGGCTCCAGAATGGGACATTCCAATAGTTTAGTTTGTGGAAAAGAGGGCACCCAGGACTGTCCCCTCCCCCATTTATTACACCAGCCACCCTCGCCAAACTGGAATTCTGAACTTAATTTTGAGAAAGGCCCTGTAACCTAGGATACTGAAGGAGCCTGTGCTGGCAGGCTCAGGCTGGGGTCTGCAGTCCAGCATCAATGGGCCGCTGACAGGAATGTGGAAGGGTTTTCTCTTACAAGGTAAGCTCTCTTCCCTCCCTTTCCCAAGGACCTCATCTGCCTTCCTATGCAAAAAAACAACAATAACAGCTACAAGAATCCAAACCCTGTTTCAGCTGGGTTTATGAGAGTCCTGAGCTTAGGCCAAAATCAGCTGCAGAGAAGTTGGAGACAGTTTGGTCGGGTGCACAGGGAAGTTAAAGGAAACAATGAGCCGTCTTTTGTTTCGCTCGCCAAAATGGCCAGGACCATACTGGCTTGTCTATTCAGGACAACCCAACCCCGGAGCTACAGAAAAATTCGATTTTTTTTTCTGTGGAAACAATGAATTTACATCCCCAGTCGGGTTGGGGAGGCCAATTGAGGTGATGAACCTGAATATTTCATAAATTGGAGGTTCAAACCCTTAAAAGCAGGCACACTTTGCTTCACGTTTTGAGATAGGACTGAGATGGAGTAAGCCAATAAATGATATCTAAACTAAGCTAAGATATGAAGTATTTTATTCTTAGTATTTAAATTGCAGGAATCTTTTAGTAAGTTTACGTTCAAATTCTGGCTTGCCAGCAAGTGGCTGCATGACTTGGAGCAAACTTCTTTATCACTCCAGCCTTAGTTTTCTGTGTATCACAAAAAATGTCTAAAATTTGTATTGATGTAGCTGTCTAAAATACCTCTATGTTCTCAGGGCTGCAAAGAAGCCTTTTGTTGGAGTTTAAGCACCCACTGTTTTGTTTGAGCCTCAAAAAAAAAAAAAAACCAATCCTGTGAAATCAATGTCATAGATAAATATTTGGAATAAGAATACTAAGTCTCAGATGGGTAAAAATAAAAATCAAAAGATCAGATAGCTATTGCACAGAAGACGTGGGATTTGAACTGAAGACTTTAATGTATTTTCTGTCACAAGGTAAGCAAAGAGCAAGCAGGGGACCAAAAGGTGAATCTTGACGCTGACCTTTTCAGAGGCTGGGGAGGGAGCCCTGGGGAGCTCAGCACGTCTGCTTAGTTGAGTGATCTTTTCCTTGGGTTGAGCCTATCTGTCCACCTAGTCTAATTTAGAAAGGAAGATGGAGTGTGAGGAAAGAGCATTGCCACGTATCTAGGGAAAGCAGTGATGCTCATTGTCATGGTGATGACCAGGCCCAGATGACACTGAGATGACAGAAAGCTAAAGTCCGGAAGGCTTGACTTAATAATGACCAGTCTCCCCACCTTGAAACAAAGTCTCTGTACATTAGTTAAACTATGTGTAATTCCGAGTAACCAAGAAAATCTCAGTTCTTCTGGGCTTTTCCTTCCTTTGAATCTTTTAAATGTTCTCTCTCTCTCTATCTCTCTCTCTCTCTCTCTCTCTCTCAGTGTGTGTGTGTGTGTGTGTGTGTGTGTGTGTGTGTGTGTGTGTGTGCGTTTGCTTATTTGTTGTCATACTGGAGAATCGAACTGAAGAATTGTATGATGATTTACATCCCAAGCCCCTTTGTCCATTTCTCTTTGAGGACAGGATCTTACTAATTCAGGATGTTGTCCAGGCTGGGTTTGAACTTCTGAACCTTCTGCCTCAGCTTCTAAGAGTGCTGGGATTGTAGCTATGCATGGCCACACACAACTGACTCTTTACTTAAAAAAAAATCCTTTTACTTTTCCCCAGGACTCTTGTTCACTCTTTCTGTCATTTCCCCCTTTGCTTTGCTATTCCTGCACCAATCTGACTCTTCACTATGGGACCAGCAGAGAGAAAAGTATCTTTGTCCAAGTGAAAAAAATTTGCACAAGGCTCTCACATCTTTTATTTATAACAAACTGATGAAGTGCACTGGGCAAAGATTATTTCCATTTAAAAGATGAGGACGTTTAAGCTCAGGAAGTTAGATGATTTGCTCAAAGCACTACAATGAACAGTGAATCCATAACCGGCACCTGTTTTTTTCCCCCCTCTGGTGCCCAAACTCTTTCCTCTTTACTCTGTAATATCAAATTAGTTATAAAAATCTTATGGGTTCTTCTGCTAATCTGTTTTAAAGCATATGATAAAACCGAATTAAACAACGGAAACAATAGCAACAGCAATGACAAATTCAGCCTTGGGGAGAAAAGAAAGGAAGTCAGTAATTAGAAAGAAAAAAACGCTAATATTTCTCAGTTGCCTACTAAATCCCACATACTCTATAAGGTCGGCTCATTTAAACATAATGTAAAGCAGTATTCAAATTTAAGTTTGCTTGACTCAAAAGTTTTGATTTTTTTTTAGGTATACCCTATTGCTCCCAAGGAGAGAATCATGCCAGCCTGTCAGTGCATTTAATACTCATGCATGCTTAGACTATGCCAACGAATGTGAGAAGTTTTGAATGTATGTATTTGCGGCTACCCGTAGAAGGGTGTAGTTTTGGATGAGGGATGTAGGTTAGTGGGAGAATGCTTGTTTAACAAGCATGAGGCACCATATGGTTCTATTTTTACCACTGAAAAAAGGTAAAGCTTTCACTGTGGCAGGTTCTACTTATAAATCTATTTTTATTTATAATAATAATAGCCACCAATATTTAAGTATATTTTGAACCCAAGGACTTTGCCCTGAAACACATCTTTAGTCCTTTCAATTTTTTTTTTGAGACAATTAGTTGTATAGCCTGCACTCAAATTGGCAAATCCTCCTGCCTCAGCCTCCCAAGAAGCTGGGATTACAAGTCTGAGCTGTATTTACAGACTTTTGTGCCTTATCCATTTACATATTTTAATTCACCTAACCCTCGCAACTATTTTATGTAGCAGCTAGTGGTATGAAGGAGGAAGGCTCTGGCTAGAGAACCAAAGAGGTTTTCCAAGTCACATAGCTAGGAGCAAAAGGGATCCAGAACTTATTCAGGTAGTGTGATTCCAAAGCTTGTGTTCTGAATGTGAATGATGAAAGCAATCCTTATCTCTCAAGATCCTAAAAGTTAAGTAAGATGACAGATTTGAAAAACATTATAAAGTGGAAACTGCTACATGAAAGTTAGGTAGCATTTTCACCTAGGCCCTACTGTCTAAATCGTTCAGACCACGAGTGACCACCTTGGAATGCTTCTTCATTGTGTGTTGAAAGTCTATACTACTCTCTTCTTGGAACATTTCTAAGCTTCCCATGTGCTTCTCTAATTTGGAGCTCTTTCCTCGGACAGTTTTCTCTCTAGATAAATAAGTTCAAGGCACAACTGTCTTGCTAATGCCTCTTTGAGAAGAAAGCTGAAAAGAAGTCAACATTCCTTTCAATCAGGTTTTCAATGAACAGTGTATTATCTTCCTCGTTGAGTGTTCCAGGGAATGACTGCTTGTGTGAACATATGTGGCACTGCATGTAGGACCATGTGAGGGTGCTTGTGCTTCTTCAGCAGGGAATAGAAGTCTCAGTTTTCTGTGAGAGCTCTAATGACTCTTTGAGAGCTCTTATTTATACACCACAGCTTTAGTAGTTCTGCACTTGTATATTTTATTAGATTATAAAAATTCTATTACTCTCAAAATGTAAAAACTATGTATTTCAGCTTCATACGCTCCATTAGTTTATAGATGGGAAACTGAGGCTTATTAAGGTGGAAAAATTACCTGAAATCACTCTTTAAACCAGGGACACAACTTGAACAAAAGCCAACTGCTGAGATAATTCATGCTTATATTTCTTTTTTATTTTTATCATCTATTTTTTGTGATGCCTGGGATATTTAACGGAGTCTCTACAGTAAACAAAATTCCTAGCCTTTTTATTTTTGTTTTTGAGACAGTGTTTCCCTGGGTGTGAATTTGCAATCCTCTTGCCTCGGCCTCTCAGAGTGCAGGGATTACAGGCCTGTGCCACCAGGCCTAGATGCTGGTGCCTCTTTAAGTCACTTTAGCAGTAGCTGCCGTACCCACCTACTATGTCATGTAGCAGATACACCTCTGCGATGTGACCTCCACTCTCAAGGTGCTTATAATCCAATTGGGGAAATGAAGATAGTTTACCAGATAGCACAAAAAGTGACAATAATACAAAACCTCAATCAATCCAGTCAGGTGCTATAGAGTAAGTAGCACTTCTGAGGAGAGTGATATGGAGAGGCCAGATAGCGCCTTTGATTTGGGATTTAAGTTAGCTATTGGAAGGAAAATGTACAAAGTGTGATGTATGAGATAAAATAAGGATAAATTAGGAAAATGTAGCCAGGAGGAAGAAGGAAGACGAAGGAAACCAATGGTGACTGCCTGCTATGTTCCAAACATTGATATTACTGGGACCTTCCATGGAAATTTTTCAGTTTCTTCCTCCATGGCTGATTTTATTAAAGCCATTTTACAGAAGAGAAAATGATTTCAGAGTTGGAAAGTAATACCAAAGGCTACACAACTTATCATTCACCGGGAGACAGGTTTTAAAAGAAATCCCAGCTAGATTGCTCCTTACATCAAGGATCTCTTGCCAAATGTAACTTGGAGACTAGGTAATGATACTTGGATGATTGTTGCATGAAAAAGTCTGAGAGTTTGTAAGAAAGTCTTTAGTTTTTTTTTTTTTGTTGTTGTTTGTTTGTTTGTTTTAATCATCAGGGTAGATAGCTGGGAACTTCCTGCCCACGGGTGCATGTGCACATGTTTTGTGTGTGCTTGACGCTGAGGTTGAGCTCAGGTGAACTTTACCACTGAGCTCCATCCTCAGCCCCTTTTTCTTTTCATTTTGAGATGAGAGTTTCACTAAATTACCCCAGTGGGACTGAATTTCTGATTCTCCTGCCTCCTCGTCCCCACCTGCGAATGCGGGGATTACAGGTATGCGCCATCCTCTGTGGCTTTGTTCACATTATTTAATTTGTTCTTTGTTTCATAGTGTCAAGGGCTGGACTCTATTTTTGCTTAATAGTCTCTATTTCTTCCTCTTGAGTTGAAGATTTTGTGAAATACTTTGTATAAAATAGTGAACGTCGTGTTTTGTATGTAGTAATTTCCTAGTGAATGGTAATCATCATCATTGTTATTATCTATGTGTAGATGTATGCATGTTTTTAAAGCGATCATAATCATATGTAATTGCAAAGTGTGTATGTTTTACCTAGATACAGCTCTAGACATGGGCATTTACATGTTTTCTCTGTGTGTACATGTGAGTGTGCAAGCATGCTTTTGCAGAAGGCAATACAGCACAATGATAAAGACCTTAAGTGCCGGGGACATACTTCCTGATATATGGATTGTTACTAGATAGACTTGGGAAAACTACTTTATACTTCTTCTATTTCTCCATTGTAATAACATTTATGTGATAGGCTGTTTGCAAGAATTAAATGATTTCATCTATGTAAAATAGGTGCAATGACAGACACACAAGTACTGATTTATTATTATTATTACTATTCCTCAAGTGACTAAGTCTCAGTGTGACAGTGAGTCCTACATGTTGTAAATGGGTGCATCTCTGCCTTTAAGTAAGACTACAGATGCCTGTGTATGTGGAGTGTGGAAATGTGTGTTACGCGATGTGCTTGTGTTTCTGGTTTTGACTATCTCATCCCACTTTCAGGAAGTCTAACTATCTGGCTCATGTCACTGAAATGAGAGGCTAGAAGTTTGAATCTGATTCTGATTCAGAACCAGCAGAGAGCATTTCTTCTGATATGTTTAGTATATTTCTCTCACTATCATTTGTTTTTTTTTAATTTTTAAGTTTTTTGAAGTGTAACTTGTATGCACAGTGTACACAAACTCTAAGTTTATAACTGAATATATTTTCACAAACTAGACACATCCATATAAATAGCATATAGATCAAGAAAACATTGCCCAGATGTTTTTTGTCTTCATTGATCCCTATCTTGAGGACATGCAGTATTGTTTCTCTTCTCTCTTCTCCTTTTCCTCCTCTTCTTCCTCCTTTTTTTGTGCTAGGGATGGAGCTCACAGCCTCATGTATGTTTGGCATAAAGTACCACTGAGCTAAACTCCCAGGTCCTATTTGTCCTTCTAATCGCATATATTACTTGTCCTTGATTTTTCTTACTTTTCATAAGTGAAATTATACAGAATGTGTGCTTTTGTGTCTGGTGTCTTTCTGCAATGTTGCATTCATGAGAGTTGTCCATATTGTTGTGTACATTTGCAGCTGGCTCATTATAGTTGCAATTCATTCATTTTACTATTTATGAGCATCTTGGCTGTTTCCATTTGATTCTGTGAGCATTATAAAAATGTGCCTTTGGTTTCTAAACACAATTTATAGACAATGGGAAGTGGATAACAAGTGGTCTTTCCCTTTTACCTGTGATAAAACAGCAAATAGACAAGTGGAAGAATAAATGATTTGATTCAGGCACCATGTAAATCAGTGTGGCCTAATCAAGCTTCAGGTGGTTGTTTGCTGATTGTTGGGACCGAGCATGTTCTTTTTTCTATATTATTAAAGGAATAAGTCGCACATATCTCTTCTGAAGGAAGTGATGCATGATTGTCAGAAAAGGTGACCTTTTTTTTTTTTTGCGGTACTGGGGATGGAGACCAGAGCCTTAACACTGAGTAACGTCCCAATCCTATTTTAGTTTTGATTTTGAGACAAGATCTTGCTAAGTTACTAAGTGCCCAGGCTGGCCTTGAACTTCCTACTTCAGTGTCTCAGAATGCTGGGATTATAGGCCTGCACAACCAGGCCTGGCAGTACAAGTGACTTTAAACTTTGTCCCCCAAAGTGTGATGTGTAGAGATCATCGAACACTTGTTTATCTGAAAGGAATCAGGTAAGGTTGAGTAACTATGCTAATAGGGTTTCACTTTTCAGCCACTCAGTCTGTCCTTTGCTTCTTCAGTTTTTCAGACACATGCAGAGGGACTTTTTTTTTTCACACCAACAGCTTTCATTTGCTTGTTTTCCAGAGGAAAGGGGGCCATGGAACCAGGTTATCTCCTCTGGACTCTGCTGTTCATGCAATCCTGTTGGCCTCTACTGACTGACGGGGCCACCCGAGTCTACTACCTGGGAATTCAGGACGTGCAATGGAACTATGCTCCCAAAGGCAGGAATGTTATCACAGATCAGCCTCTGGACAGTGACATGTAGGTTTAATCCCTCGTGGTAGTAGTGGTGCTAGAGCTGCTGGTGGAAGGGGCATCCTTGAAGTCAGGTGATAGCTTTTTGAGTATCGCTTCCCAGGGTGTGGTAGCACTCAGCTCCTGATCTCTGTGGGCCACACAGACATTAAGCAGTAGGTCACTGGGAGGAGAGCTCCTAGATTTGGGAACCAGCTTCCCATCCAATCTGCTTTTCCACACTGAGGTGCTTTAGCATTTTTACAGTTTTAAAGATAATTCAATATTTTCTTCATTATAACATCTATTTGGTTCATTTTTAAAAATGAAGACACACAATTTTTGTAAACATACAGGAGAAATGTATTCCCACAGTTTGGTAAAACTATCACAATTTCACACATGTGAAAATGTAAAAGAATAAGGTAAGCCTTAGGAGCAAGGAAATAAGGGTAATAGCTATTGCCACCATAACAGTGTGTGACAGATACCATAATAGGTATTTACAAATTTGTCTCAGTTAATTCCGATAAAACTCTAGAGAGTGAGTGTGATTTATTTACTTACTTACTTATTATTTATTTATTTATTTATGCTGGAGATCAAACCCAGTGCCTTGCACTTGCTAAGCATGTGCCCTGCCACTGAACTTCACATCCAACTCCAGTATCCCCATTTAATTAATGAGAAACCTGAGGCTCAAGGTGCTCAAGAGGCTTGGCCAAGCTCCACAGCCAGTAAACGGGAGAGCTAGGAGTTAACCCAGGTAATGTGGATGCACAGTTGGTACGCACAGTTGGTACTCTTTCCACCATTCTGCCACTTACAGGGTTAACCACAAGAATACTCATTCTTTTTCTTTCTTTCTTTTTTGACAGTATCGGGGATTTAACCAGTGTCTTCTCATTGAACTACATCTCTAGCCTTTTTTCTTTTCAGTTTTTTTTTTTTTTGAGATATGATTCCACTAAATTATCCAGGATGGGATTTTCACATTGCTGGGACTACAACTGTGTGCCAGCATGCCCAGTTGGAATAATTTGCTAAAATATATTAATGAATGTATTAAAAGTATTTTGTTACCATGATTCACTTTGTCTCTCGAAAGCCTTAGCATTTTTCAGTTGACAAATTATAAAAGCCCCAAAATGCAATCAAACACTTCAAAATGTTAGGGATGGGGGAATAATAAAATTGTTGCCTCAAGGACAATTTTAACACAAATATTCCCTGATGTTAAGACTGTGACATCTTTGAGAGCTCTGAAGAATTATAGCAGAAATAATAACTTGCTTCCTGCATTAAAAAATGATGCTGGGGATTATGCAGCAAGCAGCCTTCTATTACTGAGCCAAACCTCCAGCCCAAGCTCTGTCTTTTTTGATAAAGCTATCCACTCAATTTTGGAGTCATAGAATTCATATATTAAAATTATTCTTGAGGAAATACTTTGTTATCTCTCATCGCTAGTACTGTGAAGTACTAGCATTTTTTGAACTTTTGTGAAGTGCCCGATTCTGTTATTCTAAGCTCTTTGTATACTTAATGTTTTAGTTTACTTTATTTGGTGTCTTGGGAATTGAACCCAGAGCCCAATGCACTCTTAAACCAGCACTCTGTCATTGAGCTACAAAACCTCAGCTCTAAACTTTTGTTATTTTTGTCACCAATAACAGCTACCTTCATTAGATACTGTGACTATCTTCATTTTGCAGATGGAGAAAGTGTGTGCAGAGAAACTAACTTGGTCAGTAACCCAAAATTTGGAAGCGGCAGATTTGGCATTTAATCCAAATGGCCTGGCTCCAGATCTGGTGGTCATAACCACTGTGCTCTCAGGCTCTCCATGTGTCGCCAGATGATGCAAAGGCTGCATCCGTGGGGAGCCAATTGCTCAAAGAGTCAGTACACAGTTGGTTCTGTTGAGTATTTTGTTGAATCATAAAATTACATTTTGGAAGTTAAAAAGATGAAATAGCAGTAGTTTCAAATGCTTCAACTTACTACATTGCATTTTCTAACCATTAAACCTACAGTTTTCATATTTTTGTAAACACAGTCCTGTTTCCTCTGTTTTGCCTTTACAAAGATGGAAATTTTTTGTAGCACTCAGAATTAAACCCACAAACTTTGCAATGACTACAACCCCAGAATGTTCTTTTTTTTTTTTTTTCTAACTTTTGAAATGGACTCTCATCAAGTCGCCCACTCTCAGCCTCTCAGAGTGCTGGGATTACAGGCGTGCACTGCCATGTCTGGATGATGGACATATTTTTACCAGCCTCCGCTGGAAGAGACCTCGGGTGGCTCGAAGATGGTAGAAAACTCTAATTGTCTTCTCTTCTTTCCCAGAGTGGCTTCCAGCTTTCTGAAGTCTGACACGAACCGGATAGGGAGCAGCTACAAGAAGACTGTCTATAAGGAATACACGGATGACTCATACACAAAGGAAGTAGCCCAGCCTGCCTGGCTGGGTTTCCTGGGGCCAGTATTACAGGCTGAGGTGGGGGATGTTATCCTCATCCACCTAAAGAATTTCGCCACTCGGCCGTACACCATCCACCCTCATGGTGTTTTCTACGAGAAGGACTCAGAAGGTAAAGCAACCCAGCCTTCCCTTCTCCTCCCTCCCAGCAAAGGTCACTTTTCCTTTATTGCCATCTGAGAGAGACAATCTAGGAGCAAGAAGAGAGATTTCTTGATTTGAGGTGGCAAAATACTTCACTCAGAGTAAACGAGGCTGCTTGTCAGATGTCAGTTCTGTTATTCATTCCTTTTCGGGAATGTGAAAATACAATCTGTTCTTTTTTTTTTATCACAAGGAGCTACTTGAATGGCATTTCCATAGAATGTCTGAATATACTTTGAAAAGTGTGTTGTGAATGTGTTATTCTGATGTCTTCCAAAAGGCCCAGATTTTTCCGTAAGAAAGAATTCAGTGTATTCTTTTGTATCTTCAAGTGACCCGCAGCAGGGGTCCCCAACTCTCAGGCCCTAGACAGACTTGCACTATTTTGTAGCCTGTTAGGAATGTGAGCAGCAGCTGTGTGAGAAAAGCTTTATCTGTGTTTCCCTGCTGCTCGTCTACCTCACCGTGGTATTTGATGCCCCAGGAGCCCAAGCCCTCCATTGAGCTGCACAGGTGAGGGGCCAGGTTGTGCACTCCTGTATGGGGATCTGGGCACACCTGAGGTGGAAGGCATGCTAGTGCTGAGAAGAGGATGCAAATGCAGGCCCTGTTAGCGGAGAAACTTGGCTGCACAGCTGCTGTAATAAGTCAGTTGTTTGCAGACTCATCAACACCCTTTCAGGGAGCGGAAAACTACAGCTAGGCTGCATCTGGTGGCAGGCTTTACGTCAGAATCCAACACCTGCTTTAGTCCGCAGCCCCCCCTCCCCCCACCCCTGCCCATTATTGCATTTATTGCTTCCAGCTATACTTCTTATCCACATTGTACACTGGTGTTCGTGGTAGTTTTAGTAAGCTCGCAAGCTAACCCTAGCCAAAGTGAGCAAAACCAAACGTCTCTGGAGAGCTTCCTTCAAAACAAGGAACACCCATTGGTGAGACAGCGCAAGGCTCTTAAGATTGCCAACAAAAGAAACCTGCTGCATTTGAATTAATCCCGAGAGGAGCTGGGAGTGTAGCTCAGTGGTTAGAGTGCTCGCCAAGCAAGTGCAAGACACTGAGCTCGATTCTCCAGCACCACATCTCACGACGTAGCTCAGGCTGCCTTTGGACTCAGGCAATCCTCCTGCCTCAGCCTCCCAAATGCTGGGATTACAGGCGTGCCCCGCTTATGTGGTGCTAGAGAATCAAAACCAGGCATTGTGCTTCCTAGGTAAGAGTTTTAAGTGCTGAGCTTTGCCCCTTGCTGCCATGCACAAGGATATATTATGTGCACTTTTGTTAGCAACGAACACCACAGCTGTAGAACTCTTCAAATCTTTCAGTGATTATGTATCAAGAAAACTGGTTGTTCTGCGTCAGTATACGCACACGTGCACAAATGTAGCGGAATAGTTACCGTGACGAGATCACTTTGTGGTTTCACTGCTTGAGTCAAAGAGGTTGCTTCGGAATGTGACTCTGTGTATTTTGTTATCCATAGATAGCCAAATAATGGTTGGCTAAAAATGTCATTTGGGCTTTGCAATGTTTTGTGGGATGTGATTAAAATCATCCACCATGTTACATGCCCTTAACTCACATCTGTTCGTGAGAATGTGGATGGAGTGCATTCAGGTGTTCTCTTACACGCGGAAGTCAGATGGATTTCTAAAGGTAGATCACCAGCTAGTGGTTTGGAGTTATGGGAGCTACTCGACATTTGTCTTAGGAAAATACCACCCCTGGTGGTGTAAGTCGGAGACACAGAATGGATTGCAAAGCCCGCTTCCTCAGTCACATACTCAATTTGCTCAGTGAACTCAATCTGTTACTAGAGGGGAGAATGACAACTATGTTGAAGTGGGCAGATAAAGTCGATGCATTCAAAGTCACACTAAAATTATGGGGTCAACAAGTGAACATTGGAGTTTTTGACGCGTTTCAAACATTAGGAGAGATTTCTGAAAGAGTCTGAGACAGGGCCTCCTTTCTTCAAGCTGGTTCATGAACATGTACCTCAGCTCTCCAAAGAGTTTGAGTATTACTTTCCACCCACAGAAGATTCCAGAACTGAGAAGGAATGGACTCATGACCCATCTGTGTCTAAGCCAGGTGAATCAGCTTTGTGCTAGAGGAAGGCAAGTGAGATTGCAAATGGTGACGGCTTTATACATGTTTGAGACAATTTCACAGGTCCGTATATTCTGGATCAAAGTTGAGGAAGAATATCCTCGGATTGCTACAGAAGCACGGAGAAGCCTGCTTACACTTTCAACCTTCTATCTTTGTGAAGTGACAATAACCAAAGTAAGAGGACAGAGTAGACCGTGCATACGTAACATGCTTTGTGTCACTGCCTCCCATCAGTCTCGGATGGAGCTGTTTAGTTTCAGAACAACAAACTCAAGGTTCCCACTGATTCTGTATTATGTTGAGTTACATAACCACTTCATTATATACTACAATAAAATAATAATAGAAATTAAGGGGTGGGATAAGTGGTAATGCACTTGAATCATCTCAAAACTACCTTCCCACATCGGTGGAAACCGTGTCTCCAGTGAAACTGGTCCCAGGTGCCACAAAGGTTGGCTGCCATAGGCCTGTAGTAGCTTGACAGTAAGAGAGGGCAATAAGGAGCATTCAGGTTTTAGCTAGTGGATAAGGTGCAGAGAAAGAGGAATTCCTGTACGCTGCTAGTGGGGATGCAAAATAGTACAAGTATTATGTAAAAGTGTGGAAGGTCATACACTACTCTACTATTCAGCAATCCCATTTCTGGGTAGATGTCCAGGAGATACTAAATTAGCATGTTGGAGAGACACCTGTACTTCCGTGTTTATTGTGGTACTATTCATAATAGCTATAATATGAAATCAACCTAGATGTCTACCAACAAAATGGTAAAGAAAATGTGGGATAGGGCTGGGGTTCAGCTGGTGACAGATTGTTTCCCTACCTAGCATCCTCAACACTGAAAGTAAAATTGTCATGTATGTACACAATGAAATACTATTCATTCTTAAAGAGAAGAAAATATTGTTGAGGTTTTTTTTTTGTGACAACAGGGATGGACCTGGAGAACACCATCTTAAGTGAAATCAATCAGACACAGAGAGGCAGGTCACATTATCTCACTCATGTGGAATCTAAAAAGTTGATCTCACCCAGGCATGATGGCTCACTCTTGTCACGGGAGCAACCAAGTGTGACCCTGTTTCAAAAAAAAAAAATGATTAAGGATGTAACTCAGTGGTAGAGAACTCGTGGGTTTGATCCTCAGTACTGCATACACAGAAATTTAGTCTTACAAAAGTTGAGAGTAGAAGAGTGATTACTGTAGACCGAGGAGAGTAAGGGTGCAGGGGCGTGGGAAGAGGATGGCCGATAGGTGCAGCGTTGCAGTTACATACTTAGCAGCGTTGCACTTTACTTTTCACAATAGGAGGAAGAATTTTGAATGTATCATAACATTAAAACTCTAACTAAGGGATTCTTTCAAACCAATTCCTTGCAGGAATAAAGTTAAGAAATGTGTTCCTTTTTTTGAATGTCTTGACAGTTTGGAGGTGATAAGTTTAATGAGTAAGTTTCATAAGATTAAATCATATTATTATTATTGGAATCTCATTTTCTATGTAGATTTTTTTTTTTTTTTGGTCTAAAATTGGTGATGTATTCAGAGCAGCCCTAGCGTTAGCTTGTTCTGAAGTTCTGATTTAGATGGTCAGGAAAATATTTCAGTTTGTGGCCATCATTTAAAGAACTTAAGTTTTCGCATACATATTTTTAACTTTTTGCCGATCTTTTTCCCCATTTTATTGATATGAATAAGTGCAAAATTTAAGGTTTACAATGTAGTTGAGCATTTTGTGCACGTACGTATCCTGTCAAGGTGACAAGGACTTTCCGTCTCTCCTTTTGTCCCTCCCCTTACCCACCTCTCCCTCCCTCCCTCCCCACCATACCCTCCTCTTTCACTTTGTTTTTGGTTTTAAGTTCCATAGGAGTTGTGCTCTGGGACTCTCATATCACAGAGACCATTCAATGTTTCACCTTCTGCTTCTGACTCACTTCACTAAGCATGATGTTCTCAAGTTTCTTCCATTTGCCTGTAAAAGCCTCTATGCTGTTGGACTTTATAGATGCATAGTATTCCATTGTGTATAAGTACCACAGTTTGTGTTTCCATTGGTCTGTTGATGGGTATTTTGGTGACTTCCATATTTTTGCTACTGTTAGTTGTGCTGCTATAAACATGGGTATACATATATCTCTGTTGTGTGTTGTTTGGGTCTCTTTTAGATATATCCCAAGGAAGGGTGTCGCTGGATCAAAGGGGATATTTATTTCTAGTCTTTTGAGAGCTCTCCATACTGCTTTCCAGAGTGGTTTTTAAATGTGGTTAATGTATCATTTTTTAATGTGTCAAGCTTAAGCTTGCGTTGCCTTTCTTCTGCTGCCCCAGATCACAGGGAAGAATGTATATAAAACTACTTGCCATCTTGAAATACTTTTATTTGGTACTAAGTCTTGAACAAAGAGCTTTGCACTGAGCTTATTTTGCTACCTTTTAAAGTTTTTCTCTTTTTTTGACACAAGTTCTCGCTAAATGGCTAAGTTGCCCACACTGGACTGAAACTTGTAATCCTCCTGCCTCAGCCTCCCAGAGCACTCTAATGTACCTTTTAATAAAAACATTAAAACAATGTTATATATATATATATATATATATATATATATATATATATATATATATATAAAATCTTGAATTACTGAGCCCAAGGCCAGCCTGGGCTACACAGTGAGTTCAGGACCAGCCTGGGCTTCAGGGCGAAACCCTGTCTCAAAAAATAAAAAAGAAAGAAAAATAATATTCTACTTTTGTACTAAAAATAGATTAAATGAACTAAATCCAAAGCATGACTCTGCAGCAGAACTTTCATTTTATTTTTATTGTTAACATATTTGAATGCTCCTACACTAGATGATCTTTGGCCTTGGAGTTTTCAGCTAAATCCGGTGTCCTAGTTACTTTCTTGTTACTGGGACATAATACCTGACACCCACAACTTTAAAAAGAAAAGGTTTATTTTAGCCCAGAGTTCAGAGGTCTCAGTTCTTTCCTGCATGGTCTGCTGGCAGTAGCGGAAGGACTCGATGATGGCTGGGGAGAGGACAGCTGCTCTTTCCAGAGCTGTCTTGATTGGAAACAGAGCAAGGGGGCGGGAAAAGCTGAGGATAGGACTGTGTCACTCGAGTCCACTGTTATTCTTCCCCCCCATTTGACCAGGCTGTATAGATTGAACTACTTGATCCGGTCACCTTCCAAACACATGGCGCTTTGGGGAACATTCCATATCCAAACCGTAATAAGTGGTTTCTTACAATACATGGCTAACTTTCAAAATTCCTTTGTATTAACAAAATGGAAATATTAGTTTTCCTTGTAAATGAATTGTCATACTCGTAAGTGCTGAGTTTCTATTTTAGCTTTGAGCAAAGTATGAAGAAGTGAAAAAAATGACTTGCTAAAATTCATAGTTAAAATGGTGGAAGTGAGCCATGTACATAATCTGTGAAGAGTAAATGCAGTTATTTCTCCTATCAAGCACTAATCAGGATAGTATGACATCTGATTCATATGCAAAAATGTGCTTTCATATCTTAGTGTTTGCGCATTAAAATTTTCAATTTGCTTAACCTCACTGATAAGATTTTGACATCTGTCAATGCAAACATAGCCCTCACCTCAAGGGGAGTCAGAGATAGTTCATTTTGAAGTCAAATTTGAGTGACCATAGACCATGGAGACAGACATTCAGAGAGCTCGCCTATTATGTTCTCCCAGTTTAAGTTTCACAGCTTCACAGCTATAGAGCAAAGAAAGGTTGTAAATTACAGTATTCTTTTAGTCCATGGTGAGAGCATCAGGTGGGCAGTTCACAGAGAAGTGAGGAGTCCCCTGCAATAGGCCTCAGATGTTGTCTGGAAACAGTCCTAGTTCTCAGCTTCATAGAAAGCTAAGGGGTCTACTTTGTATATTTCCGAAGAATTTAGCTAGGATTGCTAGGTTGGAAAGGGAACAACAAGGGTGCTCATAAAAGAGCTGAGGTAGCCCTTGGTAAGGTGGTTGTGAAACAACATTCCAACCTCTTCATGAAGCATTGAAAGTCCGATTAGTAGATTTGTAGAAGGCTGGATGTAAGCACAGCTACATCTAGCTGCTTCCCAGGAAACTACTTCACACGCCCCATCTCCATTTTTTTCTCAATTTTAAACAAATTTCTTCATTAAAAACTGTAATGATGAGCCAGCTGTGGTGGTGCAGGCCTGTAATGCCAGCACTCAAGGAGGCTGAGGCAGGCAGATCTCAAGTTTGAGCCCAGCCTGAGGAACTTGGCGATTTGGTGAGACCTTATCTCAAAGCAAATGAGGAAAAGATCACCTTGGGTTCAATCCCCATTAACAAAAAAGCAAAAGTTAGCCAAGAAAACTCTGTGGTTATAAAAATGATTTAAAACGAAAAAGAAATGTGATAGTAATGAATATGATACAAAGAAAAAGCCGAGGCTGGACGACCTTGCGCAAGTACTGCTTAGGTTTCCTTACCACATAACAGGGAAGCAAATCAACTGATTATTAAATTGCATTTAGAATGAAATTGTGCGACTGCCTACTTTTCATTTTTTAAAGTGAGCGCCTGAAATGACACATTTCTGTCTTTTCCCTCGCTTCCACGCCACCAGCTTTGTCCTAGGGTTATACTAGATGAGAGCACAGCACTCGATCGTGTGGCATAGCACTTCCGAGAGGTTACAGCTCCTTCCCAAGCGGCTGGCATCTCATGACCCATTATTGATGTGAGGACTGGGGTGAGGAACATTACAAGACCATTGAGCCCATATGCGTCAAGCCTGGACCCAGGTGTCCTATCTGCCTGTTCTTTCTTGGCTTCTGTTTCTGACACTGTTCCTCTCACTCATCCTGGTATTAGGCAAGTATAATTTCTTTTTCTAGGCTCCCTATATCCAGATGGCTCTTCTGGGCAGCAGAAAGCTGACGACTCTGTTGCCCCAGGGGACAGTCATATATACAACTGGACCATTCCCGAAGGTCATGCACCCACTGATGCTGACCCCGCGTGCCTCACTTGGATCTACCATTCTCATGTGGATGCTCCACGGGACATTGCAGCTGGTCTCATTGGACCCCTCATCACTTGCAAAAGAGGTACAGTCCCCAAAGATGAGCAATGAGAGACAATTTGGGGTATGAGGGAAGGAGGCAGTGATACGGTGTAACCACCTTCATAGTGGGCAGCACCCTGAGGAGGGAGTGTTAACTCAGCACCCTTATTTATTAACAGGAACATCCCTGCCAAGGTCCCTTTCCACTATTTTTTTTTCTATACCATTGCCCTTTTTTTTTCTTAAAACAATATTTTTCTACCTCCTTATTTATTTCTAATTGTACTTTTAAAATTCAAACTGACAACTTGAATAGTCAGGCCTCTGGGCCAGGAAGAGGCAAGAAAGTAATCAGATATGTCCTTGACTGTGTTTTCAAGACATAGCGAATGATGGTGGGAGAGGGTTATTCTAGATCTTATGTGACCCACTTGCAAGTCCTTGGTTTAACTGCATTGGTGGTTTTACCTGAAGAATTTGGAAATGGAACTTAGCAGCAGAAGGCTCTGTCTGGCACAACCTTAAGACTCCCATACTTTGTTTCTTTTTTTACGAGCCCCCCTTGCAGCTCAGTGTTGCTACAGGAAGGGAGCTCTCAAGGGTACCTTTCACACTCACCCTAGGAGCTCTAAATGGAAGCTCCCCTCCTGGGCGGCAGGATGTGGACCACAGCTTTTTCCTGCTCTTCAGTGTGATAGACGAGAACCTTAGCTGGCACCTCGATGAGAACATTGCCACGTACTGTTCTGATCCTGCTTCAGTGGACAAAGAAGATGAGGCCTTTCAGGAGAGCAACAGGATGCATGGTGAGTTGGGGTGTGGCCACATTCTCACAGTGAACATCAATGGAGAGTTTTCACTAGTATTTGGTGGGTGCTTTTTTTCACATCTGGTCATGTTTAATCCTCACAAGGGCCAGGAGGAGGTGCTGTTTTCACTTTGCCTGTGTGGACACTGAGGATCTCAAAATTATGGAATAGATAAGCGGCCCAGCTACAATTTCAACCGTGATATCTCTACGCCAGCTCTGCTGTTGCCTTTGGCTACCTCGCCTCAGAATGTGCAATAGCTGATCTGTTGATTCAAGTGATACATACTACGTGCTCAGTAATTGGTGAATGCTGTTCATGGATATTATTAATTAATATTGCTTTGTCCAAAAGTTATAGATTATACAAGCTGGAAAAATTATTCACTCTGTGAAGGAAAAACGGTCACTTTAAGTTAAAAACAAGATAAAAGCACAAAAGCTTTTAGACCTGAACAGAGAGCTTATTTTTGGAATAGAAACAAGTTGTCTATGTTAATTAAGTGGTTTTCTTGCCTTTGAAAACAAAGGGTGGCTTCCAAACCAAACAGCCCACATAGGAGCTAAGAATTTAGAGGGAAGATTTAAAGGATGGCTCAGACTGCTCAAATTTTCTTGAGTGTTATAATGATTAATCATAATAGCCATGATATTTAGGCAGCTAATGTGACACTTGTTCCGTGGAAATATCAGAAAGAAACCAGCTGGAAAGCAAAGAGTAACTAGCGAAATAACCTTGCTCCCCAGGGAGCTTCCTCTAGCACTTCCTAGCTGTGGGCTTTCAGTGATAATAACTTTACCAGAGTCTCTGAGCCTTGGTTTGCTTACGTTTCAATGAGATTGATTGAATTGAACGGACAATACTCAGATATAGTCATAGTACATGCGACCAGCAAAGACATGAAAATACAGTCAGCATCTTTAGCCATTAAAGAAATACAAATCAAAACAACACTGAGGTCCCATCTTACTCCAGTAACAATAGCTATTATCAAGCACTCAAAAACAACCAGTGTCAGCAAGGTTGTGGTGGGAAAAGGAACGCTTCTACATTGTTGGTGAGACTGTAAACTGATGCAACCGTTATGGAAAGCAGTATGGAGGTTCTTTTTTCTTACCTAGCTATGCTTCTTGTGAGTACTTTTCAAAAGAGTATAAAACATCAGATTACAGTTGTGCATGTATACCAATGTTTATAGCAGCACAACTCATAATAACCAAATACTTGAGGCAGCTGAAATGTCCATAAACAGATGAAGAGATAAAGAAAATGTGATATATATGCATAAGTACTACTCTGACATAAATTTGTGTGTTGTAAGAAAATGAATGCACTTTAAGACCACTATGCTTGGCAAAGTAAACCAGAAATAGAAGGTTAAACATCACATGATGTCTACAATATGAGAAACCCAAAGTATCAATAAGTAAAAGAGCAAAATAGAAAGAGTGATGCTGTGAAACATGGAGATAAATTTCTGTGGAGAGGAAAAGGTAATGTGTGGGGGGAAAGAAAGGGTGTGAAGGGCAGAAAGGAAGTAAAATGATGAAGATGTGATACGTATATGCATCAATTTCCTAAGTTGAATGTAAGTATCATTTATCATAAATACATACTAATAAAAAGAATATGGGAAAAAAGAGTAACGACTTTGACTATTTTGCAGAGTTGTTTGTAATACTTAAATTAGATAATGCATGTAGTTGACACAGTATAACCTCATTAAAAGGTCATCTATTGTTATTGTCAGCTGTTAACACTCCGCCCCTTGGTTGGTCCTTTTCTAATACTGACATTTTCTTTTGCAGCAATCAATGGTTTTGTCTTTGGGAACTTACCAGAGCTGAGCATGTGTGCACAGCATCGTGTGGCCTGGCATTTGTTTGGAATGGGCAATGAAGTGGATGTCCACACGGCTTTCTTCCATGGACAGATTCTGACCATCCGTGGACACCGCACGGATGTGGCTAACGTCTTTCCAGCCACTTTTGTGACAGCTGAGATGACACCTCAGAAGCCTGGAACTTGGTTAATTAGCTGTCAAGTGAACAGCCACTTGCAAAGTGAGATCCAACATTTCTGACCCAATTGGATAGAGAGGGAGGGGTCACTAGTGGTCAATAGGAGGCTGAGATTTTGGTTTGGAGCCATAGGATAGGTCTTCCAGGAGTGGCACCTTGATATGAACAGTGAAACACTAGAAGTCTAATACCTAGTTTCTTTCTTGGCTCTGCTACTAACTTGCTATGCAGTCTTGGACACACCTCTCTGGGTTTTCTCTTGCTCATCCCCAACGTAAGATATCCTAGGGAAGGATAAGTAGATTTCCAAGCTGTTTTCTCATTTCCTCATAGTTCTGTTGGAAGTAGATCTGAAGCTGTTTTCACCTGATAGAGAGTAGAGGAGAGATTAAAAGAGCATAGGTTTCTGCAGGAAATTATGAAGTATTGTGGGTAAATAGTGACATTCTAGGTGGGACCCAACAGAAGTAGAGAATGAAGGTTTTGGGTTCTATGAGGGGAATAGCTAAATTAATTAGGGAAAGTGCACTGAGGAACACCAGAGAAGGAGAGAAAATAGGAGTAATGCAGACAGCAATAGGTGATTAGAGGATTTGAGTTTTGTAGCCCTAGCTTTGTGAAAAATTCTCTGTATGATTTTGGAAAAGTCCCTTTCCATTTTTAAGCTTAATCTTCCAGTTCTGCAAAATGGAGGAATTGGTCTAGAGTCTCCAAAATCCCCTTAAATTCTTACTTTCTGGAATTATTTGATGTATGAAGTATCAGGACAATCTTGGGAAAGTGTTTTGTGAAGGTGTAGAAATGGATTTCAGAACATGAGGAGTTACTGACTGGGGGAATAGTAAATTTCAGGTAGTGGGTCTGAGATAATAGAGATCAGTTTCATGTGCTCCATCATCTAAGGTCTGTCCTTGGTCGAAAGGATGCCTGGATAGGAGAGTACAAATATGGCTTGGGGCTGGTGAGAGTGGAACATGCATGGACCTTGGATCTAGACAAGCCTGAATCCAAAGTTTGGCTCCACACTGTCTTACTTTTGTCAAGACTAGAGAATGGCAACAGTGATGTCTACCTTAGAAAGTTGTTTCGAGGTTGAAGAGACATAATGTGATTTTTCAGTGCTTGAGACTAGGAGATGATGTGACCAAAATAATGGATATAAGAGAAAGAAAGTGGAATATTCAGGATCTGAGTTAAGAGTGGAGCTTAAGTCTCAACTCTACCATTCACTGGCTATACAATTTTGGGCAATTATTTCCCCCATTTTATTGATATGTATAAATGCAAAACATAAAGTTTACATTGATCTTGAGTATTTTGTGCATATACATATCATGACAAAATTACAAATCCTTCCCTTCTCCCTTTTCGATCCTCCTAACCCCACCCACTCCCCTCCAGATCCTTTTAAT
Source organism: Ctenodactylus gundi (assembly GCA_004027205.1). Taxonomy (NCBI): domain Eukaryota; kingdom Metazoa; phylum Chordata; class Mammalia; order Rodentia; family Ctenodactylidae; genus Ctenodactylus; species Ctenodactylus gundi. The sequence continues at coordinate 184,494 of PVKB01000506.1, read as the reverse complement.
CCCCACAATAGTTTCCATGAAATAATTGTTATCTTGGTTTCTCATATTAGAGAAACCATTTGATATTTAACCTTCTCCTTCTGACTCACTTCACTAAGCACGATAGTCTTGAGTTTACATATAGAAGCCTCCAACCTATCTGTCTTTATAGACGAGTAGTATTCTATTGTGTATAAATACCACAATTTATATAGCCATCCATTGGTCTGTTGTTGGGTATTTTTGGTATTTGACCTCTTTGATCTTTAGTTTATTTCGCTGCCAAAGGGGACATTACAAGTATGTTTTGCAGAGTGTGAGGGAAGATTGATGGCAATAACATGTAAAGCATCTGACATAGGACTGACATATAATATATATTAAACAAAACTAATGTTCATTTCTCTTTCATACCTTAGATTTCTAGAAGAGAAATTTTAATCTCCTTGGGATATTGTGAGACCCACGTGAATAAATATAGCCAAATTACCTCTAAATTTTTAGGTAAATGTAAGGCAGTGTTATCTATGATCATTGTGCCTCAATACAGTATCTTCCGCACGATGGACACTACTTAAAATCTATGTTTTCATAAGAGTTCCAAGTTTAAGACTTCATCTCTGTATGTCGAAGATGCTCCACTACTTACCCTACTTATGACTAACTTACCCTTTCTTTTCATTTGATGTTATTTTCCCTATTTACAAAAGAGGAAAGCTCAGAGTGAGGAAGTGACTTGTCAATGGTAAAGTGGTAAAGCGTAAGACTGAACTCAGGCCTGTTAACGTCAGTGTCTCTGATGTTGATTCAATGTGAGCCTCTTGTCGAGATACGACTGAAGTTCTGGTGAATGTGCCAATGACGGCGCTTGAATTCTTACCTGGGCCCAGTCTGTCCTAGTTATGCTATTAAGGAGTGGGAGAAAATGGCCTATTGTGTGGTACGGGACTAGTAGAGGGTGGAAGAAGAAAACATTAGGAATAGCAAAGTGAATTCTCTGGGTAGAAAGAAATCCTGATAGAATGGGGCCAGCCATGATGTTCTTCCTGCAGGTGGCATGCAAGCACTGTACAAGGTCCAGTCTTGCTCCACAGTCTCCCCTGTGGACCAACTCACAGGCAAAGTTCGGCAGTACTTCATTGAGGCACATGAAATTCGATGGGACTATGGCCCAGTGGGGCATGATGGGAGTACTGGGAAGAGTTTGACAGAGCCTGGAAGGTAAGAAGAAAAGGGCTCCCATCTCCCTATTCCTGCTCTAACAGCTATTATCTTCCTTACAAAACTTACCACCTCTCAGGCAAGTCACAACATTTTCTTGCTAAGGTTACCACCAGCCAAGTTCTGGTGGTCATCTGAGAGAGCTTGTTCTTGGGAGCTACAGGAAACAGACCTTTTTGTAAGGTTATGTTACATCCCCAGTAAAGTATCCAAGAAGAGTTTAAAGTTGATCCAGCTGTAATCCCTGGCCATGTTCAGGAAAGGAAAGCTTAGATGAGGCCAAGTGCCTGCATCAGTTGAAACAGATTTTTCTTCAGCTTTTCTTTGTTTTACCCATAATTTTTCTCCTTTTCTTGTTTTTCTATAATCTGAAGGAGGCATTTTAGCAGGGGTATAAAAAGCACTTTGAGAAATGTAGGAAAAAGAGACGCAAACTGCCTGTGGCCTCTTTAAGCCCAATCTTTTTGAAGAATCTCTCCAAATTCTTCTGCCCATTCCATGACCCAGATGTGACAAGACAGAGTAGGATAGTTCCCTGCTCAGTTGCTAGGTCTTAATTTATACTATCTCACTGGGCAGTGGACGAAGCTGCTTGTTTCGCGAGAGGCTCTTGATAGATGACTAAGAGAGGGCATGGGGGAAATCCTAGGGTGCTCATCATCCGTGTTTATTCTTTCAGCATAAAATAATGGAGTGACTCTGCAGAAAATTCAGGATGAAATTTAGGACCTACAACTGGGCTTCGCCACTTAGTAGGCTTTCATTTTGGAACAGAGCCATTTTTTTTTTTTGAGGAGAGGACTGTGCGTCTCATGTTATCCAGGCAGGTCTCAAACTCATAAACTCGAATGATTCTGCCTCAGCCTCTTTAGTATGTGGGGTGAAAGATGTGTGCCACCACAACCATCTAAGACTACTTTTAATTAAGGAGAGAAAAGATTGAGAGTGCCTGAGGAAGGTTAAGACAGATATCAGTTGTGTGACTTTGGAGAGCAGGTTCCAAGCCCACTACCTGGAACTTGCAAGAATATTCCAATATATATAAAGAATAACCCAAGTAACTAAAAAGACCTAATCATGGGCTTATGATTATGAGTTCTGTGTCTTTGGAAAGGCTCAAACAGAAGCTGTATCACTTACCATTGGTGTCAGCAGGAGAGTTACCTTCCCTGTGGGACTTAACTTGAATGATCTTAGAAGTTATTCCTAATCACAAAGATCCAAAACTTGACAATATTAAGGGTAATATAGAGGTCTATTTGATGCTATATGAAATAATATGACATTTATCTTCTTATATGCCAGTGGTTCATATAAATTCTTCCAGAAGAACTCCAGCCGAATTGGAGGGATTTACTGGAAAGTCCGATATGAAGCCTTCCAAGATGAGTCATTCCAGGAGAAGATGCAGATGGAAGACGACAAATATCTTGGGATACTGGGTGAGAAATCTTTTAGTTCATGAAATTCATTTACTAGAGACAGAGAACTGAAGGAGACTTAGAGACTGGAGGGTGGGCTCATAGACACACACTATAGACCAGAAGCTCCCAAAGTGAATCCTAAGAAATGAGTATTTTATGCTAAAGTATTACTGGTCTGAATGTGTTCAAAAAATACTGGGTTAAACATATCAAATAGTGTTCTTTGCTACAGGGCTTCCGAGAGATTTGTATTTATTTTTGTTCATCATAGATCTCCAACATTGGAGTGGAGGGTGTAGTACTTGTCATACTTACTTTGCTGTTGAACCACACTCTAGTACTACTCTCACACACATTATACTGTCAGAATCAGTTCTCCAGGAGTTTTCCTGATGGGAGATATAAGGCAGCACAAAGGTCCAGATTCTTTAGAATCTGAGGCCAGGAGCAGATCAGCATGCCACTTAGACATGCTTGCTGTGTTGAAGGATGCAGAACTCTGCTTAGAGTCTGACTTGGAGGTGGTGTCCAGAGGACGACAGCACAATATTGAAAGAGTATAGCAAGGTTACATGTGGTTTATTCACTTGGTGGATCCAGGAAATAAAGTAGAGCAGATAGGAGAAAACTTTGAAGTAATTAAAGTAATTAAAGTAATGCAATGACCTGTAGATAGAGGAGAGTTGATTATAAATCTGAAAACAGACAATAGGCCGTATATCAGCTGGACACGGAACAAGGAGGAGAAGAAAGCCACCCAGGGAAAGGGGGATGCTTGAACTCCAGTCTTTGAGTGAAGTATTAGGTGTGAAACTTAAGTAAGAAGCTAAACTAGAAACTCTAGCCTCTAATTAGAGCGAGCACAAGTGCTCAGGATCTTGGCTTGGTACTTTCGGTCAGTTTCAAATGTGACTCAAGATAGCTTAGAGGTGGTGACTAGTGTGGTGAAACAGAAAAATCCAGAAGTTGTGCCTGAATTACCTGCCCAGTCCAGGGCTTAGATAGAGGATGTAATAATCCTCTTTGCTCAGAACCGAATATTGAGGTGAGCTCAGATCACAGATGGGGCCTACTGGGATATTCAGCTAACAGAGCTCAGAGAACAAAGTTAGAAATGGGACTGATCTGATGGTGGAATGAAAAGGTGGTCTGTAGATCTTGACTCATCAACTAAGCTGCAATTTGAATTTGTGTAAATCAATGCCACCTTTCTGAGTTCAAGTTTCCTCATTTGTAATGTGAATATAATAACCCCCGCCCTGTATGCCTTAGAATATTTGTAGATTAAAATGACATCATGAATTTCACAGCATTTTCCATAATCATAAATTGTCATATATGAGAGTTTATTTTTTCTGTTTTCACTTACCTTTTCTTTCTCTCCCTCCATTTGTCTTACTTTCCTTTTTTCAGTGTTTGTTCTCAGTCTCATTATCTCTCCCATTTTCCAGGGCCCGTGATCCGGTCTGAGGTGGGTGACACCATCGAAGTGGTCTTCTACAACCGGGCCTCCCAGCCGTTCAGTATGCAGCCTCACGGTGTGTTCTACGAGAAGGACTACGAGGGCACTGTGTACAATGATGGTGAGCTGTCGGGGTCTCCGCCACATGCAGGCTGCAGGAGGAAGCGGCTGGCTCCAGAGGAGGAATAAATGGGGTGTGGGAGGAGAAAGCGGCAGATTGGTTGCCCCGTGTGTTTGCTGTTGAATGGATGAATTATGTAGTAATAAAGCAGAGTAGAGTCAATAAGAGGAATTTTAAAAATATTTAAGTATACTTTTATCCTAAAGATATATATATATATATATATATATATATATATATATATATATATAAATGTTTAAAACACAAACAAATAATAAACACCATAGAAAAATTGCCATTTATATTTTGATACATCTTTTAATATTCTTCTGTGCTTATAAACATGTATATCTATAGATATAAGATGATATGGTTTATATGTTTTTTTAACTTACTGTTCTTACTTGCTGTTATATTATGTGTTTTTCCTTATTGTTTTGATGTTATAAACATTTAGAGTACATAATAATCTATCACATGACTTTTCTATAATTTATGGAACTTATCTTTTATTGTTTGCACATACAATATTTCAATTATCATAAATCAAGTTACACAATATGAATACATAAAGCCTAGCTTGATTTTGGGTCATTATCTCAAGAGAGAATGCTAGAATTACTGGGTAACTAACTTTCTTGTTTTCTCTGAGGTCATTAACACATACTAATTCTGAGCAAAAAAAAAATACTGGAGTTGATGGTGTAGCTCCATGGTAGAACATGTCCCCACCACCATTATACAAATACATACGTTCACTGCTTGACCATGTTGTGTGTGTAAGAAATTACATCCTTTGGTGTTTTTCACACATGAACACACACCTTCTGCGTACATACCCACACAGTCATTCGTACATATTGAAAGGAAAAAGTATTCAACAGTCAGAATTGTTCAAATAGTGAAATGAGCCATGATGACAGGTTTCCCATCATTGGAGACTATTAAGCCGAAATAGGCACATGTAGGCAGATTGGTTTTCATTTCAAATAAAAAATATTTCAAAGAAGTCTTAAAATCCTTTTAATCCTAAGGTCATATGATTTCAGAACACTAAAACTTAAGGTTTTAAATTTTCCCGGTTCATAAAGCAAGTAGTGGTAGAACCAGAAAGCAAACTCAGTCTCTTGATTCCCAGGCCAGTGTTCTTTTCAGGGTTCAATCTTCCATGTTGTTGCTGTTGCCACTGCTACTCCAAAACACTTCTGTAGTTTATGATCTTTATCCGACTGCTTGGAGGATGATCCTCACGTTAGCCAATATGAGTAATAATTACCATGTTTGCTCTACAGGCTCATTCCACCCTGGCTTGGTAGCTAAGCCATTTGAGAAAGTCACATACCGCTGGATAGTTCCCCCTCATGCTGGTCCCACAGCTCAGGATCCTGCCTGTCTCACCTGGATGTACTTTTCTGCTGTGGATCCCATAAGAGATACAAATTCTGGCCTGGTGGGCCCCCTTCTGGTGTGCAAGGCTGGTGCCTTGGATGCAGATGGCAAGCAGGTAATGCCAGAGGATGAAACTGGGTTACTGGATGTCAGTTAAGCATTGACCTGGGTTCGAGAGGTACAGGAATACGAAGATAATAAAGCCACTACCTCAGAAGTTAAGTTGGCAATCTTGTACTATCTTGCATGTTGTTTTCTTACAAATACAGTTTTTTTTTTTCCTTAGCTTCTTTTTCTTCTATTTCACATCTGTGTTAGTTACTTATTTGTTGCTGGGACACATTACCTGGTACCCATAATTTAAGATAGGAAATGTTTATTCTGGCTTACAGGTTCAGATGATCTCAGTCTACTTGCGGGTAGCTGACAGAGGCAGGAAGGGTCAGTCTGGAGATGAGGACCTGCTGACAGCATCATAAGAAAGGATCTGGGGTCTTCAGAAAAGGCCCACACAAGAGTTTAGATCATTCCAGACCACAAGCCCAGAAATGCACCACACCCCAATGTAATCCTACCACACGCCTGCAATCCACCTCTCGTGATCAGGCCCCACCTCCTAACAGCACTGAAATCCATACACAACCCAGAACATCCAAATACTTTTGGGCATTTTGGGAGACTTTCCACATCCAAGCCAGAGCATCTTCCCATCGCCACCTCCTTGTTTCCCTCTTCTCCCTCCCACTCCTCCTCCGACTTCCACTTCGCTCCTCCACCCTCTCCTCATCTCTCGCCTCAGTGGGCTCTTAAAAGTCTTCCTCATCCTTGAATTGGCTTTAATATGTGCTTGTCTTCTCTTGTGTATAATCCATTATTTCTACCTGCATAGCCTTGGGCAAGTTACTTAAAATCTTTTTGATTATCTACCTCATCTGCAGAAATAAAGTTTTAACAACTGAAGAAGGTGCCTTGGGTTTCTGTGAGGAATAATGAAAAAAAAATCTACCTAAAAAGCTTGGCACAGTGTGAGATATAGCACAGATAGTAAGCAATAAGTAAACGTTACCTGTAATAATGACAGTTATTATTTTTCTCCCATTTCCTAAGCTCTTCAGTTTCCCCCGCTCTATTAGCGACCTTACCTGAGTCTCCCTATGTGACACCAGCCTGTTTTCCTGTCACACTCTGCATCCCCCTTTCTTAATCTTCGCTCTGAGCTTCGTCCCTGATCCCCCTCACACATTTGTCTGTCTTTCCAGTCTTGTGCTTTTACTCTGACCTATTCCTCCCATCTTCCATTTAAAGCTACCTGAGGAAACCCTGCCTAGGAACAGCTGCAACTCTGCACAGCAGATGTGGGCTGGGCTCTGAGTCCAGAAAAGAAAATAGGAAAAAATCAAGGATCCTTAGATTGGTAGCTACAGAGTACACACACGCTGAAACCATTATCATTGCTCTCTCTGCTTTCTTCCATTGGGTCTGAAGAAAGGGGTAGATAAAGAATTCTTTCTCCTCTTCACTGTGCTGGATGAGAACAAGAGTTGGTACAGTAATGCCAATCAAGCAGCTGCTATGTTGGATTCCCGACTGCTCTCAGAAGATATCAAGGGCTTCCAGGACTCCAATCAAATGCATGGTATGAGGAGAAATTTGACTTTGGGCTACAACTGAGAGGTCTCAAGTGAAACTTATTTCTGATGAGAAGCATGAATAATCCCTATAAATGTATGTCACTTGTGTTCAAGAGACAAGCTCTGTTGAGGGATTCAACCTAAGACAACAGATCTTGTACTTAGTACATTCTTGTGCTCTGCCCTGTGTTACACAGAACAGGGAACACGAAGTGTTAAGATGAGAACTTTGTACAAACAGTTCTCTACAGACTGTGGAGAAGGAGCTTCAGTGATGCTCATTCAGTCTTTAAACCAGGGCCTTCCATGTTCTAGGCAAGCACTCTATGTCTGAATTATACTCCCATCAGTCCACCTTCCACTCTTATTTCCCTCTCCCCTATCTCGCACTTTCCTTGTTCTCACACTCTGGCCAAGTAGGACTAATTTTCTCGTCACGAACATACTTTATACTTTGCTGATTTCAGGCTTTTGCAATGCTCTGTCCTCCACCTGCAATGTCCCTCCTTACACCTTTGCCTCCAGCTTGTGGAAATTCCTTCCATTCTCAAAGGCCCTGCTCAAAAACTACCTCAGCATTCAAATAACATCATTCAAGCCCAGGCTGATGAAATCCTCTTCTGAAGTACCACTGCGTTTTGGTTAGATCATGTAATGGCAAGTTCCATGTACTCTTCAGAATTATAGTCATTTGTTACGTGGCTATTGACTTTTGCTAGGGTAGCATCCTTCAAGATAGTTACTGTATGTTTCTTATCTCTGTATACTCTGCAATATCTAATACGTAGTAGATGTTAATTGAATTAAGGAACTACCAAACAAATGGGTCCATGTGTGGAATCATGAATGGGAAGATGTGGTTCAGTTTTTAAGGATCCTAGCAATTTGCAACGAGATGAGAATAATGACATACACTGAATAATTATAGGACAACCCAGGACAGGCTATGACTGAGCACTAAATTGGGTAGAACAGCTTTCAGGTTCAGAGGAGGAAACATTAATGAGGAAAAATCAAATTAAAGGATTCCTGGAAGAAAGGAATACTTGAGCAGGAGCTTAAAGTCTGAATAAATTTGGGGTCAAGACATTACAAGCAGGGGAAGCAGAATCAGGGGGTCAGCAATGTTTCCAGCACCATCACAGCAATTACAGACAGGGTGACTCATTGAGGCTGATTCCAGTGTAAGTGGGAACATTGGAAAGGGTCGGGTTAAAGCAGGTCTGGTTGCATTTTGTGGAGAATATGGGAGGGGGGGAGTGCAGGAGGTAAGAGGGCAACAAGAAAGAGTGTGTTGTCTTTGGATCCATTTCCTGTGCCCGCTTAGTTACATCATCTGGACAAAGGAAGACAGTCTCATAAGCCAAATTCATTCCAGTTTGAACTTACTGTGCACTTAATTGGTTCAAACAACCAGAGGCTTTAACTGTCATGCAAATCACACATACAGAAAACAATTGATAAGTTTTCCACTAGGTCAATCCAGTCTTCCCAAATTTTGCCACTTAAATGTGTGGGGGTGGGTGTGGGGGAAAGACAGAGGAAGACATAGAACAGAGGAAGACAAGGAAAGAAGCTGCTTCATAGAGGTGATATTTAGTTGCACTAGAAACAATGGACGAATACTAGATTGCCACAGAGAGACCAGAAGCGGAGTTGATCCTAGGTAGATGGAACAGCATGTGAAAAGTGAACAGGATTTTGATTACCTATCTACTGTGTTTAATACCTTCAGGATAGACAGACTGGTAGAGACGACATGCTAATGGTGTGAATGTGAAAAGGGGGGAGGATGGTCTGCAGGTTAGGCATGCCAGGAAGGAGACTGTTACAGGAGTTTCAAGTCAGAGATGGTGAGGGCCAGACCTTGGCAGGATCAGCAAAGGGAAAACATCTGGACAGCTGAAGGTGAATCCTTGGGAAACAACCTCTGTATGGGGGCAGGGGTGAAAAATAAGAACAAGATGGAAAAGCAACAGTCAGGAGGCGGTAAGAGGACCAGAAAGTGTAGTGTTGCAGGAATCCAGGGAGGGGAGTTTCTCAAAGGTATAGAAACAGAAAAGGTTGTCTCTCTCCCTCTCTCTCTCTCTCTCTCTCTCTCTCTCTCTCTCTCTCTCTCTCTCTCTCTCTCTCTCTCTCTCTCTCTCTCTCTTCTCTCTGTGTTGTGGTGGTAGGGGGTAGTTAAGTGTCAACAGACTGTGGTGAAAGAGGAGCTGGAAGTAAGCTCAGAATGACCAGTTCAGCCCTCATTCCAAAGGCAAATATTCATGAGCAAGGGAACATGTCTCACCACCAAATACTAAAAGGGCTGAAGAGCTGAGCATGTAGCTTAGTGTGAAGGCCCTGAGTTCAATCCCCGTTACCAACACAGACAAATAAAGGCAGAAGAAGAGAAGTGGTGGATTACCTGATAGTTTCAACTTGTGGGAAACTGTGGTGCTGAGTTGATACTGTGCTGCTGCTGGTGCTCAAATAGCTTTATCTCATCTCCATATCTTGTTTTCTGCTTTTGTTTTTCAGCTATTAATGGGTTTGTGTTCTCTAACCTGCCCAGGCTGGACATATGCGAGGGTGACATAGTGGCCTGGCACCTGCTTGGTCTGGGCACAGAGACTGATGTGCATGGGGTCATATTTGAGGGCAACACTGTGCAGCTTCAGGGCATGAGGAAAGGCGCAGCCATGCTCTTTCCGCACACCTTTGTCATGGCCATCATGAAGTGTGACAACCCTGGTAAGTGCCTTTCCCACTAAATCTGTGCTCAGAGACTTTATTACCTAGTGGGGCCGAGGTGGGGGTGGGGTCCAAGACAGGAGAACTAATAAAGAGAGATGGAGAGACCTGTTGAAGCAGGAGGTTTTCGAGATACTTCTCCTTTTGGAATATGTTCCCCATGTTCTCTTTATCCAAATTCCCTCTTCAGCTGCAAGCAGAACGGAGTGAGCAGTGGCTGAAGAATCTCTTTTGTGGAGCAACAGGAAGGAGTTTAGGATGTTTCTCTGCTCAGGGCAGTTCTAACGTGGTAGGCAATGGGCTTGACCACGTATGTCTTTGAGAACAGACATTATTCATTGATGCAACACTTCCATTGGGAAGAAGGTTAATGAGATATATACGCTTTCAACTCGGTTATTCTCTGAGGAATTTCGCAAACCGACTTATTTCTTCTTCCTCTATGTGTGAGGTGCTGGAACACTATCACTTCAGAAATCAGACCCCAGGATGTCTAGTCCAGAATATCTCATTAAATTGCTATGCAAATTGCTTCTAGCCATTTCCCATATCTCTAGCTAGTTTCTTCCTTCTCCCTCCCTCCCTTCCCCTTTCCATTCATCCTTGCCCTTTTTTTTCTTTCTTTCTTTTCTCTAAGAAATAGTTCATAGTTCCAAACCTCAGTAAAGCATTTGGGTTTTTTTCCCATTTTATTAACATAGATACGTGACACATAATGGTATGTTGTGCACATATATGTCACGTCAACATTACAACCTCCCTCCCCGATTTTTGGCCCTCTCACATGGTGCCCATCTCACCTAACTCACAGCATCACAACCATTTGGTTCTGGGTTTCTCACTTTAGAGAAACCATGCAATATTTAACCTTCGGCATTTGACTCACTGCACTAAGCATCATGGTCTCAAGTTGTGACCATTTACCTACAAATATCTCAAATCTATCTATCTATCTATCTATCTATCTATCTATCTGTCTGTCTGTCTGTCTGTCTTTGTGGAAGAGAAGTACTCCATCGTGAACAAACCTCACATTATTTTTTAATTGGCCTCTTGATAGATTTCCTGGCATCTTCCACATTTTAGGTGGTGTTAGTTGTGCTGCTATACATGCATCTCTGTTATACATAGCTTTTAAACATTTTGGAAATTTACCTGGAAGAGATATCACTGGATAATATGGAATATTTATCTCCAGCCTTTTGAGGAATCTCCATACTGCCCTATAGAGTGGTTGTACAGGTTACAGTCCCACCAGCAATGTACAAGTGTTCTTTTTTCCCACATCCTAACCAACATCAATTGCTGTTCTAGTTCTAGATACATGCCATTCTCACTGGGGTAAGATGATATCCTCACTAAGATAATTTTGACTTGCATTTCTCTAAAGGCTAAGGATGGAGAGCATCTTTACATGTATTTGCTGGCCATTTGAACTTCTTCATCTAAGAACTGCCTGTTCATTTTAGTTGCCTCCTTTTAAAAAATCAGGTCTTTGATTTTGAGGGGTCTATTTTTCTTCAGAAAAATATTCTAGTTATTAAACTCCTTTCTGAGGTGTAGGTGGTAACTTTTTTCCCCAGTCTGTCAGTTCTGTCTTCATTCCTTGATAGTTTCCTTTGCCCCTCAGAAACTTTAATTTGATAGAATCTCATTTGTTGGTTTTGAGGGCTATTTCTTTTGCATCAGGTGTTCTATGAAAATGTCCTTGCCCACACTTATGTCTTCTAGACTTTTGCCTGTTTTGTCCTCCAGAAGGTTCGGTGTTTCAGTTTTTAATACCTGGGTCCTTGGTCCACTTGGATTTGATTTTGGTATGTAGTGAGAGGTGTGTGTCTAGGTTCATTCTTCTGAGTGTAGATAGCTAATTCGCTCAGCATTATTTATTGAAGAGGCAAAACTTCTTTCTCTAGTGTGCTTTTTGGCCCCTTTTTCAAAGATAGGGTAGCCGAGGGTACTTAAGTTTGCCTCTGAAACCTCAGACCTGTTCCATTGGCCAACCTATCTGTTTTTGTACTAGTATCACATAGTTTTTGTAACAGTTGCTTGGTAATGTAACCTGATATCTCGAATCATAATGTCACCTACTTTTTTGTCTTGTACCTTAGGAATGCTTTGCCTATTCTAGGTCTCTTTTGGCTCCATGTGCATCTAAGGATGGTTTTTTCAAGTTCTGTGAAAAAAAGGTGTTGGTATTTTGATAGGAATTGCATTGAATCTGTATATCAGTTTTGGCAGTATAGCCAATTTGACTATATTAATTCTGCCTATCCAGAACAAGGGAGGTCTTTCCATTTTCTGATGTCCTCTTCAATTTCTTTTCTCAGCATATTATTGTTTTCTTTGTAGAGGTCCTTCACTTCTTTAATTACATGTACTCCTAGGTATTTAATTTTTTAAAGAAGCTGTTAAGAACGTAATTATTCTTCTCAGCTCTTTCTCATTGAGTTCATTATTCATGTAGAGGAATGCTATTAATTTTTAAACTTCATTTTGTAACCTACAATTTGACTGAATTTGTTAATTAGTTCTAAGAGTTTCATATTGAAGGTTTTGGGGTCTTCTGTGTAGGTTATCATGTCGTCTATGAATAAGGATAATTTGACTTCTTCCTTTCCAATATGTATTCCCTTTACTTTCCTGAGTGATGGCTCTGGCTAAAATTTAGAGAACTATGTTGAATAGGAGTGGAAAAAGTGCACAGCCTTGTCATTTCCTTGATTTAAGTGGAAATGCTTTCAATTTCTCCCCATTTACTGTGACATTTGCAGTAGATTTGGCATAAATGGCTTCTATTAGTTTGAGGTAAGGCCCTTCTATACTAATTATCTTCAGAGTTTTTGTTATGAATGGATGTTGGATTTTGTCGAAGGTCTTCTCTGTATCAATAGAGATGATCGTATGGGGTTTGTTCTTTCTTTTATTAATGTAAAGTATTACATTAATTGTTTTTCATATGTTAAACCAACATTGCATCTCAGAAATGAAGCCAACTTGATCATGGTGTTTGGACTTTCCAGTAGCTTGCTCAATTCTATTTGCCAGGGTCTTATTGAGAATTTTTGCATCTATATTCATTAAGGAGATGATCTATAATTGTCTTTCCTAATTAAGTCGTTGGGTGTTTTTAGTAGCAGGGTAATGCTAGCTTCTGAAAAAAATGTGGCAACGTTCCTACTGTTTGGATTTCATGGAACACTTTGAGAAGCATTAGTGCTATCTCTTCTCTGAAGTACTGATAAAAATTCTACTGTGAATCCATCTGGTCCTAGACATTTGTTTGTAGGTAGAAACTTTACTACTGCCTCCCTTTCCATGTTTGTTAAGTGTCTATTCAGAGGCTTTATGTTTTGTTGATTCAGTTTTCGTATTTTGTATGTCAATTTCTATACTTTTTTTGAGCAACCGGCTCTTTGATTCATTATTTTTTCTATTTCTTTTAAATTTAATTTAATTAATTTCTGCTTTGATCTTTATAATTTATTTTCTTCTACTACTTTTTGATTTAGATTGTTCTTGATTCTCTAGGACCTTAAGGTGCACCATTAAATTATTGATGTAGGATTGCTGGGTTTTTTTGATGAGTGCATTTATAGTTACTAATTTCCCTTTTAGGACTGCTTTCATTGTGTCCCACAGGTTGCAGTATGATGTGCTTCTTTCATCATTGTCTCTAGGAATTTTTTTCTCTGACTTCTCCTGTTGCCCATTGTGTGTTCAGAAGTAAGTTATTTAGTCTCCACGTATTTGTAGAGTTTCTGTTTTTATTGATTTTCAGTTTTATTCTACTGTGATCTGAAAGTAAGTAAAGTATTACTTTGATTCTTTTGTACCTACTTAAACATGCCTTGTGGACTATAATAGGGTCTGTTTTGGAGAATATTCCATGTGCTGCTGAGAAAAAAGTAAATTTTTTTCGATGTTGGGTGCATACTCTGTAGATACCTGTTAAGTGAAATTTTTCCATAACTTTGTTTTCCTGTAATATTTCCTTGTTGATTTTCTGTCTAGTTGACCTGTTTATATGTGATAATGGAGTATTGTTATCTCGTACTATAATTGTGTTGGGGCCTATGTGGCCTTTCAGATGCAGTAATTTTTGTTTTACCAAATGGGGTGCCCAAAGTTTGGGAGCACATTTATTGATGATTGCGATTTCTTCCTGTTGATTGTTCCCTTAGACAGTGTGTAGTGTCCATCTTTGTCTCTCTTGATTTCTTTTGGTTTTGAAATCTACTATATCTGAGAGTAGTATAGTTACCCTTGCTTGTTTCCTGGATCTAGTAGCATTGATTTCCATCTTCCTATTTTCAGTCTGTGTGTTTCATTATGGGTAAAATATGTCTCTTGAAAGCTAAAATTTGTGGGTTTTTGTTTTTTGATCTAATCAGCCAGTCTGTATCTTCTTATAGGCTAGCTGAGACTTTTAACCTTCACTGTTATTGTAGTTATTACAGCTTGCTATATCCTGTCATCATTGTGGTGCTCCACTATTGATGTTCATTTGTCTGTTGTTTCCTTTTCTCTTGGGACTTTGATGCTGTTGGTCTCCCTACATCTGTCTAAGATTCCTAAAGGATTTTCTGTAGTGCTGGTTTAGTGGATATGAGTTTCTACAGGTTTTCTTTATCATAAAAAAATTTACCTTCTCCCTCTATTTTGAGTGATAATTTTGCTGGATGTATCAGCCTGGATTGGCATTTATGTTCTCTTAGCATTTAGATAATCTCCCTTCATGATTTCCAGGTCTTTAAAGTGTATTGATTAAGTGCCTGATTTGAGAAGGAACGATTTCAATTTTTCTCCATTTACTATGATATTTGCAGTAGGTTTAGCATAAGATACCATCTCACTCCAGAGAGAATGGCCTATATCAACAAGTCAAATAGTAATCAGTGCTGGTGAGGCTGTGGGGAGAAAGGAACCCTCCTGCACTGCTGGTGGGAATGTAAATTCATACAACCACTTTGGAAAGCAGTGTGGAGAGCTCTCAAAAGACTAGAAATAAATATCCACTTTGATCCAACGACACCCCTCCTGGGAATATATGCAAAAGAGGCCAAACCAACACCTAACAGAGATACATATGTACCCATGTTCATAGCAACACAACTAACAATAGCTAAAATATGGGAGTCACCAAAATACCCATCAACAGACCAGTGAATACACAAACTGTGCTATTTATACACAATGGAATACTATGCATCAATAAAGTCCAACAGTGTGGAGGCTTTTGCAGGCAAATGGAAGAAACTTGAGAACATCATGCTTAGTGAAATGAGTCAGAAGCAGAAGGTGAAACATCGAATGGTCTCTCTGATATGAGAGACCCAGATCACAACTCTTATGGAAGTTAAAACGAAACACAAAGTGAACCAGGGGGGTAGCGTGGGGAGGGAGGGAGGGGTGTTTAGGGGGAGGGACAAAAGGAGAGTGGGAACGTCCTTGTCACCTTGTCAAGATACGTACGTGCACAAAATGCTCAATTTCATTGTAAACCTTAAAGTTTGCACTTGTACATATCAATAAAATGGGGGAAAATAAAGTCTGTGGAATAGCCTACAGATATCCTGATGGGCTGGACTTTGTAAGTTACTTTTTATTTTTTCTTACAGCTTTTAATATTCTAGCTTTGTGTTAAGTATCTAGGATTTTAGTAATAGTGTGTCTTGGAGATGTTCTCTTTTAGTCAAGATTATTTGGAGTTCTATATTCCTGCAATAGTTCAGTGCTCATATCTTTTCCTAGATTTGAGAAACTTTCTTCCATAATTTCATTGAACATGTCAGTTAAGCCTTTGTCTGTCTTCCATTTTCTCCTGCACGCCCATAACGCTGAGATTGTTTCTCTTTGAGTCATCCATCAGCTGTTGCAAGCAGTCTCTTTCTTGTCTTTCTGTTTTTCCTTTAAAAATTATTTCTTATTTTATAAATACATGAATTCCAGATTCTCTAACACATCATAGACATGGGATTTGGGAATCAGTGAGCTTCTATGCCCACCCCTTTCTCAGAGGTTCGCCCCTTTCCTAGCTGACCATTGTCTCTTTTTCTACCCGTCATTCACGTTGGGGCCTTTTTACTGTATGATCTAGCTCATCCACTTTATTTTCAAGATCCAGTAATCTGTCATCAAAGCATTCAATCTGGTTTCCTGATTTTTTTTAGGTAAGAACATTCATTTATTTGTTTATTATTCATTTTTCCCCATTTTATTGATATGTATAAGCACAAAATTTAAGGTTTACAATGCAGTTGAGCCTTTTGTGCACCTAGGCATCTTATCAAGGTGACAAGGACTTTCCCACTCTCCTTCTGTCCTTCTCCCTCCCCTACTCTCCCTCCCTCCCTCCCTCCCTCCCTGCCCTACCCCCCTGGTTCACTTTGTTTTTCGTTTTAAGTTCCATAAGAGGGTTTCCTGTTTTTTCATGTGAGTTTTTCATATTCTGGATTTCAGCTTTCATTCTTTCTATATCTCTACTGAATTGCTCCTTCATTTCTTCTGTCTTCTTCATCTCTTCACATCTTTCTTCTATTTATTCCTTTAACTTATTATCCATAATGCCTGTTGTTTCTTTATCTCCATTTGAGCTTCTTGTGCATCTTTTATATGTCACCCTTGAGATTTTTGTTCATTAAGTTTACTTTCCTTCTACATCATTTCCTGTAGGTTTTGCTGCTTTGAGACTCATGATATCAGTTTCTGGAGTGTCAGATTTTTTTTTTACACGTGATTTATTGCCTCATTTCCCCATGGTTCTATTGTGCTCATTGTAGCTCAGGTAGTATCAATGGACTCTTTCTCTATCCCCTGTTTTAATTGTATGGGAGGTTTCTTCTTCCAAAGCTTTGTATCTTGTCCCGTGTCTCCTGCAGATGGCATTGAAATCAGGATATCTCAAAATTTCAGTCAAGGCCCTGATTTAGTCATGCTCCCAGTTGTATATAGAAGTGCCCCATTACAGCCCAATGTGGGGAGTGCCATGTTGTGAGCATGGAGGGGGGGAGTGCACAAGGCCACAGGATGCCAGGGTGTGCGTGTGTGTGTGTGCAGAGATGTAGGGTGCCGCAAGATCAAGTAGATAGGCAGGAATAAATGTGTGTGTAGTGCTAGCCTTTGGGACACAGAACATAACTGAGGGTGTGTGTGAGGCTATGGGACCACGGGACTGTGGGGCATTAGCAAGGTGTTGTGTAGGTCACATGGCACTGGCAAAGGCTTGTGCAGATCACAGGATGCTTCAGTACCAAGGGGCATTTTCATGGCATGGGCTGGGAGAAATCCACCAAGATAGTGCTGGCCCTGGGGTAAATCTGTGGATTCATTCAGAAATTTGACTGTAATATTTCCTTCAGATTTCAGTTATTTCGGTCCCTTCACAATGTAGCAAAATGTTTTTTTCTTCCTCATTCCCTAGAGTATATTTTTATTCCAGTCAATTGGTGTTAACAATGTCTGTGAAAAAAAAAAAAAAAAACTCTGTCAAGTCTATCAGTTCCCACAAAATCTTTTATTTTAGTTCTGCAAATTCCATTCTCATTAGGGATAGCACTCGCTGAAGAAAACAATTTTTCTTTGATAATTTAATGATTTAAGTCTGGCCCTGAGTTTGATAAACACTTAGAAAGTTGGTCTTCTTAGACTTCTTAGAACATCACTGATTCTTATCTACTTAGGGCATGTTCTTTGTCAGGGAAAATTAGCAATTTGGAAGCATCAATTAATGGAGTTGAAAGGAACAAGAGGAACAAATGCCTTCACTGAAGTAGGTGTGGGGAACTTCTAAATAAAAATGACCATATTGTTAAGTCAAATTCTCAGACTTAATCTCCTTTCTGCAAAACCAGCCTGGCTCCTGGTCATTTCTATATGCCTTCCCAGAGGACACTCTAACATTAAGTAAATGCAGTTATTTTTGTGCTATACTGAGGTAAATGTGGGGTTGTGCTCCTGTAGTCCCAGCTATTCAGAAGGCTGAGGTAGGGGAAATTCTTTGAGCCGACAACTTTGGGACCAATCTGGTCACTGCAATGAGAACCATCTCAAAAAATAAATATGTAGAAAAGATTCTGGTGGGTAGTCTGGAGGGAGAAGGGTGAGTAAGATTACAAGAGTAAAACCTTGAAAATTTGCTCTTAAAATTACTGAATTTTACAAAATCACACATTTTCTTTTATTTTTCTTTGTATTTATAGACCTTAAAAACAATTTTCTTTTTCAAAAAGATACCACATCATAGAGTATTGAAACTATAGAGTATCTTTTAGATAATCTTAACTCACTTATTTTATTAATGAGTTCAATGGACAAAGATGGAAAAGGAAAATGAATTGTTCAAGCTAAAATGGTCAGCCATATCTTTGCTGTGTTTTTTTTCTTTTTCCATCGAATTGTGTAGTTTCATTCTTATAGAAAATTGCTTGAATCTGAATTCTCCTTTGTGTACCAGGGGTTCGCTCCATGGTTAAGATAGGAAGAGACCACTGTGACTGGCTATCCAAAAACAAGGCCAATGTTCCCAATTTAAGGGACCAGCCAAAACCAGAATTTGGGTTTGGGATTCTGGAGAGACAAGTGGTGAATATACATATATGCTTAGGTAGCTATGAAAATGTTAAGAGCAACACTGTAGCCAAGCGTGGTAGCAGTCACCCAAAGTCTCAGTTACTTAGGGGGCTGAGATAAGAGAATTACTTTAGCCCAGTGTTTGCGACCAGCCTAGGAAGCATGGTGAAATCCTGTCTCAGGAAAAAAAAAAACTATGGATATTCAATATGCTGTGTGTTGGATGCTTACAATTAGGCTCCAAAACCTAGAAAAACAAATGTCCAGAAAATAATATTGCAAAATGATGAGTTTATGTGTGTCTCTTGGCGACTCTAATCCTCTTTTTTCTTTGCTCTAAAGTTTGCTTTAAGATTAATAGGAAATGACATGTTACATTTTAATAGGAATCAGCTCTTCCAATACAACTACTAAAACTTTATTATTTTTAATAGCCAGGACTAATGACAGATAGGTTAAAAACTCTATGTACATTATTTCCCACCAAATTTGTTTTAGTTTTCTTCACAGGTCTCACAATGAGCTTTTTTCTTTCTTTTTTTTTTTTTTTTTGTGGTGTTGGGAATGGAACCCAGTGCCATTCAACCCAATGACTTCCACTTAGCCATATCTTCTCATTTTCTCATATGGACACTGTCGTGTAAGCTTTCTTGTCAGTTCTCTCCTGCCACCGACCTTACACCTCCAGGTTCCCTTTGGTTGTCAGACAAAGTCCAGCGTGCTCACGATGGTATGGCCATAGACACTTGAGTTTTTAAGGATGAGTGAACTTTTACCAGATCAAGAAAAGAGGTGAGTGGTAAGAAGGGGATTTTATAGGCGGTAGCAAGTGCCTGCCTACATATGATTAAATCAACTGATTAGATTTAATGATATTCAACTTGAGGTGATATGGCAAAAGGTGTTTGTAAATGTAGAGGTAGTTTTAGTTGTTACAGTTGAGTGGCAGTGTGAAGGAAGTGGTACTGGTATTTAGAGGATAGGAGTAAAAAAGTTGACCCAAATGTATTATAATAATTAATACCAATTTTGGAACGTGAGTGAAAATGAATAAAGGGATGTTGGATTTGACATATACACATTATATATCTATCAAAACACCACACCAAAGTCCATTAACAGTTACAATTAGTACATGTTAATAAAATATTTAAGTGCATTGAGAAAAAATCTTTCTACAATGTGTAGGACAGTCCCATGTAACATAGTAATAGCTCTTCTGTTGAAAGACACTTAAATGTAGGGCCTCAAAGACGTAAGAAATGGCTGAGGACTCAGGGACAGAGAGCCTTGCTGTGACGCTAGAGCTTTGTCTTCTAGGTTATGGAAAGCCAATGAAGAGTTTGTTTCAAATGGTAATAACAGGATTCAATTTTTTATAATTTTACTGTAGAATAGTATAGATATTGACTTCGATTCACAAGGAACTGGAACTAGTGAGAAACAGCAGAATGCACTTGAAAGAGATGCTGAAAATTTGTCAATGGATGGTGTTGTAATTTGGATCTGGACTGTCGCCCATATGCTTCACATATTTGGATGTTGTAGAATGCTTATGAAAATGTGTGCTGTTAAGAGGTGGGGCCTGATTGGAAGGGGCAGAACTCTAGGGTTTGACCTAGAAGGGGCAGTCCCTGGGACCTGACCTGGAAGGATCTATACTTACTGTGCCCTTTCTTGTTCTCTTGGCTCCCAATCTGCCATTTCATGACCAGCTGTTCTTTTTTTCTGGGCCTTTGCTATACGCTGCCACTATTGCCAGCCTCCCATGAATGGACAGAGACTTTCTAAAACTGTTAGCTAAAATAAATATTTCCTCCCTTGAGTAGTGGATGGCGGTTATTGTTTAATAGCAATAAACAAGTAACTAATACAGATGGAGACAATGGAGATGGAGAGAGGTCAGAGTATTTGAGAGAGAAATTGACTTTGCTGAGGAGATGGACAAAGAGAGAAGATGGCTAAAGTGTCTACCTTGTGAACCAGGTGGATGATAGTATATCATTATTCAGATGAACAAATGCAGAAATAAGGAAATGTGACAAGATTTCAAAATTTCATTTGAGAGCATATTAAATTTGAAATTCCTGGTGAAAGTCCAGGTGGTGAGGACTCCACATTTAATACTTGGAAGTAGAGATCTAAAGCTTAGGGGGGAAGCCTGGGCTACGGAGAGAGATTTGGGCATTGTCACAGTTCAAGTCCTTAGGTATGTTGTAATAGGAAAGAAAATTTTAGGGAGAAACCATCATTTCAGAAGTAACTGGGAGAAGAGAAGCCACAGTTTTTTTTAAAGGCAAAATAATGATCAACAAGATGTGAGAAGACTCAAAATCAATCCAGAAACAGAAAAATATTGAGAAATATCTTGCACCACAGGGTCTATATATATGAGAAAATTCAGATGATGTAGGTAGATATGGCTCTTACAGAGTGTTCTCTAGCCGGTTTCTATCTCAAGTGATCCTCAGAATTTCTTTCCCACACAGTTTCTAACACTGACTTTTGGACAGTTATACCTTTCCACACACATTAATTTACTCAACACAGATTTACTGCATTTTTTAGTGTATTAAGACCAGGATAGTGAAGTAAACAAGAAGTATTATCCTTGCTATGAGATGATATCTGCAACAAACACATAAAATGATTTCAGATAGTGATATATATCGTGAAGGAAATAGATACAACTACGAGAGAAAATAATGGAGGCATTACACAGAGGAAAGATTGCCAAGGAAGTCTGCTCTGAGAATGTCATTTAGGAAAAGACCTAAAAAGTGGAGAAGATGGAGCTATATGAAGATCACTGAGCAGAGCATTCTCAGCAAAGGGACCAATAGTAATCAACAATGTAAGGTGGGAAAAGCATGGCTTCTTCAAGCTCCAGAAAGCAAACTATTATGATTGGAATATAGGGAGCTAGGAGAAAACTTAAATAATATAAGATCATGGAGTTTGGTAAGATTCATATCATATTGAGCCATTGTCTTAGTTATTTGCTGCTGGGACACATTGCCCAACATCCACAATGTAAGAGAGTAAAGATTTATTTTAACTCACAATTTCAGAATGTCTCAGATCATTCATGGGCACTCGCCATGGTAAAAGCACATGGCATAGGCCCAGAAGGAGGAAAAGTTGTTCATGGCATGGCAGACAAGAAGTCAAGTGAGCAAGTGTGGAGACAGGTATCCTTCCAGATCATGTCCCAGTGATCTATCCCTTCTGGGTCAAGCCCCAGTGCTGTGACTAGGCTCCAACTCTTAAGAGCACATGGTTCCATAGGGATTCCTCAACATCCAAATATAGGAAGCTTTTGTGGGAAACTCCAGATTTAAACCACATCATTCTACCCGTGGCCCCCAGTGACTCATGTCCACCTCCTTATGCAAAATGCATTTAGTTCTTCTCTAAGAGTTGCCAAAGTCTCAACAGTTCCAGCAATGCTAGGAAGTCCAAGTAAGTCTTCTCTGAGATTCGAGGCAAACTCTTAGTTTTGACCTTCCATGAAAATCAAAGTTACACAGTTTCAATATACAAGGGCACTGAGTAAATATTCTTGTTCAAACAGAGAGAAATAGGAAGATAGAAAACAAGCAGACCAAAGCAAGCAGGGAAAGCTCCAAATCCTACAGTTTCATTAAATATTGTAGCTCTGTGTCCAACAATTCATGAAATCTGTGGTGAGAGGTAAACTCCAAAGGCTTTGGGCAGCCCAGCTCCTGTGGCGTTGTCTCTGGTTTCAACCTCCATAGCTTCTCTTTTGGGCTGGCTTTGCTCATAGCCTGTAGTCTTCCTCAGCAGATGATCCGCGTTCCATCTCCAAATTTCTGGGTTTTCCACTGCATCTTAGGCTTCTCCTGCACAACTTTATGCATTGCCCTTCCCAGAGCACACTGCCTAGCCTTCAAGAACTTCTGAAATCTGCATGTAAGCATCCATGACTCCACAACTCTTGCATTGTGAGGGCCTTTGAAGCCAGCACTGGGTGGATGACACCAAGATATGTCACTAGATTGAGCAGTAGTCTGGCCCCCTAGGATCATGGTGGCCACAGCAGCCTCTGACTTCTTAGATGGCTGAACTACTTGGGGATTCATCTTACTAGGTTGCCACACAGGGTGCCCTGGGGGTCCCTTTTCAAAGCAAAGTCTTTTTGCCTTTCCACGCGACTGGTAAGATCTTGATTCCTGAGATATCCTCAAGGTGTATTTTTGTAGTCCTGGATCCAAATACCTGCCTTATTTTTTAATGCTAATTTCTTCAATCATATGTCTTTTGCAACAACTTTACAACTCTTTTTCTCTGGCAAAACTGCGAACATTTACATCTGTTTGGTTTGCCATTTTTTTAGTTTGTTTTTCACTAGAACTGGCTAGAAGTAAGTTCCAAGTAGCATTCGTGTGGCAGCCTGAGTGTTGGGCTGCCTTGAAGTTTCCTCCTCCATCACCCTTAATCTCAGTTCCAGTCAAAGTCTTGGGATAGAGCAAAATTCCAATACATTTTTTTTTTCCAGAGCATAGAAATTGCCATTAAGATTCTCCTACCCATCTGAGACTTCTGAAGCTTAAACTTTCCCATCTGCACTTTTCTCAGCATTCAGGTCTTCTGAACCCCCACAAAAATGTCCAACCATGCTTGACTCACAGCATTCTAAAGCTTCTCTAGCCAGCATCTTCAAAGGTGTCCAAAGTCCCTCTGTGAACCTATTCCGAAGACTTCTTCTTTTTTGTTTTTTTTTTTAAGCAAGCAAAAGTTTATTAACTAAAACAAAAGAGAAAATAAAGGTCCCTGCCTGAGAAGCTGAGTGAAGACTTAACTAGGTCTCCGTTGTAGAGAAGACAGAGGA
Source organism: Ctenodactylus gundi (assembly GCA_004027205.1). Lineage (NCBI taxonomy): Eukaryota > Metazoa > Chordata > Mammalia > Rodentia > Ctenodactylidae > Ctenodactylus > Ctenodactylus gundi. The sequence continues at coordinate 161,114 of PVKB01000506.1, read as the reverse complement.
AAAAAAGAATGGCTCTCAGTTTTAACTCTTGAAAGATACCCAAAAGAAGTATAACTGTATCAAATGGAATATTATTAGATTTTGAGTTAAAAGCAACATTGGACAGAGATATATGTGTATACGTGTTTATGAAAACACAACTAAATTAAACTAAACTATGAAAGATGCTCAAATATCCATCAACAGACCAATGGATACAAATAATGTGCTATTGGTACACAAATGGAGTACTGCTCTTCCATAAAGAGAGATTCCAGGCATTTGTAGGGAGGCAGAACCAACTTGAGATCATCATGTTTATTGAAATGAGTCAGACTCAAAAGGTTAAATATCACATAGTTTATCTATTTATGAGAAACCCAGAATATAGGCCACTTATAGAGTAAAGTGGGTGAGATATTGGTAGTCAGGGGGAGGAGGGATGACATGGGAGGGCCAAAAAGGGTGAAGGGAAGGAATTGTAATGATGTCTTTATATATATATATATATATATATATATATATATATATATATATATATGTGTGTGTGTGTGTGTGTGTGTGTGTGTGTGTGTGTGTGTGTGTACAAAATTCTCAAGCTTAATATAGCCGTTTTATGTTGCATATATCTACCAATAGAAATGGGGAATAGAAGTCCTTGTTTTTGGCCAAGAAGTCAAGAGGGGACCTGAGTGGATATCCTTTGGAGAGAGAAACTGAAAAAGGAAAGGAAACCTCAAAGGAGAGCTAGCATATACCCTTACTGGTTGTGTCCCAGTAATCTACCCTTCCAGGTCAACCCCAGTGATCCACCTCTTGATCCACTTTGGTTCCAAAGGTATTCCTCAACATCCAAATGCATGAGACTTTTTAAGGCCATTCCAGATCCAAACCATAACAGTTATTTAAACAATAACCAGAGTACGAATTGAACAATTAAAGCAAAGAGCCAATGTGCTATGAATTATATTTGTTTAGCAAATAGCACCCTGGATCCTCTGTGCATAATGGTTGTAGAGGGCAACAGATAAAGCGAGAGGACAGTTGGGAGGATATTGCAATTTCTAGGTAAGAGATATTGGTGACTTAGGTTAGGGAAATGGCGCTGAACGGTTAAGTTTGAAGGAAAAGATAATAGGATTACTAATGAAATAAATCTGGGAGTAATAAAAATAGAAACATTTAGATATAGGTATGGAAAAAAAAGAGGGGACTTTTTTTCAAGGTGTCTGTACAATAGTGTAAGGGACAATTTTAATGAGAACAGTACTTAGTCCTTAACTATGTCATTAACATATGAAGTGCTTTATAAGTGGAAAGTCCATAACTATAGGCCATGCATCAGAATAGTCAGGGAGGGCTTACTGAAGGAGAGAAAGCATAAATTGAGTTTTGAAGAATAAGTGAACTTTCATAGATTTTGAGGGTGAGGCCAGGCAGTACTTTATAGAAAGAGGCTAATAACATCATTAAAAATTAGAAGACAGTAATGAGATATGTAAGAGTGGCACCCAAAAATACATTTAATTAAAGCAGTAGTTGAGTTTGTGACAATACGAGAGCAGTGGAACTAGACCAAAAGCTTCGAGCCAGCTTGTAAAATGCTTTTGAGGCCAGGAAGAAGAGTTTGTAGCAATGGAGTAGGCAGTGTGCCACAAGGTACGGGAACAGTGAGAAGAATGTTCTAAGAAAGTGTCTTTTGATCAACATTCTTTGAGCCTGAGGGTCTGTGACACAGACACTTAAGATCAATGTCTGAGCATTCTTTTGTGAAAACCTCTTCCAAGTCGCTGTAAGCATCTTTTTGATCAAGAAATTCTTTCTTTTTAAAAATCTACCAATCTAAGTCCATCTTTAGTTGCTTGATAGAAAAAAGTGCCTTCCATGGAACAATGTTTCTTAAATTTTGTTTGTAGATAAATAGCGCCACTAACCCAACATTTACAGTCTACTGTGCTTGCAACTTTAACCACATTGCCACATTTAGTTTTAAAACAACCATATGAGATAAGCAGAGGACCTCTTCTTTTACTGATGAGGGAATCAAAATAACAGAGGAGATTTGGAAATTACTGCAATGTTATGTAGCTGTCAAGTGCCAGGTAGAGGTACCAACCATCCCTGTTTTCTCAGAACTGAGAGATTTCCAAGGATATGGGATTTGCAGTGCTAAAAGTAGGAAAGCCTTAGGCAAACAATGAGGAGTTGGTCATTCTGGTGGCAGACTTTAATTTTTAACTTAGTGCGTCTTTAGAGATAGTGCCCTTAACCTCGTGCTCATTATTCACAATTAACTTGTAATGTGCTTTTATCTAGTGCTTAGAAGAACCTTATTCTAGACTTCCCATTCTTTACAGAGCCATCTAGAGAGAGGCAGGAAGTCCTCCAGGCTCTTCCCATGGGTATTCTGAGTCAGATTTTGCTCTCTGAACTCTAATCCTTCCTTAGGGACATTTGAAATTTACTGCCAAGCAGGCAGCCATCGTGAAGCAGGAATGAGAGCAATCTATAATGTCTCTCAGTGTCCTGGCCATCAAGCCAGCCCTCGCCAACGCTACCAAGCTGCAAGAACCTACTACATCATGGCAGAAGAGGTGGAGTGGGATTATTGCCCTGATAGAAGCTGGGAACAGGAATGGCACAACCAGACTGAAGAGCATAGGTAAGGCTTCAGAAGAGGACAGACCACACTTTTAGAGAACTATTTTACAGATAAGAATACTGAGACTTAGAGGAAGAAGCACTTACCTAAGATGATAATATCACACCAGCAGAACTGGAACCAAAGACTAGAATGCAGGTGTCTTGAATTTCAGCTAAGTGTTTCTTCTGTATCGATTTACTATTTGGTTGAAGTCAAAGACACTGCTCCCACCCTCACTGTCTTAATTTTAGCTGTCCTTCTTCTAATTAGCTGTGGATACTTACACTTGGATTTAAATTTCATACAGAATTTACTCAAGAAACAAAGTACCACACTCTTATTTATTAAGGTTATGGACTAGGTTTTGCAAGAGAAAACACCAAAAGCAGAGCAGTTTTAAATAAGATAAAATTTTATTTTTATTTACATAATAATATAGATATGCAAAATCTAGAACTGGCAGGTGAACAATATTATCCTCCACGCTTGCTTTTATTTCTGGGACCAAATGCTAATTCTACTTGGAGCTATACCCCGCTACCAAGACAGGGGAAATAGTATTGCCTGTAAGAGATAACCCTAAACTGTACAACACTTGTTCTCAGATCACTTTGTCCTGAATTTATTCATATGGCCATTCTTGGCTGAAAGGAAGTCTGGGAGATGTAATCTCTGGTTAAGCAGCCATATGCTCTGCCAAGGCCTAAGTGATTTTAATACTGAAAAAGGAGGAAAGACTGAAAACTCAGGCACAAATCAATGTGTTCATTGTTTTGTTTAGCCTCTGCTGCCTTTTGCCAATTCTTGACCCTGAGGTTGGTGGTTTGAAGATAAAGTCTTCCTAACTTTCTCTGGGAATTAGAAAAAGTGAATTCTCTTACTGGAGCCTTGGTTTACTCAACTATAATATGTTGAAAGAATGTGAGTTGGGGTGGGGAGAAAGAGCCGCAGGCTTGCCCCTCAAGTCTTGGCTCTTTCTGGCTGACAGTGTCTCTGTTGATAAGTTGTGCCTGCACCTCTGAGACTGCCTACCTCTTTTTAAAATTTTTGTTTATTGGGGTTTTTTTGGTTTCTTTTGAGGGGACAAGGTTTCACTCTGTAGACTAGGCTGGTCCTGAACTCAGTATGTTGTCCAGGCTGCCTTGAAATTCATAGAAATCCTGTTGATGCAGCCTTCCTCATGGTGGAATTACAGGCATGTACTAGCACACCTGGCTGACCACCCACCTCCTAGCTTATAGGGAACATCAAATGATAAAATGAATAATAAATTAGCATCTTATAAGGAGAAATATATAAGATTCTATCTCTTCTCTGTCTCTTCCCACCTTTTACTTCCAACAGCAACAGCAGAATAGTTAACAGCCTCGTACCTTGTTCTTTTGCCAAAGTAATTCCATCCAAGGCCTCATTAAGGCTGGAGCTAGACCTCAGGGCTTCAGATTCTTAATTCAGTGTTCTTGTCATATTAATTGTATTATAAATTTATATCTGGATAAAGGAAAACAAGAAACATGAACAGGTTTTGAAACCTATTCTATTCTGACATAGAATCTTTAGTAACGTTTATGCAGCCAACATGGGTGGGACAATCTAACATTAAAAGGAATAGATCAACATCTTTGTTCATCTGTGACATGAAAATGGTTCTGACTTAGCTTCTCCTTGTCTGAAAATGAAGAGTTGAAGTCCAAGGACTGATAACAATCTTTGGGTTCCTCTAGCTATGGTCATGTTTTCCTGAGCAACAAGGATGGGCTCCTGGGTTCCAGATACAAGAAGGCTGTATTCAGGGAATACACCGATGGTACTTTCACGATCCCTCAGCCAAGGTCTGAAGCAACGAAACACTTGGGGATCTTGGGTAAGAGGATTTAAGCTCCATCCTAGTGCCTGGAAGCCTGCTGAGCTTCTATGGCAGCTATGCCATATGAGAAAATCCTTTGGTTTCTCATTTCTGATTTCTGATTTTTTTCTTATGATCAAATAGAAGTATGGTCATAATTCTTAAAGAAGTAGTGAAAATAAGCCCTGAAAGAAATAAGAACTCTCACACAATCCTATCCAAGTTTTTCTAGATTTTTCTGTATCTTTGAGGTATAGGGTCTCTGAGGGTGGTAGATTTTAAAGGGTACTATAGGCAGGAGGCCTGAGGAACATTGAAAAATGGGAAAAATGATAGCGGGAATCATTACATACCCTGATTTTTTCATCTTTATGTTGCTCAATGTGTGTTCTCATTTTCATCCTGCCACGGACAGGACACACTGGCTTCTGATGAGACACTGGCTACTCTGTATTCTGTGCCAAACTCTTATTCCTTATTATCAGTGAGTCCTCAAAGCTGTGACTCTCGGGAGCCTTGGACCGAGAGGGCCTAGATCAGAAAAGTGAGATTAATTGAAGGCATATTACTGTTTTTGAAGTACCCTTGTGCTTTGGGTAGCAGAAAAAGTTTACGGACTTCTAGATCTAAGTATAGAGCCAGCCATGACTTTCACTCTCAGAAGGATTCTTAAAGGAAAATCCCTAATTCAGTTTGAGCGCTCAGATTACGTGCTTTTCTTTAATGTCCCCTATTTTGCTCCCCAACTAATGAAACTTTTACTTCTTTTGCATATATTAGGCCCACTTATCAAAGGAGAGGTTGGTGATATCCTGACTGTAGTGTTCAAGAACAATGCAAGCAGACCCTACTCTGTGCATGCTCATGGAGTGCTAGAATCTGCTACTGGCTGGCCACGGGCTGCTGAGCCTGGTGAGTGGGGACACTCAGGGAAGAGGCGAAGAATACACAGCACCCTTACTTCAGTCTTCTGGTTGGCTCCTTAAAAAATTATACTCATACAATTGGGGGGTGGAGCTCTACAGTAGGGCACTTGTTTAGCATGCACAGGTGCTGGTTTGGTCTTCAGCACAGAAAGAGATTGCTGGAGTAGAGTTTAGTGTTAGAACATGAACTTTTGAGTATATAACACTCTGAACTGAAACCTCAGCAGTGAGGAAACAAAATGTCTTAGAGATCTACACCAGTAATATTAGCCAAGACTGTGCCACAGCCTAAATTTGTCTCTATGTGACATTCAATTTTGTCTCAGAACAGTCTGTGGCTTAGTTTTAGCAAATATTCTTACTTTAGGTCTCTAATAGTGTGCCATTGGCTTCAGTCTGGACCTCTGATTTTGTCCAGAGAGTAATCTGGCCCAGATCACAAATTGAACCTTCATACCACTGATAGGTAAAGTTCTTATTCCCTTGGTACAGCTTAAATTCTAGCTCCAATCAAATATTGAGCTTACAATAGTAAATATGGAATCACCATAGTATTATCCATGTTCTCTCTTAATTCGTTCATGGAGTAAGCACTTACTTGAGTCATAGCAGATATCAGAAACAACTTTAGAAGCTACGAACACAATGGCAGGTAATATTGTTTCTACCCTTAAAGAGCATAGTTATTAAAATAAGCTTCTTTCTTTGAAGCAGAATAATATTTCCAAATGAAGCCCCATTGTGTTTTTATACAACACATTCTAGATAAAATTAAACTTCTTGGAGTTTTTTGCATCATTGATTTTATTTTTTGATTTTTAAATTAAAAAGACTTTTAAAAATCTGTAATATTCAGTGTTAAGGAGAATAAGTATGACATACATTGTTCTTAGGAGTTTAAATTGATTCAAAACTTTCAGAGAGAAATATGAGAATGTATAGTCAAGGTAATAGAAATTTCTGCTCTGTTGTACCATTAGTTTCACCTCAAGAAGATTATTCTAAGGTAAAATCATACATGTCAAAGATTTATGAATAGTACAGCATCATACAGAATAGAAAACAGTGGATGCAACCTAAAAGGCCAACAAAGAGAAAACACTAAATTATGACTTGACAAATGAACCAGGAGGTAGTGGAATGTAAATGTCAAATAGAATTTTAAGAAAGAAATTGTCTAACATATCAGATTCTCCTTTGTAGAGTGGTGGTTGGAGCAGGAATTCTGGAGCTAGACAATATTAATTCGGATTACACCTATGAATTCTGAAATTTGGCAGGTGATTTAATATCTGTGAGATTCAGTAACTTCACCTGTACAATGGAATTAATTGTGCCACTGATCTCACGAAAATGTTGTGGGTACGAAACATGTCAGTGTGTTCTAATTTGTTCAGCTGATAAATTTTTTCATAAGTCCTTAGTGAGATCCAAATCTTACTAACCCAGGGTGTACCGTATGTGCAGTAATATGTTGGAGTATCTAACTTAATAATCCTTACCAGTGCCAGAGGAATGATTTTGGTTCAAATTTTTCCAGTGGCTAATGATGAATATGTTTGCCATTCTTGTATTATCTTTAGTGGTCTCTCCAAAAGTTCTTCTTATCGTTAATTAAGTGGTTTGTTTTCATTTTGTTAAGGTTTGAGTTACATATTTTATTACCAAAAAATAGCACAGAAGTTAGCGAAGTATTTGAGTGGACATTTCTCCAAAGAACATATTGAAAACAGTCAATAATAACAGCAGAGCGTGACCAACGCCATTACCAACAGAAAAAGGCAAATGAAAACCTCAATGATACAACATTTCTTACTGGCTAAGGTGGTTAAAAATTAAGAAAAAAAATACACAATAACCACTTTTCATTACAGTGTTGAAAAATTGGAACCCTTATAACGCTGTTGGTGGAAATGCACAAAGGCACAGCTGCTTTGGAAAGCAGTCTGGCTATTTCTCAATGGTGAAACATGCAGTTATTAGAAAAGCCAATAATTCTACCCAAAGTATACACTCAAAAAATGAAAACACAAGAGGGAGTATAGCCGAGTGATTAGGGAACTTGCCTAGGAAGCTCGTGGCCCTGGACTTGATCCCTTAGCAACACATACTACGTGTACATGGTGCTACACGTCTATAATTGCAGACTAGTAATTGTTGTGAATTCTAGGCCAGGCTGGGCTATGTAGTGATTTCAGGACCAGCCTAGAGTATAGACTGAGACCCTATCTCAAAAAGAAAAGAAAACATTCGCATGAATTCTTGTACACAAATGTTAATAGTTTTGTTTTTGTTGTTGCTGTGTTTTGTTTTGCTGTGCTGAGCATCAAACCCAGGGAATTTACAGATGCTAAATAAGCACTAGGTACACCTCCCAGGCTTGGAAGAAGCGTTTTTAGTAGTAGTATTGCACTGCCTTGTACTATTAGACTGAAATTTTTAAAACTTTCACTCTGAGCTACATTCCAACAACATTTTGTTGTTGTTTTCTAAAATGGATCATAGTCATGGTTACAACATCCTGCGAATGTAGTAAAAATGTTGCATTACATAGGTTATTTGTGAGTCATATTTATTTTGTTTATTTGCATTTTATTGCACACATTTATGAGCTACAGTATGGCAATTTGACACAAATAATAAAATATGAAAAGACTTATATGATGACAATTGGAAGCTAGATTGGCTAGGACAAGGCTTGAGGCAGATTTGTTAGAAGGTTTCACTGTAGTTTAGTTGAGGAAATACTAGTCTAAACTAGGATAGGAGTAGTGGTAATTGGAAATATGGCGGGATGACAGTAAGATAGATTGAAGAGATAGAGTCAATAAGACATGCTGTTTGGTTGTATGTGGATTGGATCAAGGTAAAGATGTAAAGATGGTTGAGTTGGGTGAGGAAGTTGGAGAGTGCTGATGCTATCCCAGATACCGGAGGTGCAGAATGAGAGGAAATAACGTCATTCCTTTTTTTTTTTAAGACAAAGGTAAGTTCCCAATAATTTCATTGTTTTTCTTTCTGATCTGGATATTGAGCCCCTGGTACTGCATAGCACAGATGACTAAAGATGAAAAGATTACTCAAAGTCGTGTTTCAGGAGCAACAGGAGGCCCAGTAGCGATTGCATCAAAAGCTATCACCCCTCAATAAAGGAGAAGCCGGATGTAACACTGAACAAATGTTTCTCTCAGATTTACTTAGCATAAAAATGCACAGCAAAGCGAGAACTTATCTAGTGAAAATGAATCGTATGAGAGACTTCTGAGGCAAGTTATATGGCAAAACAATTAACTGTTGAGTTCAAACAGAGAGTATATGGGGTCTGAATAAATAAATAGGAATAAGGAGCTTAATAAGTGTTTGCTGATATCTAAGTTTTACTTTTCAAGAACACCCAGCTGCATGGGGGAAGTAGTAGAAATGGCCTTCAGTCTTCCTATAATCTCGGACAAAAAACAAGACTGCTCTTTAGATGGGTGTAGTGAGCCACACGTATTATCTTTTGCCCAGGTGCATTCTTGAGCTCTTACCCAGAGGTTTACTTTTCCCTCTCAGTGAATTGCCTGTTATTCTTTCACTTTAAATTTTAACTCTTGTCACTCCATACAGTGTGCGTATCAGGCATGCTGATCAGATGCTCTGCCACTGAGCTACACTTCCCACCCAACAATTTCGGTTTTTGAGGTGCCATCAAGACAATCTTCAAATGATGCTTAGTATATAATAGAAAATTAGAGATTGGGGCTAATAAGCTAATTAATAAATAAAGGCCTAGGTGGAATTAACTAAGACTTATCAAGGTATAAATCACAATATATGCCAGAAAGGTGTCTGAAATCTTCCATAGACAGAGTCTGGAAAGAAAAAAGGATTGGAGACAGGTTGGCATGGAAACTGTTGCATTTAAGAGGTAGCAGCAGGAAATAATAGATCAAAACAGAGCCAAAAAAGGGAAGACATTAGAAGCAAAAGGGATAGTAGCAGAGCTACTTTACCAGAGGGTTGGACACAAACCTATAAGGACAAAGAGAATAGAATTGTTGGGGGTGTCCCAGGAGGGAAAAAGAAGTCATACAAACAAAATGGAGACTGACAGGAGTGGAAATGACTGAGGAAGATCTTAAAGGTGCTGAGACTCACCCTTCATATTCTAGGGAGACCTGGATGTTGAGAGAAATTTTTGATCTGGTTCAACTTAAGATTTCTTATTATCTTTCTTAGGTGAGGTGCTCACTTACCAGTGGAATATTCCAGAAGCATCTGGCCCTGGGCCAAATGACTCTGCTTGTGTTTCCTGGATTTATTATTCTGCAGTAAATCCCATCAAGGTAAAGAGAAGATTTGCTATCTGAAGGTGGGTCTAGGAAATGGACAAACTGGCAAAAAATAAACTAGTGAACAGGTATTGTAAGAGGCTCTGACCTAAGGTACTAGAGCGTTGGGTCTGGGGAAATTTTCTCAAATACTAGGCTAATTTTAATAGCTAGGAAGAGGAGTGAAGGAAAAGGGTGCCACCAAATATTTTTCCTAAAAGCTTGTTTTTGTTGCCTCATCTTTTTGGGTACAATAAGGTACATTGCTCTCATTCAAAAAGCAGGAGGTCATTGTCAGGTTGCCTTTGGGGTGAAAATCATTCTGTCTTTATTTTCTTATACGAGTTTACCTGCCTAGCTTTTAGCATCTACTACATAAGCATAGATTCGATAGCATAGTTTATCTTTGTCCCAGATGGTTGTGAGAATGAATTTAAGTTAATTGTAAGGTGCTTGTAAATGTAAACTGTTCTAATGATGTGCTGAGGGGCATAACGATCTAACTTCCTGCAGAGTGCTACCACCTAGGAATTACTCCATCCCCTTCTCTTTTTCTCCTTCTTCTTTCTTCAGGACATATATAGTGGCCTGGTGGGGCCCTTGTCCATCTGCCGTAAAGGCACCCTGAAGCCCCATGGACAGCGAATTGATGTGGACCGGGAGTTTGCCTTGCTATTTTTAATCTTTGATGAGAACCAGTCTTGGTATCTGGAGGAGAATGTGGCAACCTATGGGCCACAAGAACCGGGCCGTGTTGATCTACAGGATGAGACTTTCTTGGAGAGCAATAAGATGCATGGTTTGTAGAAAAGAGCCCTATTCCAGAGAATTCTTCACTGGTTGGTTGCATGACAGTATCCAATAAGGCCCATCACTGCATGAAAATGCAATTCCAGAAATGATGGGACAGCCAGGACATGAAATGAGGATGAATTGGGATAAATTCTGTATAATTACATATACAAAGAAGATATGCAATCCAGATTAGATCAGGTGCCCAGAAATCAGACACTAACTCTGTGATGTTGCCATGGTGATACAAGAAAAATCTAACATGTTAGAGGAAGTTATATGGACACTTACGATGTTAAATACTTCATGAGTTGAGCGCTCTGTGCCCCTTTGTTTCAAGATCTTGAACTTGGTTCAATATTATATTATTTCCCTACCGTCAGGATCTTCTTTTTCAACAGACAGAAAAAAGACAGTTTGGGTTTAAAGAAAGTATCAATTTAAAGATAGAATAATCAGTCCTGGGCTGATTCTCAGTGGTGGAGCACTTGCATATGCAAGACCCTGGGCTCATTCCCTAGCACCAGGAACCAAGCAAGCAAACGTACATGTGGAATAACTAAAGACGAGAGCCTGGTGGAGAAGCACATTGGCTTTATGTTAGATACAAGGAGAACTTCTTGATACTTGAATACGTTGCAAGGAAATTATGCGTGAAGGCCTCCCTTTGCTCTAAAGATCTGGATAGTTTTTCAATAACCAGAGAAAGTCTCCAGTAAGAGGAAGAAATTAAGTGCAGTGGAATGTATGAAGTGATCTCTCACTATCACTTCTAGCCCAAGATTTCTTTGATCTGAGCACTCTCTTAGTGTGGTACTGGTGATATAAAGATAAATATTGTTGTGTTCCAAGGGGGAAAATAAATAGTATTATTCACTTTTTTCCTGATTCTTGAACTTTGAAAAAGAGATACTTAAGATAAAATGTGAGCTTTATTGTTGAGAAGACTAAAAAGCTAAATTTAGTTCTACAAGTAAATGTATTTGCTGATATAGTCCTCTTTGCAAAAGATAGATTTTCTAATTTCTCACTGACTTCAAGGGACTATAGCTCTTCTCGACACAAGCAGTATCATACACACAAAGAACTAAAAATTGAGTACTTTTTGTGTGCATAGACTTGTCATAGGGAGAAAATGGTTAGAAGGGACTGACTTGAGCATGTTGACTTCCGTCTGCCAAACTCATAGCTAGGCGGGAGTAGACAAAGACACAGGCAATAGATTTTTCTTACATTATTTCTTCTCTTAATGAGGAAAGTTGAAATTACTTTCTCTCGGTGAGAACATGAACAATGGGAAGAAGTTATCCTGACCAAAGTCCCACATGTGTGAATTAAAATATCAATGAGTAATTTGGTGTCTTTGGAGTATAAGATGTATTATGGGAATAGATACATACTGAGGCCTATGCATTAATATCGGTATTAATTACATTCATGGGACAAATTTTTAAAATGTTGATTGTAGGCTGAGATGTCCACTAGTTGCAAGAAAATTAGTGTTGTATTCTATACACTTATTTTCTGCTTACTAGTAACCTAAATGTAATCGAGGATGTGATCTTCCATATCTTAAAAGACGGCTAAACCTAGAAGGCAGCTGTTGATGTGTTGCAATGATTTGCGCAGATGGTACTGAAGGAATTCAGAGGTGTAAGGGGTTGTGAGGAATGAATGGTATGGAGAAGAGGCAGCAAATCGCGAAAGAGTTCTTGGGAGAGGTGAAGGTTTGACTGCGACTGGGTTTTGATAAGATAGACAAAAGGAGGAAGGATTTCTTAGAGGGAAGTTCACAAGCAGAAAGGCAGAAAGAACATGCACAGACCATCTGGGAGAAGGTGAAGATGCCCCCTTTGCTGGAATAAATACATCGGGTAACAGGACATAAATCTGGAAAACTGGTTTAGGGCTATATTTTGAGGGATCTCATTGGCTAAACTATAGAAATATGGACTGCCTCCTTAGGGAAGGAGGGAGCTATTAAAATATTTTAAGCAGCAGAATGATGTGATCAGACTAGTTACTTTAAGAAATAATTCTAGCAGTATCCATGTGGGAGATAAATTAGAGGGGGAGAAATGGAATAGCGATGAGGAAAATTAGAAGGATTTTATTGTTATCAGAGATAATAGGGACTAGACTTAGGGTAGTGGCACAGGAGCATTAAAGGGAGAAGCATGAGACATTTTCTTCTTTTATAGCCATCAACGGGAAGCTGTATGCCAACCTCAGAGGTCTTACCATGTATCAAGGAGAACGAGTGGCCTGGTACATGCTGGCCATGGGCGATGATGTTGACCTGCACACCGTCCATTTCCATGCAGAAAGCTTCCTCTATCAGGTGAGCTGGAAAGAGGCTTGACTCCCTGAGGGGTGAGGAGTGCCTCTAATCTTTGAAGAGGACAATTGCAAGGAATGGGGTAATGATCAACTGAAAGAGCAGTGGTCTAGTATATGGGACATTGATCTGGGAATTCCAGCCTGGCTGTAAGTACTAAGGTCAGTCGCTTCCCCCTAGGCCTTAGATTTCCTTTCTGACACAGAAGAGAATAGCTCATATATTTGGTAAGAAAATTGAAGGAATCAACATCGTTGGGCCTCAGTCAGTCAAGGACTTGAGAGTCATTGAGCAGTGATTCTAAGAGCGAAAAAATTCGTAAAGACATTCTCAGAATCTCTTGAAGTCCTTAGTCCATTATAAGAAGAGCTTCAATTCAGAAGTTTTGTGGAGTACTATATAGATTTTGAACATTTAGCCTTAGGGGAAAAAAATCCCCACAAATTTAGAAGGATTGATAGAAACTTAGAGATCTAGAAGTCATGATAAATGTGTTGGCAAGAAGGAGTTGAATTTATTTCTAAAAGAAATATGTGGCTCCTTCCTAAGGATCAAGGCTGAAGGCAGATTCTCCAGATTTTAGCCTGGAAAAGGTTGTAGGAACACTGGTTTTGAACCCTCTAAAGGAATCCGAAATGTCTTTTACTTTGGGATACTTTAAGGAAAACTAGAAAGTCTTTTGTTGATTTAATTCAGGTAGGTGTGTTCTTGGAGGGAGGAATAAAGTGGACCTTTTTGAAGTGTGGTACTGGGGACGGAGTCCAGGACTTTCACCCTGAGCTACATTCCCAGCTCTTTTCATTTTTTGAAACAAGGCTTACTAATTGCTCAGGGTGGATTCAAACTTGTTACCCTCCTACTTCGGCCTTCAAGAGTGATGCAATTACTGGCCTATACCACCAGGCCTGGTTAAAATGTACTGTTAAAGCCGCTCTCTTATCTAGGAACTTGGTGGGTCAAATCCTTCAGTTCTTCCAATCTGTGAGATGATCACTGTATGCGTCAATTTCTCTCCCAACTCTAATCTGCTTTTCAGAATGGACAGAGCTACCGGGCAGATGTGGTGGATCTGTTCCCAGGGACTTTTGAAGTCGTAGAGATGGTGGCCAGCAACCCCGGATCATGGCTATTGCACTGCCATGTGACTGACCATGTCCATGCTGGCATGGAAACCCTCTTTACTGTATTATCTCAAGAAGGTAAGGCCTAACTCCCTAAAACGGGTCATCTTACACTGTCAAGCCTATAGAAATGAGATAATACCAAAAGTCCTGTGTGCTCCTGAACGCTTGTGGTGTGTGTGTGTGTGTGTGTGTGTGTGTGTGTGCGTGCGTGCACGCATGTGTGTGTGCCGTGTGTTACCAGTGATCTAACCAAGGCCTTTTTATAACTCTCCTTCTGATCCCAGAAGAACCAGATATTAATATAGAGATAGCAAATGGTCCCCTCTAGGAATTCTCCCAACCAGTGTTTCTCGTCCTCCACTGCCACTCTGAAGCTGGCATGTCTACTGATTACTTTGACACCTCTTGAGCTCATATGTTTTGATCCGGCCTTCGTCTGGTTGGGCTGTATGCTTAGTGCAGGTTTACACTCTTTGAAGTACATTTAACTTGTATGTAAATTCACTATTTAGAATTCATTAGAACCATTGAAATAATATCGCTAATGATTCTGTGTTCTTAGAGTTTTAACTCAAGACTTTGTACACGCTGTGCATGTTATCTACCACTGACCCACACACTCGGCCTCTCGTAAGTTCTTTTAAAGGAGAAAAGAATTCCAATTGTCACTTTTAAATTGCTTTGTTCTGTAAGGGTTGTGAAAGGCAGCTCTTTCTTATATTTCCATCAACATCTAGAAATAAATATTAGCCTTTAATTATTGCTTATTTTAGAGTTGGTACCATGAGTGGGAGAAACATTTTTATATGAAAGAGGAGTAGCTGGGAAATTTTCATATCAGTCACTTTTATTATCACCAAGGTTACAAAAGGGTAGTGTTCCTTAGCCATTAGAGAAATATAAATCGAAACATCATTAAGATGTCATTTAATGCCAGAGATAATGGCATATATCAGGGACTGGAACAGCAATTGACGCTAACGAGGCTGTGGGGAAAAAGGTACCCTCTTACACAACTGGTGGGATGGTAAACTGGTACAATCACTGTGAAGTGCAGTGCAGAAGTTCTGCAAAAGGCTGAAAACAAACATCCCTTTTGATTCAGTGATGCCTCTTCTGGAAATCTTCCCCAAAGAGTTAAAAGCACCATATAAAAGAGATACATGTATATCTATGCTCATAGCAGCACAACTAACAATAGTTAAAATGTGGAAGACACCAAAATACCTATCAGCAAGCCAATGGATATACAAACTGTGGTATATGTATATAGTGGAGTACTACTCATCTATAAAGACAGATGATTTTGAGACTTTTTCAGGTGAATGGAGGCAACTTGAGACCATGATGCTCAGTGAAGTGAGTCAGAAGCACAAAGTTAAATTATCACATAGTTTCTCATATATTAGAGTGCATCTGACTCACTTCACTGAGCATCATGGTCTCAAGTTGCCTCCAATATAGTGGGAGCTAGGGAAAGTGGGAGGGTATAAGAGGGTCAAAAGGGAAAGGGGAAGGGATTGTAATTTTGACATGATACATATATGTGCACAAAATACTCAAGTTCAATGTAAACATTATGCATCACATATATGCTTATTAATAAAATGGAAAAAAGTAAAAATAAAAGGGTAAGATGTGTTGGCATTTGTATCTTTGGCTCATTAAAGGGTTAAGTATCTCACTTGTTTAATCTCTTGACCTAAATGTAGCCTCCAGCATCATTATCTTTTCAAGAAGTCCTCCAGGCTTCTGGAGCTCACAGAAATCATTTTTTTTAATCCTATAGCTTTTAAAATGCTATACTTCTTGGAGAAAATGGTGATATTGAAATCAGTATTCTGAAGTGATCAGACTCTGGTGCTTTATTGAGAGAGTAGAGGGTGGGAGAATGGCATTGCCCTTTCAAAAGGACTTAGCAAACCAAGGTGGAAAGAATACCTCCACTCTTACCTTAAGGAGAGATATAAACGTTTGCATGTAATTCCCTCTATCATTAAAGGATTTTGTTCTCTGGTGACTCATAATGCTAGAATGTTGTCTCCACTTATTATTCTAGTAGTATTACCTGGCACCTAGAAGTTGTATTTTATCAGTTTGGAAAACAAAAGTAAAGTGATAAATTGACGTGTCACCAAGGTAGTATAGTATAGATTTAGGACAACAGGTTGTCTTCATATGTAACAATGAGCCATCCAAAATATAAGGGACAATTTCAATGCAGATTATTGGCGCATGTACACAAGTAAGGATAGCTGAAACATATCTACAACAATGAGCCATTCTATAGTCTTAATCTACTTGTCCTTCCGTTTCCGCCTCACTATGGTTTAATTATGCATTGCTCTAACTTCATGTACGTGAACAGGACTGTCAAAAGGAGAAGGGGAAGACAGGGGAAGAAAGATTAACTCTTGGGACAAAGTTTCTGAGGAGGCAGCAAGGAATGAAAGTCAGAGTTAAGATGAAGGATTAGCACAAGACTGAAGGAAGTTACTGTAAGAAAAGGCAGAGGTAAGGATCAGTATATAAGTTTTGAGGAGCCTCTTGACAGGTAGAGAATCTTGCCTTGTGGTCCGTTTCCTCTGTGATGGAGCTCACAGAGTCACTTTCTGAGAGTGAAGGCAGATGATAAAGTAGAACGGAAGAGGAAAGTGGACAGATGATTGGAATAGCTACTCTAGAGAATGGGAAATAAAATAACTATTTCAGACAACATTGGAGATTAAGTTGGACACAACGAGAGATTTATAATTGTCATTTTTCTTTGGAAGCACTCAGCATATCACATATGAAATATTGGAAAAGTTCAGTTATCATGGTTTCGGCAGATCATTTTGATATTCTTGTTAAGTTTGTGATCAAAGTGATAGACCATGGAGTATGACTTGCCCCGGAACGGAAGAGAATACAGTCTGAAGTTTGTAGATTGTGAAAAAGTAGAAAGGTTCAGGAACTAGAGGTCTAATGCTAGGAGAATAACAGGATTTTTCAACAAAGAGTAGTGGAGTGCTGGAAAGATAGAGAGTCACTGTTAGAATTTGGATTTTTGAGGTGGAGCACTGTTGGGTAACAATGTGACCACAGGAGTGGATAGTTGCAGTGAATGTGAAAATCATAATCGAGGTTCAGAAACGATGAGTTTGAGTGTTGAATCGGTCAATACTCATGGCGAGTATTGAGAAAAACAGAGCTGGTTACAAAAGACTGAAGAAAGAGAATTTCTAGGTAACAGTAACAATAAAAAAGCCAAATATATGAGCCTCAAAAGAGAAAATGTGCTGAAAGAGGGAAAGCAGTGTATGTAAGATGGTGTTGTGGGGATGTAAGCGAAGCACAGCTTAGAGAAGGGTTCAGCTCATTAAAACAAGAAAAGAGTTGTTCCGAGGAGAGGTCACATGTGTAAGGAAGTAAATTTGACAAGGAGCAGGGCTTCCTGGAGTTAGAGTGTGAAACAGTGGAAAAGAAAGATATAATGGGAATAGGAGAAGCATCAAGAAAATGTAAATAATGGCAGAGGGATCACTTATATTTCAGCCTCCCAAGTCTGCGTCTTTATCCATATTCTGTGTACCTGTACAATATCACATCAACATACAGATACTGACTTTGCCTGTGAAGTAGGTAATGCCATCTTCATTTTTCTTATAACACACTAAAGAAAAATTCCTCTAACCAATGTTAATCTCCCACAGAAAACCTATAGATAGGTAGATAGAATTACATGACTAACCTTTTGCCTTTTTTCCCCAGAAGAGTTAAGCACTATCACTACTGTCACCAAAGAGATTGGAAAAGGTAGGTACAGACGGGGTAGTGACATGTGGAGTGTGTGTATCTCTAACAAACGGGCTCACATGACTGAAAGTAGGCACTGTAATTATTAGTGTCCTGAGATTTCTATAAGATTTCAGAGCCAGTGAAGCAATGCTCAGCTTCCCTCGGCGTGTGTGTTCCACCATCTGGAGTCAGGGAAAACAGCCCCATCCCCAGCTGTATATTGGTATCTTAGTCTCCTACATGATGTGTGATGGGAAGAAAATTTTGAGACATGCTGGGTCACACAGGGACGATGTGACACTAGAACAAACACCAGAGAGTCTCCAACAGCTATTTCTGTTCTTAGCTCTTTCTGCTTCATCTGTGCAACATTCAACATTTGGGCCTTTGGAACCAACCTTTTCTGTCCTTTGAGAATACAGAGATTCGTTTTCTTTGTAGCCTAAATCCAAATAGTGCTTTAGTTCTCTATTCTGTTTGTACCTGGACTAGGAAAAGTTCAGAAAATTAAGTGAACTAAAAGGGATATTAGAGAATTCTCAGCTGTGTTTGGAGAATTCCTAATGATCTGATATCTTATGATCTGTTAACTACGTAGGGGATAGTGTACATCTTGGTGGAGTTAAGAAGACCTAAGGGAGCTTGGGGTGAGTAGGGCTCCTACCACATCTCTTTCGAGATGAGCAAAACACCTCACGCACGTGTGTGTGCACACATATGTGTGTATACGGATATATTAATACACATGCATTTGTATATAGATACATTTATACATATATTTGTATATATATATATATATATATATATATATATATACATGTATGCTTTGTGTACATACATTCATTTATCATAAACTCTCACTTAATCAAAAAGGTTTTACAATGGGAAAAAAGTTTTCAAGATTGCTGATCTAATAAATCTCAGAATTTTCTACTGGAGAAGCTGAGAAATGGAAAGTGAGTTGTCCACATGTACAATGGAACTAAATGATTAACTGTAAACACTGAACCGGGATTTTGTCCGGCTTTTGTTTAAACTCATTACTTTTCATCTTCTTGCACGTCTATGTTAATATTAGTTTGACTAATTATACATTCATCAAATAAGAATCAAGTTCCAGAAATACAAAAATGTAAGATGTAATTGTTACTTCTCAAAGTTGCTGCTCTCTTGTGTCTAAAAATGGGATGAAACACAGATCTAAAAATTACAATGCTGGGTTGTATTCACAAAAAGAGAAAACAATCATAATACTTAACATTTATCGTGCACTCGCTATCTACTAAGTGCCATGCAAATATTTTTTAAGTAGTAACTCACTTAAATGTGAGAATAAGCCTCTTTTAGGTATGGCCATCGTCCTCGTTTTGTAAAAACAGAAAACTGAGATCTAGATGGAGCATGACGGGTTATGGTATTTCTCCCAAGGTCACATAGTAACTAAATCGTGGAAGCAAAAAGAGTATAGATATTTTGGGAATATACAGAATAGGACAATTTATTGTCCAACTGAATTGAAGAAAAATTTTTAAGACACATATAAAATTTAAGCTGGGTCTAAAAACATGAACAGAAGGAAGAAAATGAGTTCAGGTAAAGGGAATGACATGCCCAAAATAGAAGCCCGAAAAAGGACCACTTGGTGGGGGACTGAAGCACTCAATGGCTTGAGAGTAGCAGGTAAGTTCAGGAAGTATGGGTAAAACTTGGTTATGAGTGTCTGGCTTAAGAAGTCTGAACCTAACTCTGTAGGTCAATTGGAGACCATTAGAAGTTGTATATTGTACAAGAAACTAACACAATCAGATATTTCACCTGGAGATACCCATGTAATATTAATGCGAATATTTCTCACAGAAATAACTGATCTGACTGCATAGTAGCAGGCTGTTGTCATAGTCTACTAATCAAAATCAGGACCAATAAACTGGATAATTGAGTCAGTTTTCTTTCTAGCATGTTTCTTGTTGTTCCTAAGTCTACCCTCTGGAGCCATTCAAATCAAGCCCAGTTTTTCTTTTCTAGACCACAGGCTCTTAGATATTTGAGGAAATATATAAAAATTTTCGTTCTTTCCATGGGTGGACTCAGAGCTTCAGTGATTCCCACTGATTTTCTGCTGTGACATCTTGTTCCCCTGAGTCTCTATAACTTCTGTCTTCATCGGCTAGTACTCTAAAGGGTAGAGACAAATCTGCTGTCCTACTTTGGTGAATTTGTTTGTCCAGGAGATGGCTGAAAAGTGGTGATGCTTTAGACCATTCCTTATGTCTGGATACACATTTTTTTCTCCCTCCATTTCAGAAGCAATCCTAAGAGACGTTGAAGAAGGCAATGTGAAGATGCTGGGCATGCAGATGTCCATAAAAGATGTCGAGATTCTAGCTTTTGTTTTGATTGCTGTGGGAATCATCCTCCTGCTTGTTACTCTGGCTCTTGGTGGTGTGGTCTGGTACCAGCAGCGGCAAAGAAAACTACGGCGTAACAGGAGGTCGATCCTGGATGATAGTTTCAAACTTCTGTCTCTCAAGCAATAATCGTTGGAGCTTGGAAATATCCTCAAGAGCACATCTGGAATGTACTTGCAGGCTCCCAAGAGGTCAAAGACTAACAGCTAACTCTACTGTCAAGACATATACGTGGTAGAGAGGCAAGGAAAGGAGTCAACAATATAAAATTATTTGGGTATTTCTTCATTTATTTATTTACATGGAAAGTTTGTGATCTCATTTTGTGTTTATTCTTGGCTACGCTCAGGTAACTGAGACTAGCTAAGTCCCCTGGTATCTTACACCCTAG
Source organism: Ctenodactylus gundi (assembly GCA_004027205.1). Taxonomy (NCBI): domain Eukaryota; kingdom Metazoa; phylum Chordata; class Mammalia; order Rodentia; family Ctenodactylidae; genus Ctenodactylus; species Ctenodactylus gundi. The sequence continues at coordinate 140,573 of PVKB01000506.1, read as the reverse complement.
ATTTCAACAGCTAGATTATATCACCCTTCTCTTTCAGAAGGTCTGGAAATTCCTAGAAGCTGATATTTTTCACAACATAGATAACAAGGGAAAAACCACATTCGTTAGGTTTCTATTGCTTTCCAGGACCTAGGCAAAGTGACTTTGAGATCTATTGAGCCATGAAGATAACTCACAAATAACTAAGGAGTAACAACACAGACATGATAGAGAATTGAAGGCAGGGTGGAATTGGGAATATAAATTATATTTCGAGTCTTCTTGACAGTTGACTATTTTGGAGAAGTGAGTTGATGGGTTGTTGCTACCATGAGTGCTTACACTTTGAGCAGCCAGTAACACCTAGGAAGGCCAGTCTTTCAGATTCTTACACAGTGGTACTGAAGTTTGAGTAGCCGTTCCATGTTTGAGGCAACAAGTCCTGGCCATTAAAGTACAAGAACACTGAAAGACTAAATTGTTGTGATTTTGATGATTCCTGTGGCATCTAGGTGACTCTAATGGAAATGAAAATCCACTCAGGGTTTGGGACTAAATAGTATAGATCTGTCTATCATTTGTGAAACCTGTAAATTTGTGTTGTAGAAGCTGTCTTAGAGGTAGCCAAAAAGAGTGGTGAGTAACATGTTAATAATGGAACATGACATAGGTGCAGTGCTCTTTTTGAATGCCAAGAGGAAAATTCCAGAGCAAGATAAAAGAATGAGACAAGATTGCACCTGTCCACTGGGGAAGGAGAGGCAGGGACGTATCTGCTAGACTTTTTTTGGCTGAAAACTTTACTTGCTACCCTGGAAACTTATTTGTAGGACAGAGTCATTCCCTCTGGTTCCTTATAGCAATACTTCTTTTTCTCCTGCAAGTTTGATCCTCTTCGAAATATTGATCAGAGAGCATAGATAAGAAACAGACTAAGAACGGGGCAAGATAACTGTTTCCTCACTGAACTTTCCACAGTACTGTACCATATAGTGAGAGAACAGAAGAGGCACTGGGGAGAGTAAAGGCCACAACATAAGTGTGTACTATATTACACATTACAAATCACCTTGATTCTTTTTTTTTTTGGCTGTTATAACTGACTTTTATTCTTTTTTCCCATTTTATTGCAAAATTATATGCAAAATTTAAGGTTTACAATGGAGTCGAGCATTTTGTGCACACACGTATCTTGTGAAGATGACGGCCTTTCCCACCCTCTTTTGTCCCTCCCCCTCCCCTCCCCTCCCTCCCTCCCCACCCTACCCATCTGTTTCACTTTGTTTTCCCTTTTAAGTTCCATAAGAGTTTTGATCTGGGTCTCTCATATCAGAGAGACTTGATTGACTTTGACTTACCTCAGTTCTATAACGCTGTTATTCCATTTTACGTTTGAGTAAGCAAAGGTTTGTGGAGATTGTATGATTATCTAAAACCACTCAGGTAGAAGTTGAACAAAGATTTAAGCATTCATCGATTTGATCCCAAATACATATTTCACCTCTCTTCAACTTGGAAACCACTGCTAATCTCCCTCTCAATCTATATTGATTCCAACTTTCCTGTCTTTTCAGAGAAGTCTGAGCTTAGGTTAGCAACTTGTGGATAATCACCTGTAGATACCTAGAAGGGCTAATGTTCACTTGCCATATAATGTTGAAGTTTGGATGGAGAAACACAGGACAGAATCTATCATTTATCCTGTTTTACCATGGTCAGTGACTTTCTGGAAAGTTTCACTGGAAATGTGAAAAAACGTAGTGGATGTGGAGAAGGGTTTGGGTTGCTAGTTCACATTTAAGTCATTGCAGAATCAGTGTATTTGGCAGCAGTGGAAACTTTTCGACCTGTAAATTGGAAGTTAATGGAGACAAAGTATACTCTGGAGATTCTGGTCAAATAATGGCAGTAATTCACATGCAAGTTTGAATTACCTACCTCCATCACAAAGCACTTGTTTGCCAAGCCCTAAGTCAAGCGCTAAGTATCCGAGTTTGATTTCCCATCACCACATAATCTGGGCATGGTGGCATCTCCTGTAATCACCGGGATTAGAGGATGCTTGTCATGAGTCCAAGGCCAGCCTGGGCTCCATAATGAGCTCAGGAGCAGCCTGGGCTACACAGCAATACCCTTGTCTCAAGAAAAGAGAAGAAAGAAAGAAAGAAACCTGGAAGTGGTAGGTGTGGTGGGATACATTTTTTTTTCTGAGCATTTAAACCTGCTTCACATCAAGAAATAGAAACTCAGAGCCTGTGTATTTCAGAAATGGAAGTGTTTTGTGCTGAGCTTATACCAGGTATGTGTGTATGTAAGGAGATTTTCTTTTTATACATAAGTGGCACTATCACATATTGAATGGCTCAAGCCCAAAATTCCCAACATCAACACACCATTGAGTCGGGTTCTGACACCTCCAAAGTGTCTTTATTTCTACCTCCATTGCTACCACGCAGGTTTAGCCAGACTACTACAGTAGCCTCCTGCTTATCGTCTTCAGATACCCTCTCTGGACCCTTACAATTGTTTTCCACATGAAAAAGTAGTGTTTCAAAAAATACCAGCGAAGTTTCTAGTTTGAAAAAGATGTGAAAGGTTTCTCTCTCCCTGAAGAGAAATATGTCTTGGAAATAACGAAAAAAGGCAAGAGTAAAAGCCTTCAAAAAGCTAGAGGGAAAAAAAAAACAGACTAGATAAAAAAAATACCATGGCTCAAAATGCAACATGGCAACATAATGTCTTATGACCTTCCACCCAGAAACAGACAAGTCCCAGCTTATCCAAATTCTAGAAATTAGAAATAAGATCTTGAAAACTGCCAAAGAGAAACAACATATTACTTACATGGGAACATCAATTTGAATGGCATTGATGATCTGTCCGAAAGCCATTTTTTCAAGTGATGAAAAAGTCACACATCTATAGCCAGTAAAGAAGGAATTCTAAGAAAATTTGTTATGACCAGACCTATCTCTAAAAAGTTGCTGCAAGGTACTCATTCAGCAGGAAAAAAAAAACATGGTAAAAGGAAGAAATCTAGGACCCTGAACATAGTGAAGGATGGCACGAGGAGTATTTCACTGGCAACAAATAATACTTTTCTTCTGAAAACCAGAGCTCATGCAGGATTCAGTAGGCCCCAGCTAGGAAGGTGTGGCTTTCATGCCTGACAGAGTCTAGGAACCTAGGGCATTTCTGGGTTACATCAATTGTGCAGGGCTGTGCAGGCGTCATTGGGAACCCATATCCTGATGTCATGAGGAACCATCCCCTTGTTTTCCAATCCTTGTGCCCTCAGTACAACAATTTAGTCAAGACACATAAGTGGCCACGCAGAATTACAGATAGAATTTATTATAAAGTAGAAATAGAATTACTTCTTCACAGGAAAAAGTGGGTGGTGGCACCAAGGCATTCATCCCAAGTGTCAGTTTGAATTCATTTTTATGCACACAAGAGTTAATCTTGGATTCAGGCAACTATGATGATTATTATTTTTAATCCATATTTTTCTTAGTGATTTCTTTGGAATATCAGTATTTCAATAATATCTTCCATGTTACCTTCAAGTGGTCAGCGTTCCCTCAGGGGCCTTAATCATATAATAATCTAAATCAGGTCCCAACTCAAGAAAGGAGGGTCATTAACGGATGTTTCCTTCCTGATACCACTGAGTGTAGACCATAATGTCCAGGAAAGTGCTGGCTGCCTTATTTAAAAATATATAGCCAGGTAGCCAGGCATTGGGAGGAATGCACACATTGTGTAACCTTAAAATGTCATTGTGCTCTGTGGAAGTGCAATCACTTTGGGTCTGAGACCCAACAAATGATTAGTATACGTTGAAGTCTTTGCTTCTTTACTTAACTATAATTAACAAAGCATGTTAATTTGACACCCCTTTTGTCCCAGAGACCCACTAATAGCTAAGAGAAATTCTAGTTCAAAAGCAGTAGGAATGCAAATAGAATGAGGTCTAACTATAGTCTCAAACGCTGCATAACAGATTCTTTCCCTGGACACAAGAAAAACAGGAAGAAATACTGAGGTCAGAAACAAGGCTGAAAGGAAGATTCAAGTATAAGGTAAAGGGTCAGTCACAGGCCCTTGAAGGGATATTGGGGAAGTGAAGTTTTGCTTGCCATCAAATCACCGGCTAATCTCCTAGTCTTTTCTTTGCACATTATATATCTTAATGTTCTCAAGTTTTCCCCAGTAACGCAGACAGAATTCCCTAGTTTGGCCTTGAAATGTGCAGGTTCCTTGTTAGTAGTCAAAAGTAAGCCGAAGCTAAGATAAATAGAAAATGTTTCTCTTTTTTTTTTTTTTTCTAAAATTGTAAAATGAGCCATCACCCTGGGTCAGAAAATGGTCCTTGCAAATGTTATGTTTAAAGATATCTAAACTTCAGAAATATGTATTGCCTGCTCTGTGAAAGTAACTCCAAACTCTGAGCACCAGGAGTTCCGAGGGGCGGTCTCAGCAACCTACCTGGGCTAACGATACTGAGCCAAATCTCCTGAATTAGACTTTCTATTTCTTATATGGAACAGGAGTGAGTCTATATTCTATTTAAATTTTTTAAAGAAAAAAACTAAATTTTTTTGGCTACAGAAAAATAGGATTTCAATTTTGATTTCCAAGTGCAGCATTTGCTGTTTGAGCAAATACATATTGAACCTCCATAAACGAAAATGGAAAAAAGAAAAGTCAAATCACTGGGAAAAATTATTTAAATTACAAGCATGCAAAGAACTCTGAAAATTCAACAATAAAAGAAAAATTTTAAACTGAGCAAAAGAGTTGAACAGACACCTAATCAAAGAAGATGTCCAGTACACAATGGTAAACAAGCATAAGAAAGCATACTCAATGTTGTATTTTACTAGGCAAATGCAAATTAAAATAACAGTAAGATATTACTATATGTCTTTAAATGGCCAAAATCCCAAGCACCGATAACAGCAAGTTCTGTCGAATAACTCTCATTGCTGGTGGAAATGCAAAATGATGCAACCACTTAGGAAAACGGTTTGACTTTCTTTAAAAACTAGCGTACACTTAAAGTACATGAACCAGTTCATGCACCTTGGTATTTACTCAAATGAATTAATTATTTGCCTCCACAAGAAAAATTTGCACGTTGCAAGGTTTTGTCTGCCTAAGGAAGCAAGATTTTTCCCTCATCAACCAGGAGCCATCTTGAGGGAGCAAGGGCCTCCGGCCAGGGCCTGGGACTTTTCACTTGCTCATACCTGGGTTTGAATTGGTCGAGGAAATGTCCCCATAGCAGTGCGCCTAGTTGCCCCTCCAATCAGACTTCTTTGGTCACGTCATGAGAGGCCACATCAGCTAACAGATGGGGTCTAGACAACTCCCTCAAGGTGATTTCATTAGCTACCTTGCAGGCTGCTGCATCAGCCCGCTGATTTCTCAGACAGACTTCATCAATGCTCCTCTGGTGACCTTTGCAATGCATCACTGCCACTTCTTTTTCAAGAAGACAGCCCTCAAGAGGTAATCTGTCTTGAATTAAAGAAAAAAAAGAAAAAGAACAAAACTTGTACATTGATGTCTACAGTAGCTTTATTCATAATTGCTAAAACTTGAAAGCAACTGAAATTCTTCAGTAGACTTATGAGTAAATAAACTGGGATATCAGAAAAATAGAATATTATTCAGCACTGAATGGCAAGGAAATATGAAATCATAAAAAACACATGGAAAAAATGTAAATATATACTAACATAAGAAAGAAGTCAACTTGAAAGTCTGCCTACTTCATGACTATTTTGAAAAGGGCGAAAGTACAAGTTAGTGAAGAGATCAGTGGTGAGAAAGGAGAGATGAGCAGGCAGAGTCTAGAGAATTTTAAGTTATTAAGACTGAAGACTAAGCATGGTGGTGGCCCCATAATCTCAGCACTCCAGAAAGTTAATCCCAGGCTAAATGATTTAGGCAGAATTTGTCTCAAAATTAAAAATATGAAGTTCTGGTAATGCAATCCAATGTGAAGCCCCTGGGTTGAATTTCCGTTACTGAACTATATAATTAAATAAATAAGCAAATAACCTTATTCTGTATGATAATATAACCATGGTTTTATGGCATTATACATTTGTCAAAACTCACAAACTGCCACAGTAAGCGTGAACTCCGGTGGAACATAAGTACTTTATTACTAGCAATTAACAGTGTTTCTAGCCAACCTTACCGACTGTACCCGGCCAGTACGGGGTATTGAGAGCAGAGGGAGTTGTGCGTGCATGAAAATGGGACGCACATGGGAACTCGGTACTTGGTTCTCATTTTGTTTTGACCTGAAAGTGCTGTTGAAATAAATTCCAGTGGCAAAGACTTTTATTGGTACCTATTAGTAATACGAGACAATAAATTTCTTTTGCTATTTTTAGTAATGAATATAACATATTTTTCTAATTTTCAGCCCCATCACACGCCTCCATTTTATTCTCCCTGCTGATTCCCTTCCCCATCTCTAAAAGTTTGTTTTCTAGTTTTCAGTTATTTCTCCTTTACTATTTTATATTTAAAAACACATTTTCTAGAAGACTTTGGGGAAAGGTGTTCACTCTTGTTTAAAAGAGATAAATGAGGAAAGAGAAACATAAATTCTAGCTGTCTTCTTCCTTGCTTTGGGTGTTCTACAAAGGAAACAATGGCTTGGAGCTAATGCAGTTAACTTGTGATCTACGATGGCCAGGAGTGAAATGCTGACTGTCCTTGTCACTTTCATGTTTCTAGGACAGAATACCCAACTCTCAATTTAAAAGAGAGGTTTATTTTAGCTCCCAGTTCAGAGGTTTCATTCTGTGCATGGTCAGCCAGCTCCAAGGCAATAAACAGCAACAGCTGAAGGGGGTGGCATAAAGGCCTCTGGCTCTGGCAGAAGATCCAAAATTTCCACCCAAAATGTCTTAGAACTAATAAATAAATTCAGTGATTTAGCAGGTTATAAAATCAACACCCACAAGTCAATAGCATTCCTATACACCAATAATGAATCCAAAGAGAAAGAAATCAAGAAAGTAACCCTCTTCCCAATAGCAACAAGAATAAATAAATAAAATACTTAGGAGTAAACCTCACCAAACAAGTGAGAGGCCTAACAAAGAAAACTACAAACACCTGAAGACAGAGATTGAAGAGGACCTTAGAAAATGGAAAGACATCCCATGTTCCTGGATAGGAGGAACTAATATCGAAATGGTCATACTCCCAAAACTACTTTACAGATTCAATGCAATCGCAATCAAAATACCAACTATACTCTCCACAGAACTAGAAAAAAATCTTAAAATATATAAAGTACCAGGAAAAAAAAAAAAACAGAATCTCTAAAGCAAGTCTGAATAACAAGGGCAAAGCTGGAGGAATTACAATCCCAGTCTTCAGAAAATAATACAAAGTAACAGTGATTATGTGTATATGACACTGGTATAAGAACAGACAAGAGGACCTGTGGAACAGAACTGAGGATACTGAAACAAACCCAAATACCCTTAGTCACCTGATCTTTGACAAGGGGGCCAAAACAATCCACTGGAGAAAAGGCAGCATCTTCAACAAATGGTGCTGGGAAAACTGGATCTCCACGTGCAGGAGAATGAAACTAGACCCATGTCTGTCTCTGCACACTAAAATCAGATCAAAATGGATCAAAGAACTAGACATCATAACAGAAACACTGATCTTACTGGAAGACAAAATAGGTAAAATCCTAGAAGACATAGGAAAAGAGAAGGATTTTTTGAATAGATCACCAACTGTCCAAGAAATCTCAGCAAGAATCAACAAATGGGACTACATTAAATTGAAAAGCTTCTGCACAGCAAAAGAAACAATCAGCAAGGTGAAGAGACAATCCACAGAGTGGGAAAAGAAATTCACCAGTAACACTTCAGACAAAGGATTAATATCTAGAATATACAATGAACTGAAATATATGAAACACCCTAAAATAATTGATTCCATCAAGAAGTGAGTATCTGAAATGAAAAGAAACTTCACAGAAGAAGTCCAAATGGCCAACAACCATATAAAAAAGTGTTCTGCATCACTGGCCATCAGAGATATGCAAATAAAAAAAAAACATTGAGGTCTCACCTCACTCCAGTGAGAATGGCCTACATCAAGAACGCAAAAAACAACAATTGTTGGTGAAGGTGAGGGAAAAAAAAATGAACTCTACTCCACTGCTGGTGGAAATGAAAGCTGGGGCAACCATTATGGAAAGCAGTCTGGAGGTTCCTTAGAAATCTGAAAATGGAAATTCCATTTGATCCAACTACTGCCCTAATGGGCTTAGTCCCAAAAGAAATAAAGTCAACATACTAAAAAGACACATAAATATCCATGTTTACAGCAGCACTATTAATAATAGCCAAATCTTGCCCATCCATACATGAATGGTTAAAGACGATGTGATACCTATACACAAGGGAATAATCTACAGCCACAAAGAAAGACAGATATGAAGCATTTCAACAAAAATGAGACCACCTAGAGTTCAATAATCCTTTGTGAAATGGACCAAGCACAAAAGACTGACTATAGATGGATGGCCTTCTTATGAAATGCGCAAAAATAATAACATAAAAAGGCCCGAACATGAATGGCTGGGTAGAGAGAGAGGCGCAAAGGTTAGATATGAAAGGAGTGAACACCTCTGAAGAAGGGCTGCATGCAGAAGCTCACTAATTCGCCAAACCCCGTGGTTCTAATAAGTTACAGAATTTGGAATTCATGTATTTACAAAAAATGTTAAATGTTATGTTATACAAACTTTTTTAATACCAAAAAAGAATTTTATCTGTGAAAATTGGTCCTTCATTTTAGTCAACATCTTTGGTCATCAATTTTGCCTTACCTTTGACTAGTCCTGTCCCCTTCCCAGCCTTATGTAAAATGCAAATTTGATCAGCAACCCTTTTGTGTCTTTATAAAGAACATCAATCCAAATTGAGATTGGATTGGGCTAACCTGTGTGCCATTTGCTAAGTCTTTAATCATCACACTTTGGTGTTTTTAGAAGGCAGGAAGATCTACCAAGCTGCGCCATTATCCAATGTCCTCGAAATGTGTGTTTGCCCACTAATCTGCCGCTGTAAACTTGGTCAGATATTTTTGTAAACCCATGAATCTCTAAAGTCATCATCCTTCCTTTCGTTTCCTAATATAGGAAGCCCATGAATAAAACAAACAAACAAACAAACAAAAACACAGTTTTGTTTTGTTTTAGCTTGTTCTTAGTGAAACCATTTAAATTTCTGGTGACTATTGCCTTTCCAAATTCTCACAAACCATATGTTGAACAATCTGTTCTCAAGTGTTGCAGAAAGTTCACAAGCCTACTAAACTTGAGCTTCTGGAATTGTCATTTTTATCTCACTTTGAGAACTAACATTTGCTTAGCTCCAATCTTCTGGCACCTCTCTCATTCTCCATAATTTGTCAAAAATGGTCAGCTGTGACAATATTACTCAGTCACACTCATAGAAAGTTGGAAACCATGATATGATTGATAAACTTCTAGGATATCTCAGCTGAAGGAGTCTTACATATTGTCTACTTAAGCTTGTAATTAGACAGGAATGAAAAAGGAGTTCCTATGGGAGTAGAGAATAAATAAGTCAGAGGCCAAGTTTGGGTCATTTTGCACAGAAAGATGGCTTGAGATCATGCAAGACCTCTGTTTTTCTTAATATCACTATTTTCTGAGGAATGACATTGCCCAATCAAGTCATTCACTACGTTGAACAAAGGCCCTCCGAAATTCACACCCCCAGAACATGAAAGAATGTTGGGGTGCAGGCAAAGTTTTGAAACAACCAGAAATCTTTCATTTTTCTGTCCGCATAAAGTATAGTGGGATAGAACACTGGATTGACAGTCCAGAGTCTTGGATTTTAATCCCCAATCTTCAAAGAACTGCTATATGACATTACCAAGTCACTTTCCAGTTCTTGAGTTTTGCAATATTACTTCTTATGATGGTGCCTCTGTTCACTTACTCAACAAATATTTATTGAGCACCTGTTTTATTTTAGTCTCTGTACCAAGCGAACTCAACACAAATGAGTTTCTCAGATGGATTTTATCAATGAATAAGAGTGATAAATTTTGAATGCTCTGGGGTATATAGGTTTAAATAAGGCCTATAGTATAATTACTGTGATAATGTCAAATAATTCAGCACTAAGGAAGTCAGAAATGAGAAACAAATAAAGGAAACTCTAAGATCAATGGGACCATTCAAACTTCCCACACTTTCAAAGCCTTAGAGCCTTAATTATATTGAGATTTAAGTGTGTTCTGCTTTCTGTGTTTTCTTTCTTTCCTCCATCTTTAGCCTCCCACCTTATCCCTCTTCCTTCTTCTTTGCTCCTTTCTTTCATCTCAAATGTCTGTATGCAGCTACCTCCAAAGGGTTTCATATCCACATTCTATGATTAACATCCCTAACATGCTCAGCTTCCCCAGCTCTTCCTTTCCTTTCTGCCAAATGGAATACCCAGGAAATGACAATAGTGTCATGCATGCATCCATTTTCATTCTTTTTTTCTCTGCTAATCTGTCTGAAATATAATTGTTCAGGTAGGAAATTCAAAAGTAAGCAGCCAAGCAAAGGCAGAACAAAAGCTTAGGCATGGGCAGAAAGTTCGGAAGTAGGCAGCACCACAGCTCTCGTCCACATATCACATAAAGGCAAAAAAAAAAAAAAAAAAAAATCACATGAATGATCATCTCAATAGCTTCAGAGAAGGCATTTGACAAAATTCATCATTCATTTATGGTAAAAAAAAAAACCTCATAAAAATACAGAAGAACTTTACCTCAAGCTGATAAAAGAATAATTAAAGACAAAACTATTGCCAATGTCATCCTAAATGAAGAAGAATTGAAATCATTTCCCCGACAGTCAGAAATAAGACAATGGTATCCATTCCTGCCACTCGTATTTTACATAGCATCAAAACTTTAGCCTCAAAAAATTAAATATCTAGAAACAATCTAACCAAGAAAATCAAAATTAAAGACATTCTGAAATCATATATAGAAGAGGACATTAGAAAATAGAAAGACATCCTCTGTTCCAAGATAGACAGGACCAATATTGTCACGATGGCAGTACTACCAAAACTGACATACGGGTCCAACAGTATTCTTCACAGAATCAAAATAAAAAGTCTTGAAACATATATAGAACCAAAAGTGATTCAGAATAGATAAGGCAATTGCTGTGGCTTGGATCTGGAATGTTGTCAGGGTCTTTGTCCCCCAGGGACCCCCAGAACAGCTGAGGAGGAAACTACTCCAGAAGTCTTGGAGTGCTCTGAGCCACACTTGATGGAACATTCTGGTCAGAGCTCAGATGATGGAGAAACTACTCCAGGGACCCACTTCGGTGAATGCAGTCTGATTTATTCAGGAAGTACACAGCTTATATAGGCTACGGCAACACTGAAGACTTTGCAAGCCAATCAGAGGGGAGGGTTTCCAACTTTTCCATGTAAGTCTCTCTCAAGATCACATAAGGGAGGAAGAGGGCGGGGATAGCCCATGAGATGACTGACACAAGTCTTGGCAGGGTGTGAGGCCTGCCTCAGATGCCATCTTTAGGGTGTAGCCTGCTTACACCGATGTGACCTGGACATTAGCCAAATGAGGATCCTCAACCCATTCTAGTTCCTCCAACAGAATGTGCCCCAAAAGCCTCATGTACCTGTGGATACTGTGTATTGTTGGGAGATGGGACCTTGCTGGAAGGGGCAGATGTTTGGGGCTTGACCTGGAGGAGAGTGTGGTGGTTTCATTCCTCTTCCTACACTTGGATTTGTTCTGCTACGTTGTGAAGATCTCTGTCTCCAGAGCACTGGTTCTCGCTACGTCTCTAGTTGACTCACAATGTGATTCTATCATTTTTCAACTTTCCAACCATGAATGGACAGTGACTTTCTGAAACTGTAATGTAAAATAAACCTTTTCTCCCCTAATTTGTGCATGTTGGGTATTCTGTCTCAGCAACAACAACAACAACAACAACAAAAACGAAAACAACAACAAAAACAAAAACAACAACAACAACAAAAAACTAAGATAGTAATTGGTACCAGAGAAGTGGGATCATTGCTGTGACTTTACCTGACCATGTGGTTTGGAAGCCCTTGGATATGGTTTGTGGGAGAGGTTTGGAAGGGTATAAAGATGCCGGCTGGAGAAGTCTTGGAGTGCTCTGAGCCAAGCTTGATGGGACATTCTGGTAAGAGCTCAGAAGACCAGAACGCTGATAGAAGTGTTTGTTAGAAAGGCCAGGTGCAAGACGTTTTAGATGAGAAGGAGATCTGCATCAGCAAGTGGCCAAAAACTATGCGTGGTATGCTCTGGCAGAAAATTTGATGGCATTTTGCCCTTGCCCAAACACTGTGCTTAAAACTGAAATTAAGAGTAGTGGATTACTGAATGTGCTGGAGGAAACCTCGGGCAGACCAATGTTCAAGCTGTTAAATGGCTGCTATTTTTGCTTTTAGCCAAGTCTATGATGAAAGACAGGAAAAAGATGGCAGAGAAAAATCATAGAAAAGATTTACAGTGCCAGGCCAAAATGGCCTATAGCAGTGGGGCTAGAGTACACAGGGAAGTTAAAGAAATTATCATTAAAAAGAAGCCAAGTACTTATACTCAGTACTACAAAAACAATCCCTTGAGGGTATCTCAAAAATCAACAAGACCTGACCCTTTACCAATTTAAGGGTGGCAAGGCAAAGGCTTTGCTCTGAGAAGTGTACCCCACGGCCCAAAAGAAAAAAAAAAATCAGCTGCCTGGAGTTCAACCCCTAATAACTCAGAGGCTTCTACAGCATTTGTCCAATGGGGAACAGGCTACTGCTCAAGTTTGTGACACGTCTCCGAGATGTCCACACGGTCCTGGCTTTACAGGCTAGGGGAGTGTGAGAGTTGTGGGTTCATGAAGACTTCCACCCACGTTTCAGAGGAAGGCCATGGAGACCAGGCAATGAACCCCTGAGATGGCAGTGTGTGAAGTTAAGGAGAAGCCTAAGGCTCAGGGGAGAACCCAGAAATTGGATAAGCGATGAGTATGGATCATCTGTTGGGGAAAACTGCAGGCCATGAGCGTAGTTAGCCCAAAGGAGAGGAGATTGCAGCCACCAGCCATGCTGTAGGGGTGGGGCCACTGAAGCCCTCTGGAGTTGTTGATATGTTGCAGCAGTTTACCCCAGGTGCTGGACACAGGACTATAGAATTTAACCTCTGCCCTGCTGAGTTTAGGAATTGTTGCAGTTCTATTGCCTTTTATCATCCTATTTTTCCCTTTTGGAATGAGTCTGTTTACATTGTGCCATTCTGTGTTGGAAGTGCTTAACACGTTGGTTTTTATAGGGTCTCATACCTGAGAGTTTGCCTTGCATCTCAGAGGAGACTTTGAACTTAGACTTTTTAACAGTACTGGAACTGTTAAGACTTTGGCAACTCTTGGAGAAGGACTAAATGCATTTTGCTTAAGGAGGTGGCCATGAGGCTTTTGGAAGACCAGGACATAATGTTGTGGTTCAGAAATGGAGTGTTCCCCAAAAGCCTTACATATGTGTGGATATTGTGTACTGTTGGGAGGTGGGACACAGCTGGAAGGGGCGGGTGCTTGGGGCTTGATGTGCAGAGGCATGTGGTAGTTCCGTTCTTCCTCCTAGACTTGTCTTTATTCTTCCATGTTGTGAGGATCTCTGTTCCAGAGCTCCATCTCTGGCTCTGGCTGCAGCCCCACCATGCGATTCCACCACTGTAGAACCACCCACCCATGAATGAACTGTGACTTTATGAAACTATAAACTAAAATAAACTTTTATTACCCTAATTTGTGCATGTCCGGAATTCTGTTCCAGCAACAAAAACATAACTAAGATAGCAATCCTAAGCAAAAAGGAAAGCAGGAGGGATCACAATACTAGACATAAAGTCATATTGCAAAACAACAGTGATAAAAATGGTACTAGATAAGCCAGGCATGGTGGTGCATGCCTATACTCCCAGCACCCGGGAGGCTGAAGCAGAAGGATTGCCATGAGTCCAAGACCAGCTTGGGCAACAGAGAGAGACCCTGTCTCAAAATTTTAAAAAAATGGTACTGGAACAAAAAAAAGACAGATAGAGCATTGGGAGATATTTGAAAAGACAGACACAACACAAAGCACTTTCAGCCTTCTCATCTTTGACAAAGGAGTCATAAATCGTAAAACAGAGAAAAGATAGCCTCTTTCACAAATAATCCTCAGAAAATGCAGAATAATGAAACTAGACACACATCTTTCACTTTGTTCTAAAATAAAATAAAAATAGATCACAGACCTAAATACTAAAACAGAAATACTAACCATGTTGGAAGATAAAATAGGTACAACTCTTAAAGATATAGGCAGAGGCAAGGACCTTTTCAATAGAATGCTATAACACAAGAGAGATCACCAAGGATCAAAAATAAGACTATATCAAATTAAGAAGTTTTTGCAAAGAAAGGAAACATTCAACAGAATGAAGAGAAAACCAATGGGAGGGTAAAAATAATTGCCAGCTACTTCTGAGAAAGAGGTCTAATATCTAGAATATACAAAAGAACTGAAAAGAATTAGATACTCCAAAATAAAAATCCAATCAAAACACAGACAATTAAAAAGAATAGACTGTTCTCAGGAGAAGAAATACAAATGGCCAATAAATGTATGAAAACATATTCAGCATCTTTAGTCTCTACAGAATTGCAAATTGAAGCAACCATGAAGTTTCATCTTACACCTAAAAGCCATCTAAATGGCTTTTATCAAGACCTCAAAAAACACCGAATGCTGACAAGGTTGTGGGAGAAAAGGAACTATTCTACATTGTTGAAATGGAAAAATGGTCCGATCACTATGGAAATCAGTATAGAGATTTCTAAAAAAAAGAAAGAAAGAAAGAAAGAAAGAAAGAAAGAAAGAAAGAAAGAATTCCTTTTGACCCAATTATATGCCCTCTGGGTATCTTTGCAAAGGAGTTAAAAACATCAGATAATAATTATACATGTATGCCCGTGCTTACCTTAGCACAACTCATAATAGCTGCGTTATGAAAGCTGCCAGTTTGTCCATCAACAGAGAAGTGGTAAAGCAGATGTGACATACATACACAATGGAGTACTCCTCTGCCATGAAGAAAGATAAATGTGACTCGTTTGTGGAAAACTGAAAGCACTGTGAAACCATTGTGCTTAACAAAATGAATCATAAGAGAAACCCAAAGTATTAATAAGTAAAAGAGTCTAATTAGAGAGATGGTAGGAGGCAGGGAGATGGATTTTGTGGAGACAGAGAAGTTATGGGGGCAGTGAGAGGGTGGGAAGGGGAGAAGAGAAATAAAAATGTTTAAGATGTGATGTGTATACGTGCATCATTTCTTCAAGTTGAATGTAGTAGTCTTAGTTACTTTTCCATTGTTGTGACTCAATACCTGACATCCACAAATTTAGGAGAGGAAATGTTTATTTTAGCTCACAGTTTCTGAAGGTCACAGTCCATTTAGAGGTGGTGGCAGCAATCAAAGTACATGGCAGAGGCAGAGGTGGAGGCAGCTTCTCATGACATCACAAACAGGCAGGCAATTTGAAACTAGTCCAAGTCCTAGTCCTAGTCCTCCAAGGAAGGCAGGATGCACCTTACGTATCCTTCCAGGTCTCCACCCAGTGATTAGCCCCTCCTGGATCCAGGTGTGGAAGGTGTGGCCACTACACGCCTTTAATCCTAACTCACACGCCTATAATCCACCCTTCCAGACTAGGCCCCAAACTACCAAGAGCACATGGTTCCATAGACAATTGATTAACATTTAAATACTTGAGATTTGGGAGACATTCCAGAGCCAAACCACAATAGGAATTATTATGTATTACACATACATACTAATAGAACGAATAAATTTAGAAAAAATGTATACATGGAATAAAATTCACCTTTACTTATTTTTTTAAAAGTCCACTTTTTCTGTGCATTTATTAAACTCCAAATAGCCAAGGCTGCTTGGAAGAGTTTGCTGTCTTTTGGATGAGGTGATCAGAGTAACCCTTGAAAAAAGAACTGTTAGCCTATATTTCCATCGTAGTACATCAAAGTACATTCAGATCTGACACCTCTGCTAATCTTATCTATATAATAAGACAGAGATAGATAGGACATCAAATTTTGTTTTTCAAGTTTGTTTTTTCCAATGAATAAAGAAGATTCAGAGGACAAGGACATATCTAAGGTCTCATGTCCTTGAGCTAGTAGAAGGGAATCAAGTTTCCTGGGACTGAGCAGCTATTTTTAGCTTTATGCTTCAGGGAGAATATGTATTCATTTTTTCCAGCAACGAGGTTCAACTCCTTGCATTAGTAGTACAAAACAAAGAACATAAACTCTGGAGATAGGTTTCCTGAGATGATATCTCATTTTTGCCACCTAACAGCTATGTGACCTTAGGCAAATTACTTAACTTTTCTGTGCTTTGAATTTCTCATCTTGTAAAATGAGGATACGAAAGTCCCTTTATTCTAGGATTTTTGTGAGGATTAGAAGAATTAAATGAGGCACCAATTGTAAAAATACAGAGTAATGCTTGGTCAGAATACGTTTTCTATAAAATAAAGAAAATATTACATATATTGTTGAATAGCCTTGCCAACCTTCTACTCACAAGCCATAAGAGTCATCGCCCATTGCTTTCTGTTGTTTTCTTTATGAATTAGGCTTCCAAATGTATTCAAACATATAGAACAGTTTCATGGCAAAGGTCCTGAATCTGGAGATTGAATGTTGGTGTGGCCATTTACAAGTTACAGGACGATGAGTGAGTGATATTCCAAAACACAGCCTCAATTTTGTCTTTTCAAGACAAAATTGAATATGGGAATATATATGCCATATACATTATGTGATATCTATCAAGGATATGGGATTATATGTGATACTGTATAAATATGTCAGAGTAGGAAGTACTAAAATAAAAGATCGTAAAGAATAGAAAATGACCTGGAGTTGCTCTTTCATTGCAGAAAGTTATGTAAATCTTTCTCTGACAACAAATGCGTTTATTTGTGGGAGGCTGATTAGGAGGTAGCTGAACCAGGCCGGGCTCCTCGTACATGCTGAGTGAGGGCCCTGCCACTAACCTGCCTGAGGGCCCGAACAAATGTGTTCCCGATGGTCTTTGACTTGTGGGCTTTAACTGCATAGACTGCAGTGAACACTAGCAGATACAATCAGAGCAATACTCGAAGTCAAATGATGCAAACTTTTGTCGACTCTGGCAATAATTAAATATTTACTCTAGTGTTGATGGGGCTATTGAAGGGTTTTGAGAAGGAAAATGAAATGACCGTATTCATGTTTTGATTAAACATCTTGATTTGTTTTGTTGCTGTTGGTAGATGACAGTCATTGTTAAGCTACAACATGACAGATAGCAAAAATGGTGGATTTTTACAATGATGTCTCTTTTATTGTTCTCCATCTTCTAGAACTTCAAGCCACCATCTCTAGTAGACTGAAAAAATGGCTGAAAAAAGAAAGCCCACAGGGGTGGTGCAGGCCATAGATATCAACCTCTGAAGACGCAGAGATGGAAGAAAATGGCTGGGCTGGAAACAGATCCAGAGGACTATACAAAGGAAAATCAGCAAGGCATAGCTATAAATATTAGCTATGACACTGAATACCCAAATGATGCTTCCTTAAACACCTGCTACAGTCTTGTACTAGGTTATTCTATCTTGAGTCTCCTTTTTCTTCCATATGCAGTTTTCAGAGATATTTTTCTGAAGCACAGCTCTGATCAAATCACCACCTCAGAATCCTTTGGCTCACCCCTGTCCTGTTTAAGCGTTTAGCCTAGTGTTAGAAGGTACTGAGCCCAGTTTAGTAGAACACTAACCAGATGCTCATCAAACGTCAGTTCCTGCTGGTCCCTAACTTGGCACAGGCTATTTTAGTGTGAGCTGACTTTGCCAGGTAGCCGCACACCTATATTAAAGATCCTTCAAGGTGAACAGACTGACTAGATTCTCAGTGATTAGCAGAGATTTTGGAATGTTGAAAAGCCAAATTATCTTGGGCAGTTTTAACCCCTCTTTGGCCGTGTTGTCATCCCCCTCTGCCCCTGACCTTCATTCCTGTGATTACCAAGTAAACTCTTTTGAAATGTACAAACTGACTCAACGCTTCCTCCAACCCAAAAGCTAAGAAGTCCTCAGGTAGCATCTGAGTCCTATAACAGAGATTTCCCCATGCCAGTGTAACCCATGTATTTGAAGCTTCATCAATATTTTTAAAAAATTGCCTTATTTTATGACTCTCTTCTTGAATGTAACTGTAAGTACTGCATGGAACTGCTAACATGTTGGAATGTGGTATTGGGGGTGACCTAAATCTACGTTTCTGAGGCATGGTCACTCGAATTTGACTCTAGAAAATATCTCTTATGCTTTTTTGATGTGAGAGTTGTATTTTTTCTGTTGATATTAGTCTAATTTTCCTTTCTTTACAAAATCGCATTGAAGCAAAAGCTATAACTGGTATTTCAATATCTTCTAAATATATCCTTATCAATTCTGGCCTTTGGGCTTTTGCTTGTACTGTACCACTTCTCAGGAATGAATACCTTTCCCCTTCCCTTGCTTACATCCTGTCCCCAACTCTCTCTATATATTTTTTTGTAATGGCACTGTGTTGTTTGTGTTACTGTATCTTTGTATAAAGCTTGAAGTATTTAGTATAGTAACTCCTCCAGCATTTCTGTTTTTGCTCAGAGTTCTTTTGGCTATTTTAGGTATTTTCTGATTTCAAATGAAGTTCAGGATTGACTTTCCTAGTTTTGTGAAGAATGTGGTTGGTATTTTAATAGTCATTGCACTGAACCTCTAGATTTTTAGAAGTACTGCCAATTGAGCCACATAGAGAAAACTGAAACTATATCTCTATATCTCATCCTATATTAAATAAAATAAAAATGGATCAAAAACCTAAACACCAAACAAAAAACATTGAAAGGTCCTGGAAAATGGCATAGAGAAAACACGTGAATCCATAGAGATAAGCAAAAACTTGTAGAACAGAACCATAATAGCACAGGAAAGAGTATCAAGAATCAACAAATGCCAACTGTCTTGGGACAGGATGCAAGTGAGTGCCCAAAATCGACACATGAAATAGGTTTGGTGACTCCCATTCTAAACAAACAACAACAACAACAAAAAAGCGTTTTCAGAATTAGTCAGCAAGTTTTTAAGGAAAAATTTATTGGACAAAAATTTGAAAGTACATATTCCATATCCCATACGGAATATGAGCCTTCGTGAGATGGAGGCAAAGAGGCTCGAGATATTTAAAAGCACACACTCAAAGTATGGACTCTAATTAAGTGGAAATAGAGTGGTGTGTTCTGTAGTCAGGGTTTAAGAGTGGACACCTGTGGGACTTGAGTATCTATGGAAACGAGGAATTTAGTTTGCAGATAAAAGGTCACAGCCCTTCCCAAAAGAAGGTAATGGCTCATTGGTAGGTGATAACTACCACCTGCTGGAGTTGGGGGTGTCCTTAAGATGAATTAGCTTTGTTGTGGAATTTCTTCATTCTGTGAGCAGTGTTAGGGGACCATTTACGTGGGTATGAGGCAGAGAAATGGTTTTCTCTTCTCGGTTCAGTTTCCTGAGGATGGACATTGATAGGATGAAGCACAGTTTGCAAGTGAAAGACTGGTTCAGAGCTCAGTTATAGGCTGTCCTAGGAATTTGTTTCTTTAAACTTGACTTAGGCCTTGAAGCTGCATTTATCAGAAGTACAGTTTTAAAGAATACTAATTTTCTAGTCTCCTTTTCAATCTATCCCTATTCTTATATGACCTTAAGATCACATCAGAGAAAAAAAAAAAATAGAATTCTGCACAGCAAAGGAAACAACAGATCAGAGATAACCCAATACATGGGAAAAGAGTTATAGCCAGCTGTGTTAGTTACTTATTTGTTGCTGTGATAAAATACCCAACATCCACAATTTAAGAAGGCAAAGATTTATTTAGTTCACCGTTTCCGAATGTCTCACAGAGTCCATTCGCGGGGTAGCCAGCAGTAGCGGAGGTACATAGCAGACAGAAGCTGGAGAGCTGCTCACCCCACCACAGAAAAAGTAGGAACAAAGTCAAGTCTGCAGACCTGTTGCTAAGCTTGAGCCTTCCCATGAAGAAGCTGCAACAATGTTTCTTCTTCCTTCCTTTAGCTCAGAGCTGCCAGCTGCCTCTCTTCCCACACACAGGGTGGGTGCCTCTTCCTCATTTTCTGGTTCACAACTCAATAACAAAGACCTGAAAGAAGTTCTGCTCTGTGCAAACCCCCAATCTCAACAAGTTGACATTCCCTCCAGGTCAAACCCCAAGCATCCACCCCTTCCAGCCCGGCTCTGCTTCCCAAAACACACAGTTCCAAATACATGAGGCTTTTGGAGGGGCGCACTCAATACGCAAACTATAGCACCAGCTATTCTTCTGATAGAGGACTAATATCTAAAATATATGAAGAACCCAAATAATTAGAGCCCCCAAAATAAAAGACTCAATCAAGATGTAGGCAGTTTAAATGAATGAACACTTTTCAAAAGAAGTATCTATCAGGGCAAAAATGAGTAGGGGTTGGTGTCAAAAATCAGTAAGTATAGCGAAAGTTGAAAGCTTTTCTGAGCAGGTTCCATCTAGAGCTAACCTGTCAATAGATCCAGCTGTAGTTAAACTAGCAGTAATTTTATAGAGCAAGTGAAACAGAGGAAAGGTGCGGCCTGGTGGGGGCAGTGGTTTGCGGCAACAACAATGAGTCAGAGATAGGGTATTGTGCAAAGTTTAATTTCAGCATAGGGCCTTAATGGTTCCTTGTTGTAACTATACAAAATAACAGAGTGTGGACAGAGCTACAGGGAAGGGATTAGGGTGTAATTATCCTGAGGAATTTCCTGCCTGTCCCAAGGAAGCCAGATGGCAAGGAGAGGTGTGAGCGATACCATTTTATGTCTGTGGGTGTCTCTGCCTAGACTTTTGAGACGTTGGTTTCCACATGAAAATCAAATTCAGTGAAACAACACTTTAAAATTGTTATGAAGATTAACAGATAATGTTTGTCACGTACCCAGAACGGTCCTTACTGATTAAAGCTGATAGAATTATTATCATTAAATTTGACAAATATTTACTGAATTTAAGAACAGATGTGTTTTAATCCATAGGATATAAACAAGTATTTAATATTTAGGAAAATCTTTTGTATTTTTATTGTGTATACTTAAGGAGTACAACAGGTTCATCTCCTTCCATTAGTAGTAAAAAACAAAGAAGAGAAATTCTTTGATGATTGCTGTGGCCAAGGTTTCAAGTATTGCACTTAAATAGAGTGGTGAATGGGGACACTCTGCTTTATTCCTAATTTTGGGGGAAGTACTTCAGGTTTTCCTCATTCAAGATGATGTTTGTAGTAGCATTGTCATAAATGGCTTTTAGCAGTTTGAGGTAAGGTGCTTCTATAATCCATTTCATCGGAGTTTTATCATGAGTAAATGGTTTGACATTTGCTTTAGTTTAGATCTTAAAAGTTTTCATGCCATGCCCTCCTGGAATTTAATGTTTGTGAAGAGAAATCCAGTTACTCCTCAGGGTCTGTCTTCGTAGGTTACTTTCTGTTTGGCTCTTGGAGTTTTTACTCTATGTTGAATGTCTGGGACTTTGATCATGATGCATTGTTGAGACACTCTTCTCTGGTCAAGGTCATTTGCTATTCTATATGTTATTTCTACCTTGATATTAATTTCCTGTACTAGATTTGGGGATTTTTCTGCTATAATGTTGGCGAATATCCTTTTTATATCTTTGTGTTCTCTATCTTTATTTCAGTCCCATATTTCTGAGATTGTTTCTCTTTGACTCATCTATCAGCCGTTGCATTCAGGTGCTTTGTTTCTTTGTTATTTTTAGGCTATCACTGACCATATGGTTCAGTTCATCAACCTAATCTTCAAGGTCCAACACTCTGTTCCCATAATTTTCAAACCGACTTCAAATGTTTTCAAATGAGATTTTCATATTCTAGAATTCAGCTTGAAATCCTTTCAGTTTTTCTACTTCTCTACTAAAGTGTGACTTCAAGTCTTGTATCTCTTTGTTCATCTTTTTATTTATATTTGTTTTGTAGTCGTTAAGTTTTTTTTCTAAATAAGACCATTGTTTGTTTTGTTAAATCCTCTTTAAACTCATTAAGCATCTGTATTTGTTTCAGCGTGTCTTTTTTGGGCTGACTAGCCATGGGGTCCACTTGTTTCTTGACTTCTGTTCCTATGGGTTCCACCACTTCAAGGCCCATAATATCATTTTCTGGGAAGTTATTTATTCATGTAATATATTGCCCCATTTTCTCATAATTATATTGCTGCTTCTTCAATTGTAGATCAGACCATGTTGATGAATTCTCTCTACTGTGGAGACTTTTGACATCAGATTATGTCTTTCTTTGGTGTTTCCTTGTATTTTTTTAAATGTTGATATTCATTTTCAATTTCATCTTTTTCAGCTATTAACTTGGAGGTTCTTCCTAATGACTGGTCATCTACCGGTTACCTTTCTCCTAAACTTTTTAGTGAGGGAGAAAATGCATTTTGCATAATAAGATGGATATAAGCCTTTTGGGGCTCAGGGTAAAATGTTATGGTTTCAATCGAAAATGGTTTTGAAACATCTCATGTAATTGCTAGCTGATTAGATCACAAGAACACCATACTCGCTGGTGTACTCACTGATGGTTTTAGGTGCTGTTAAGAGGTGGAGCCTGGCTGGCAGGATGGATCACTATGGGTAAGACCTATGCCATAGCTTGGATGTGGAATGTTCCCCCAAAGCCTCATGTACTTAGAACATAATTGGGTTGCGGGAGTTAGCTGGTTGTTATGGATTAATCTGTGGATCTCATGGGCTATTATGCAGTGGGCCTGGTCAGAAGGGTGGATCACAGAAGAGGTGGTAGATCACTGAAGGTGTGACCTGGACCTGTCCTGGCTTCTCTCTAATGTATTGTCCTCTTCTGCTTCTTGTGATGCCATGGGTAGCTGCTCTCCACAAGAGTCTTGCACCATGCCACTATCGTCAGCTAACTGTGAATGACCTGAGACCTAAGAAATGTGGGCTAAAATAAACCTTTCTTCCTTTAAGTTGCAAGCATCAGGAATTGGGTTCCTGAGATGAGAAAGCGACCAAGACGACCTGGAGAAGGTCATTAGCTCCTCCTTTTTCAGTCATTTTTCTTGACTTCTGTACACCGAGTGGCTTTTTTTCACCCAAGCATCTTTCACCATTGTCAGCCAGTGATGTGTGGACTAAGGTGTCTGAAACTGTGAGCTAAAATGAGCCTTTCCCCTTCTACATTATGGGCATTTGATTTTGTCCAGGGATAAGAAAGTGATTAAGACAGAAGAAAAAGACTATAATACAAAAATTGCATTGTTTTAAGTCATCCAAGTTTTTTTTTTCTCCTGTAGAAAAACGATTCTACAGGCTTTATAGACAATAAGGTTATAAACAGGCATCTGGGCTTATGCCCTTCCCTTTTAAAGTATACTCCCTCATACCTAATCCCATCCACAGGGATGCGTTCTATTAAGAGAACAGTGTATCTTAGTTTCCAACACATGTAAATTGAGTGCATAGTAACATAGCCTGCCAAATGGGCAGACATTAAAATACACATTCTAGATTACCTATCTTAGGGAAGTCCTCAAATTCCTGGGCCATCAACCTTCTCCTTTTATCACTTTTGGTGGCTATCACCCATGACTAGATCCTCATCCTTCCTCTTCCTCTAGGAAAGGTCATTACCTTTCATCTATAAATTAAATCACTTTTTCCCAAAGATTCTCAAGTTCACAGATCCCTGTCCCCAAACGCCCATAAATAGATCAAGCTCAAGTCCACAATGTGAACTTCTCACTATCATTTGAGGGTCTGCACGTCATTTCTTTGAATATATACTTTTAAATTCACGTCTAATAAATCACTTTATGCCTGTCACTGACATGTCCTGAAATTTTTTCTTTGTGACAGAAGGCACCAGATCTGCTAATACCTTTAACTTGGACTTCTCAACTATAAGATCCATAAGAAATAAATTCTTGTTGTCCAAGTTACCTGATCTATGGCACTTTGTTATAGCAGCAGGAACTGATGCACATAGTTTAGAACCCAAGTATCTGGGCTTCTAATTTAGTAATCTCTTCCATGACTGGACCATATGTGACATAATATTATGTTGACTACTGTGTCCATTAATGGCATCATGTCAACTTGATGGAATTAAGCCCCACACCTCCATTCGTACTGGGATTTGTCAACTACCCTAGGCTGGGACTTAAGAGCTAATAGACCCTTGCGTGTTAAGATCTGTAAATTCTGTCTTTTGAAAGGAACCCAAACTAATACAACTACTATGGTAGTTGAAGGAGAGAAAAGATACTGGAAGACAAAAGTAAAACTTGAAAGTCTAGATCACTGTCAAACTGCTTATAATTTTGTTGAACAAGGAACTGATTTGAGAGACAATAATGTGATGATTTTAAACAAATTGTTGAAGACAGCCGAAAGATATTTAGACAAAACTACTTCTTGTCTCAGTTATTGCTGTGACTTATTGATTGGAAATCCCTCATTTAAACAATCTTCCATAATTCTGTTAAATAGATTTTTCTATCTTCTTTTCTTTCTATATTTTTGGGGGATGCTATAGATCAAGCTCAGGACCTTCACACTGAACTGCATCCACAGCCTATTTTTATTTTTGATTTTGAGACAGGGTCTCACTAAGTCACAAAGTTGCCCACACTGGTCTTTAACCTGTGATTCTCCTGCCTCAGCTTCTCAGAGTAATGGGGTGACAGGCCTGTGCCAATGGGCCCATTAGATTTCCACTTTACCCACATGTTTTATCACATTTCATCTTTGGTGTCATTGGGTCCCATTGCCCTTCCATACATAAATGTCATTCATAGCTGCAAAAAAGTAAACACTATATATTTCCTATGTCCAAGAAAGTCTTTAAAAATTCCACTGAACAGCTTGTACTGCTTTCAATTTCTACCACTACTTTCCTTCAACATAAGGAAACCTCTAGGAAGATGAAGTGTGGAATCACGAGAGTGGAAAGTGTAGTGTTTAAAGTTAAGAAGTTCCTTTCATAAAGTAAAGAGTGTTAAGAAAATCACACTTGGGGAGGATGTTATAAAAAGGCCACTGCAGATCAGAGAATGTGCATGACAACAGGATTGTTACCATAAATAAATAACATGGATCATGATGAGGAAATTCTTGGAAGATCTTAGCATTTATCAAGTGGATTGTGATATACATAAGCCAAGACTCTGAACCCTCATTCCCACCTAGAAGTTTTTGAATGTGACAAAATTTATGGTGCTATCCTCCACAGTGGAGTGAATAGAGGCCATGTTGTATGCCCTAAGGAGACAACTTGGCTCTGTTCCTTAATATTTGTGGAAATCCTAAAGAAAAATCTTGAGGAGTTACCATGGCTTTACAAAAATAATTATACAGCTTAGAAGATGGAGCAGAAACTATCAGGTTACCAGTACAACAGCTTGGACAAGAACGTCATGCCCTACCAAGAAATTAGATTGGAAATATAGAATGTTATCATCTTCCTATTCATTTTGGCTGAAGCAGAATTGAACCAGACCCATCTACATAGCATTGACAGATGTCTACATAAGGTGATCTTTGATTACCTCTCTTCCTTTCCTGTCCTTAGCATCATCATCAAAGAAATTACATCAGTGGTTGTCAAATCTGCCTTCATATTAAACTCATGTGAGAAATTTTTTTAAAATATCCATACCTGAACTCCATCTTAAATTCACTATAACAAAACTCTACTAGTAGGACCAGTATATATATTTAAATTGCTTTCCTTGTTTTATTTTTTAAAATAAAATTATCTTTTATATATTTATTTGAGACAAGGACTTTCTCCATTGTCCAGGCTGGTCTTGAACTCACTATGTAGCCCAGGCTGATCTTGAAGTCAAAGCAATCCTCCTGCCTCAGCCTCTGGAGTTCTGGGGTTACCGGTGTGTGCCATACACCGACTTATGTGCTGGTGGGGAATTGAATTCAGGGCCTTATGCTGGCGAGACAGGTGCTCTGACCACTATGTTATTTCTCCAGCCCCCAAAACGCAGGCATTATGTGTCCATAGTGTGCACATACACACAAGTACACACATCAAGAATAATTCTGTGTAGTGACAGTTGTCTTAATTAATTTTATTGTGGTACTCATTTCACAACAACATGTATAGTTTTCTCAAATCACCATATTATATACTTGGTGTAATTTGGATCTGAACTGTGCCACTGAATTCTCACGTGTTCAGAGGTGGGACACTGGAAGGTGAGAAAACTATGGGGGCATTATATTCATAAAGGGGACCAATCCAACTACTAAGTCCATAGCTGAGTACACTGTTTGGCGGTAGGGTCTGGCTAGAGGAAAAGGTCAAGATGAGAAGGACATGGAAGAGAACATTTTTATTTTAGGTGCTCCATTCTCCACCTTCGTTTCCAGGCTGTAGTAGGCTGGGCATCCTTTCTCTGATGTGCCTGTCTACCATGCTGTTTTGACCTTGCAGCCAGTTGTTACTAAATCCCTGAAACTATGAGCCAAATAAATCTTTTCTTTTTTAAGTAGCAGGTGCTGAGCACTTTGTCCCAGGGACAGAAATGTGACTAATACAACACATTTAACACATATAATTATAGACAGCCTCCTGTAAATCCACAAATTGTTGTAATACTTATTTAAGCCCTCTGCCTCATAGGTTGCTTGTTTGCTGTGCTGTGAGAGTGTGTGTCCATTGCTGGGCAGTGTTTATGCATGAGCTAAACCATTGTAACGGTGATTATTTCAAGAATAGTTGTGTAGTTGTGCTGTGTTGGTGACTGATAAGTTGTCTTTCTCAAAATCTACCCCTTTGTGAAATTTGCTTAAAGGATATTTTTGCCGAACACATTGTCCCACCTTCTCTATATCTTAAATAAATCATCACACGTGCCCTCCTGGCCCAGCAGTTGGGGGCTTTCCTTCCTACAGGGGAAGCTATCTAGCTGCAGGCTCTGTGAGTCCCTAAAGCTGTCAGCGGCTCTAAGTAGTCACCTTGTATTTAAACACTATGCTGCAGGATGGCAACATGCCATTACCATTTATCATGTATATCTCAATGCATATAGAAAAGACAGGAGAAAAGCATGAAGTTTGCTCTGATAATTCACACCTCATTACAGGAAAGAAAACTTACACAATGTATACAAAAACACGAGGACTGAACAACGTGGTATGTGGGTCATTGAAGATATCAGAGGAGAAATTTAAAAATTTCTAGAAACAAAATGGAAAGGC
Organism: Ctenodactylus gundi; assembly: GCA_004027205.1. Lineage (NCBI taxonomy): Eukaryota > Metazoa > Chordata > Mammalia > Rodentia > Ctenodactylidae > Ctenodactylus > Ctenodactylus gundi. The sequence goes on along the minus strand of PVKB01000506.1, from coordinate 113,072 downwards.
ACATACTAGAATCTATGGAATATAGCAAAATCAGTTCTAAGTGGAAAATTTATAACTATGAATGCATATGTTCAAAATATATTCTATGAATGCATATGTTCAAATAAATAATTCTGTGTGGTAGTGAATGCATCAATGGATTAAAACTATGGTACATGTACACCATAGAGTACTATTCAGCCATGAAGAAGAATGGAATTATGTAATTGGCAGGGAAATGAGTGAAACAGTGATTATAATATTAAGTAAAATAAGCCAGCCTCAAATAATGCATGTTTCATGGGACATGAAAGTAGAAGCCTGACTGTGGGAAAAGGAAGGCGTTGGGAGGTCAGAAAGGATCATTTATGCTAATTGGGGGCAACTTAGGCTCAATTATTGGCTGAGGGCATTTAGTTCCCTCCTGTTTTGGTTGGAGTATGCACCAACTTTCACGTGGGACAACATTGCAGTCAAGTTAGGTCAAATTTCTCTCAACTCGGGTTTTGGGTGGAGATGTAGCTCAGTGGTGCAGCACCCATCTAACATTCTTGTGGTGCCAGGCCGGACCCCCAGCACGGTTCAGAAAGAAGACAACACGAAAACAGTAGTAATTCCTACATAAAAAACAAACCGGATAAAGCAATACAAGAAAACTAAATCAGAACACCATAACCACAAACCAATAGCAACAAAAACAAAAGCTGCCAACATAGTATACAATAGCTAAGACGCAATAAAATGATGCATAGCAAAACCGAAATAATATAGCAGAAATAAAGTAAAAGCAAAAAGGTATTAAAATTGGAAAATGAGCAAGTGAGATTAAAAACAATTAAATGAGAAGATAGAAAGAGGAGAATAAAGTAAAAGAATAAAAAACAGTACAGAAAAATAAAATTAGAAAAATAAGGATGATAGGAGAAGATAGAGTAGATGGAGAAAAACAAACAAAAATGAAGAGATAATGAGAACCTGCTGTAAGGTATTTTACTGTGTCAGTTTGTATCAAGCTGGTTAGGGCAGTTTACAGGCTGCAGTGTAGGTTTCTCACGTGTCCCATGGCAGGTTGAAGAAATGCCGACGACGGCACCTAGGGTGTTTCTCCTGGGGACGGCTGACGAATGCTTGTGTGGCAGGCCAGGGCTTTTCTCACCTTCACTAGAATGTGAAGCGCGCGGAGCAGACGCACAGTCATTCTCTGTTCTCTGGGCGCCCGCCATTCTGGTGAATGACTAAGCAGCCTCCAGGAGCCCTTATCTCCAATCTAGTGTCTGCAGCCTTAGGACAGTGCAGAGCAGGCATTTATTTGCCTTATCCTGCGGTCCTCAGTCTGCAACCTTGGTAACAAAGCCCGTGTTAGGACCAGTTTTCTTCAGCAACTGCGCTTTCTTGAGTTACAGAGCTTAGCAGAGAAGTATATCCTCAGGCCTGATGAGACTCAAGAGTACACCTTTGGGCATGGAAAATCACCAAGCGAAGGCATGGTGAAATGTCCCTGAGAGACCTGGAGTGCGATTAAAAAATTGATTTCTGTGCTCGAGCGGTGGCTATGGGAGTCAAGTGCTCTGTCAGCATCCTTCAAGCCTCCCTTGGAGCTCCTGTCCCATGCTCCCCTCAATTAAGATTTCCAAATGTTCTTTCCCCACCCAGTCCCTGCAGCAGGACATCCACAGGGACCCTTACTGTGGTTGCTTAAAGCCCTCTGGTCTCTAGAGAAGCTTACTTCCTTTCAAGAGATTCATCCCAGGATAGCTTCTGGTTATAATCTCCTGAGAGTTTGCCGAATGAACTAATGGATCTCACTCCAATTTAAAGTTTTTGTGTAGGTAAAGTCACCTCCAGGTCAAGTCCTTGAGCTGGGGCAAACGCCTCTATGGACCATGACTTTCCAGTATGGATAGGTCTGAAAACTACTTCGTAATATTGTAGGTTGCTTGAGTTGATGGTTTACCTTATGCCTGTGAGGCTGGTTTCCCTGTCCCATGCTGTAGCCAGAATAGGAAGTACAAATGGTTCTGTATCTTTCTTACAGTGGCTGTCCATTGGCAAACAGAGATAGACAGCACAACTCTGTTAAAAGCCATCTTGCCCAGCTCATACCAAAAGGTTCTGAAACAGAATGTCAACACTCACCAAAATAAACTTTCGAAATAAAGCCCATACACATCTTTCAAAGAATTTTTCTTAAGCATATTCTCTGAAAGTTAGCATGCATAGATGTCTTTATTTGAACCCAAAGGGCTTATGGGATATACGTAGATCTCCTTGTCTGAAACCAAGAGTTCTGTGAAGCCAAATGAAATGGTTTTGTCAAGTTGCGACTTCAAACATGACATTTTAGGCACGGTGCAGGTGCTCTTGGAAGATCTACAAGGTGCTGAGGATGTTCTTCAGATAACCTCATTTGCTGCCATCGCCCTTTCCCACATCCTCAAACTCATGAGAACTCTAGTATCTCATCTTGATGTTGTGATTCCTCTCTTGAAACTCACCTGCTTCCCCCTTGACATTGTATTATGACCTAAATAGCCTCTTTTCTTTGCCTCCTCGATAAAAGCTTTTCACAGGCTCATGCAACTGGTCCCTAATAGATCCCTTCACATGACACTTCTCTGAACTCCATTCCAGTCTCTGTACTGTTTAGATCTATTCATCTCTCTATCTCTTTTCCTCTTCCTCACGTTCTCTTAATGGACTATAGTTTCTCCTTTGTTAGACTGACTCCTTTCTCAGTCACAGAGTTCCACAAAAGCTACTTTCATTCAGCCATCTTCCTGCCATTCTGCTTTTCGTTTCTGTTAATCTTTTATTCTATGTGAGGTCTGTGCTAAATTCTGAGGTGACAAAGATATGCATTTTCCCTCATAGATCTAGTCACAGGCCAGTGAAAGATAGGCTAGTTAACCTGAACCTTGAAGAATGAATGGCACTTTTCAAGGCAGATAACAGCAGGGAAAGTTTTCCAGAAAAAAGAGAACACCGTGTGCAAACGAGTGGTACTGTGAAAGAGAATGATTTACTTTGTGTGGCTAGAGTGTAAGGTGCAATACAAGATAAACCTGGGGAATTTGGCTGAAAGTTATTCGTTAATGGTCCAGAAGCACATTGAAGACTTTGTACATTAGCCTATATAGGTAATGTGGAGCCAGTGAAAATTTCCGAGGGCATCAATGAGATAATCCCTCTTATATTTTAGGAAGATCATTCTGATGACAGGGTGAAACAAGTGTCTGGAAGTCATGGGCATGAAGACAGAGACTAGTTAGAAATCTGTTGTTATGATCCAGATGAGAGGTGATGAGTATCTGGCATAAGGCAGTGAGGATGAGAAGAGATTTGGAGAGTCAGTAGATTTTGTTTACCTACTAAATATAGGCATGTGGAGCCATGGATAATGCTGAGTGATTCTATTATTAACTGACATACAGAACAGGAGGAAGAGTGGATTCTGGGGAGGGTAACTAGAAGTTTTCTTTATCTGCTAAATTTGAAAGATTCCTGAAATGTTAAGTTGAGATAAACAACAAAAAGTTAATGCCTGGGTTTTAGGGAGGGGATGGAGACGAGAGCCAGAATCAAAAGGCTGAATGATGGATTCACAAAAAACAACAAAACTAAGGGGGTGCCAAAGTCTTTTAATTGCCAAAGTTACAGCAATATTTTTTAAATTAAAATTGATATAAAAATCTATGATGAACAGGATTTTTTGTAAATGTTTATTTTTACACTACTGGTTTCTTTTTCAATGAGTTTATTATTGGTGTATAGGAATGCTATTGATTTTTTGTGTATTGGGGTGATTTGTAAACGTCTCTGCAAATAAGCATAATTTGACTTTTTCCTCTCTTGCATGTGTCTCCTTTATTTCTTTAACTTGACTGATTGATCTGGCTAACGTTTTGTATAGTATATTGACAGAAATGGTGATGGTGGATACCCTTGTCTTGTTCCTGACTTTAAGGGAAATGCTTTTAGCATTTTTCCTTCCCATTTAGGAATGTTGTTGGCAGTGTATTTGTCATAAAGGGATTTTATCAGTTTAAATTAAGATCCTCCTATACCATTTTCATCAGGTTTTTTTTTTATCATGAACAGACAATAGATTTTATCAAAAGCTTTTTCTGTATCTATTGATATGATTACGGATTTTTTCCTTGTTTCTATTTACACAGTATACTATATTTATTGATTTATGTATGTTGAACAATGTTTACATCCTTATGATGAAATCAACTTTGTCATGATGTACGATCTTTTTAATGATTTATTGCAGTATTTGCAAGTATCTTGTCAAGGATTTTTGCACCCATATTAATTAACAAAATTATCCTGTAAGGTTTTTCTACTTCTTTCTTTCTTTCTTTCTTTCTCTCTAAGACTTTATCTGGTTTTGGTACCAGATTCGTAACAATTTTCAGAAATGAGTTTAACAGTTTTCATTTTAATTTAATTTTATGAAAAAGTTGAGATATATTGGCATTAGATTTTCTCTGAAATTTTGTTAAAATTCTGTGGTTCATCTATCAGATTCTGGGCTTTTCTTCATTAGTAAGATTTTCACCACTTCAATTTCATTACCAGTTATTGAGCTATTCAAAGTTTTTGTATCTTTTATGTCATATGTGTCTAGGAATTTATCCAATTTTATAGTTTCTCCAACTTATTAGAATACAAATTTTCAAAGTTGTTTCTTATAATCATTTGGATTTTATCTCTGTCCATTGTGATTTAATTTTCTTTCATTTCTAATCCCACTGATATGGGTCTCTTTTTTACTTTCTTTTGGTGAGTTTGGTTATCAATGTTTCTTATCTTTTGAATTATCAAATCTTGACTTATTGATTTTTTCCAGATCTGGTTTTTAAATTTTCTTCTATTGCTTTTAGATTTGTATTTTTTGGCTTTTCTAGGACCTCAGATGAGTCATTAGATTATTTAGTAGGCATTGCTCTATTTAAAAAAAACATGTGCATTCACAGCTGAAACCTTCCGTCTTTGTAATGCCTTTATCATGAATCATAGGTTCTGAGGTGTTTTCATTCCATAGTCATTTGACTCTAGACATTTTTTTATTTTGTCTTTGGTTTCTTCTGTGATCCACTAATTATTCAAGGAGATATCATTTAATCTTCGTGTTTTTTGTTTGCTTTTGTTTTTTGAGCCAGAGTCATGCTCTGTAGTCCAGGTCAGTCTGGAACTCACTATGTAGCCCAGGCTGGACTTGAACTCACAGCAATCCTCTTGTCTCAGCTTCCTTAGTGTGTGCTGGAATTACAGGAGTGTACCACCACACTGGACTCATGTGGTGCTCTTTAACCTCCATCCCCTTAATCTCCATGTTTACATAGAGTTTGTAGTTTCTTTAGCTGTTTTTAATTTCATTCCAGCACAATCTGAAGGTATGTAGGGGATTATTTCAGCTTCTTTGTTTTTGTAAGCATGCCTTATGGCCTAGGGTGTGGTCTACTTTGGAAAAAAGTTCTGTGCCACTGAGAAAAAATGTACTCTGATAAAGTTCAGTGAAATGTTCTTGCCTAGTTTACCTATATATCTGTAAGAGTGGGATGTTCAGATCCCCTGCTATATTTGTGCTGCAGTCTGTCCTTTTATATCCAGTAGTTTCTGTTTTATAAAATCAGGAGCACCAAAATCATATATATATATGTATGTATGCACACACAGACACACATAATTGTTATCTCTTCCTACTTAATTGTTCTGTTTATCAGTTTATAGCTGTCATCTTTGTCTCTTCTGATCAATAGTGCCTTTAAATCTGCCATGTCTGAAAAAATATATCTACCAGTGCTTGCTTTCAGGATCCATTTACATGAAATATTGATTTCCAATGGATGAGATGTCTCTTTGCAGGCAACAATGGGTCAGGTTTTGTTTTTAATCCAATCTTCTACTCAATGTGTCAAATCTGAGCTCCTCTGCTAGGGCACTTGGGTCCAGTTGCAAGTGGAAAGAAAGCACGAAGAGCAGCTGGAAGCAAAATCACCTTTTATTCCTGGCTCTCCACTGTTACTCTGTCAGTGTAGTTACCATAGAAAGTATTACACAACAATGACTCAGCACAATTCAATCAACACTAATGATATGCATTAGCAAGGTAACTAGGAAAACTTACATAAGGAATCAGGAAATGCAGAGTGAGTTGTGGTTACCCAAATGTGTTTTGCCTGGAAGTCCATAGAAGGCAGGTAAGGAAAAGGTCCTTAAAAGGAAGTAAGAAAATGCAGAGTCATGGTCATCTTTTCAGGTGATATAATTGTTTCCCTCGATTTCTCCACACTCTTATGTTTTGATTGGAAAGTCAAGTCCATTAATACTTGTAAGTAATATTATAAGATATTTAGTGAGTCTTCTCATTGCGTAATTTTTTGTGTTAATTTATTTCCCCCTTTTGTTTAACTAAACTTCCCATGTGATGGATACTTTACTCTGAATGCTTTGATGATACTGGCCTTCCTGTCTGTGGTAAGGATTATTTAATATATTTTCTGCAATGCTGGTCTTTTGGTCATAAAATTCTTTAATGTTTCTTTGTCACAGATAATCTTCATGCCTGCATCCATTTTTAAGGGCAATTTTGCCAAACATAACAGCTTGCTTGAAAGTTGTGTTGAAGCTTGAAAGATTTTACTCCAAGCTCTCCTGCCCTTTAGAGTTGGTGCTCAGTAATTGTACTTATTATGACAAGCTTACATTTACAGGTCATCTGCTGCATTTCTCTTACAGTATTCTCTGGTCGGGGGATAGAGGGAGTAGGAGGGTCAAAAAGGGAGGGGAGGGAAGGATTTGTAATTTTGCCAAGATGCATATGTGCACAAAATACTCAGGATCAATGTAAATACGATATATCACATATATACATATCAATAAAATAGGGAAAAAGTATTCAGTATTCTCACTTTGGGCTAAATTCTGGCGCTTTGATTATGATATGTCATTATAGTTTCTTTTCTGCTCAAGGTTGACATTTTACATACCACCTATATGTTTATATTAAATTCCATTCCTAGATTTTAAAAAGTTTCTGTCATAATTTCAGTGGATAATTTTTATACCTGTTGTTGTCTTGTAATTTTTCCTTTACTGCTAAAAGGCTAAGGTTAGTTTTCTTTGAGTCATCTAGCAGCTGTTGTGTTAAGCTGTTGTGTTAAGTAGGATATCACTGAGTACAAAGTTAGCTACATCAACTTTGACTTCAAGGCCCAACACTCCGTCCTTAAAAGTGCTCAAATCAGCTTCCCAGGCTCTCACTTGAATTTTTATATTCTAAAATTATACTTTATTTCTTTTCATAATTTCTAATTCTTTTCCAAAATTCTTTTTAAGATCTTGTATTGTCTTGTTCAATGTCAGTCTGCTGTTGTGTCTTTTTTAAACTCACTGGATGCTTATTACCTAACAGCATTCTGTGTTTAGTAAATTCCTCTTTAAGCTCACTAAATATCTTTTGAATTTGTGTTCCTGTTTCTTGCTTGATCACTTCTAACATTTGAACCTTTAATTTTTCTTCTTAGATCCTTTATTTCAGGACCTGTTAAAACCCTTTTGAGTACTTAGGCGTTTTTTTTTTTTTTTTTTTGGTGGGGGGCTACCTATTACCACATGTTCCCATGGATCTATTGCTTTTGTGCTGAGTTGCAGATCAGTTAGGTAGAAAAATCTGGCCCCACAGTGAATATGTTGTTAGTTAGATTATATCTTTCTATGGTGTATTCTTAGGTTTGGTTGAATTTTGGCATTTATGTCTTCAATCTACTCTACTATTAAACATGGGGTTCTTGTTAATGTCCAACCTTCTACTAGGGACTTGATCTTCAGCACCACTAAGTAAGGAAAAATGAATCTCAGTAGCATGTGACTCAAAGACAAACCAGCTATCGGCACGCAGTGAGAAAAATTGAGATTAACTACTAGGCTGCTACTAGCAACAGCAATCAGCAGTATTGATATAGTGTAATAGAAACCAAATATTGGTATATTATCACAATCGGTTAAATGTTACAATCAAATTCTGTGGAAAGAAGTCACACACTGCGGGGGAACCGAGCCAAGATGGCAATGGTTAGAAGCTGCTTTGTCAGTGGCTCTATGTGACTAAGCTGGAAGACAGAGATTTAACAAGGGAGCTTCTCCTGCACCCTAACCTAGAAAGGCAGAGGGTTTGCTGGATCTGGTCAGTGGTGAGGATGGAACCAGAGGCAGGGCTGTAAGAATCGCCAGTGCATAAAAGAAGGAGTAAGAGACAGGGAAGCAGCAGGTAGGCCTGGAACTGCAGAGCATAGGAGGGCGGGGCCTGCAGGCAGAGAGCAGAGGCAGCAAATGTCTGCATGGATGGCAGCTGGATCAATGACCTAAAGAGAGTGAGTGAATTTAGGCAACCTGTGCCCAAATAGCATCACTTGGCCACGGCAGACTGGACTGCTGAGTCATCTGGTCTGCAAAGTGGAAGTGGGCAAGACTTAATCTCATATGAGGAATCATCTAAGTAGTGGTGCATTCGTGATTGGGGACTGTGTGGAGGGAGGATCAGCCTAGAGAATTGCAGATGTGGAGTTATGGAGCAGTGACCACAATCTCAGCCAGTGCCTCCTTGTGAGTTCAGGGAAAAGAGTTGGATCCCATGTCCTCTGGAAATCACCAGGACCAGCTGGGAGCAGGGTACCTGCACAAACAACTGGGAAAACCTTGGGTTTACTGGGTTGGCTGAACTCAAAACCAAATGCTGGCATGGTCAGGGAGGAAAATTGGATTGCTTATAACTCCTGGCATCACAGGACTGGCTGGGAACAGGTCCCCTGCATGGACAAAAGGGAAAAACCCAGTTCCTCTGGACTGACCAAAATTAAAGTCAAACTGTGTGTCTGCCAGAGAAATAGACTGCAAGATCCAGGACTTTGGAAGTGGAGACATCCGAATAACACAGGAGGATAATTGTTCTTTTACTACTTGATTTAGTTTCTTATTTTTGCTGCAATTGACTTGTAGTTATTTTTTTTTCCTTTTAAGGCCCCCTTTCTTCTTCTTCCCTTGCATATCCTTCTGTTTCTGTTAATTGTTAGCTTCTGAATATTTCCTTCTCTTGATTACTTTTTGTTTGTTTGTTTTTGAGACACGGTATTGCTCTGTAGTCCAGTCTGGTTCTGAGCTGAGTACGTAGGTCAGACTGGCCTTGAACTCATGGCAATCCTCCTGCCTAAGCCTTCTGAGTGCTAGGATTATAGGCATGTGTCACCATGCCCAGCTTACGTGGTGCTGGAGAATCGAACTTGGGTGCTTAGTGCTTGCAGGCAAGTGCTTTAACTGTTGGGCTATTCCTCCATACCCTTGATTCTTTATGCCATTTTATATAAAACTTTCTATAGATTTTAAAGGCATATTTTTCTCCATTTCATTCATACCTCTCCCTAACTTGTCTAACTCTTGCTTATAGTACTTTGTCTGCGACCCTCTGACTAGTGTAGGAGTTCTGTCAGTCTTTACCATTTAAATACTTCTCTGCTTTCTATTACACACCCAAAGTTAGGTCTTAGTCTTAGTCTGCTCTCTCTCTCTGCTCTAATTTCCCTTATTAATAGAAGCATTGAGTATTAATAACATACAGCCATATAGATAGACTAGTAGGGATGCCATAACTTTATACTGTTTAGCTAGAAATAGATAAGTAATGTAAATTTCTCTCTATGCCGTCATCAATAATGTATTGGTGCTATGTACAAACTCTCCTCTGATAGATTACCAGGCAACTTGCATATAAACCTCCATTAGTACTATAGATCACATTTAGAATGTTAGGCGGGATTTGGGTGTATATATCAATATCTGGCTAATATAACTCATAGGAAGCAAGTAGAAACATCGATAAAAATATTCATCACATTTTAAAAGAAGATGCAGTGGGTGGAGCTCAATAAGGGTTGACAACCTCTGGTGGCTCAGATTAGCTTAAATAATCAATATAGAGCTTTATTTTTAATGACTATGATATAATACTGATATTAATAGCACATTTTGATAAGTTGATAGTAGGCTTAAAGATGTTAAGAGTGTATACCGTACTTATTGATGGTATAAGTAGAATAATTAAAATATTAAACTACCTACTAGGTTTTGCCAATATTTTATTTTAGATAGTAATTTAAATGTGGAAGTTGATGTAGTGATCTTCATATCCAGTGCAGGCTAACAAATATTTTGTCTGTAGATGATATATAGTTCTGTAATCTGTTCCTCCTTCACCAAAGAATGGAGGAGATTAGGGAATCAAGAGAAGGTTGGACATTGAGGATACCTTCAAAATTAATGTGAATAAATTGAAAATAGTCATAAATTCTAAAACTTGAAAAAGTTCAAGGAAACTTTAAGAGCAGAAATAGTTTAATAAAAGAATCTGTGCAGCAGAGACAGAGTCCATCAACAGTACCTGAGTTACAACCCACTGCAATAGAACTGTGGGTAACTGAGGCAATAAATCACCTGTAAAAAGGCCTGACACCCCAGAATCCAATACCAGGGGTCTTGAAGTACCAGAACATACAGAAAATGAAATCACAAAAGTAGACCTAATGACAAAAATAAATAAATAAATAAAACTCAAGCAAGATATACTAGAGATACACAAGGAAGTGAAATTAGACACAATAAAAAAACAACAGCCATTAATAATAAGATAAAGTATTGTAAAGAAGAAACAAAAAATTGTAAAGAAGATAATGCAAGAAATAAAGGAACAATTCAATAGAAATATAGAATGAGTGAAAACTGACCTCCAGAATAAAAAAAAAAAAAAACTCAGAGGAAAAACCAAGATACCAACTTGAACACTTCAAGGATAGATTAAAGGACCTTGAAAATAAGGTAGATAAACTGGGTCATATGATCAGTGAGGACCATAACACAAGAAAACAAGAAAGAGACTGGGTGCAATAGCTGATGAATTCCTCTAAAAAATTCAAAATTATGAGGATGCAGGAAAACATGGAGGACAAAACAGAAGACTTTAAAGGACATGATCAGTGATATTATGGAAGAAAATTTCAGAAATCTGGAAAAAGAAATGAACCTTGAGTTTCTGCAAGCATATAGACCAAATAAGCTTGACCAGAAGAGAACATCTCCAGAGACATCATAAAGTCCTAGAGACTCAACATAAATATTAAAAGCTGTAAGAAAAAAAAAAAACAGAAAGTAACATATAAAGATAAACCCATCTGGATAACCTCAGACTTCTCAAAACAAATCCTGAAGGCCAGGAGATCAAGAAATAACATCATACAATTTCTATGAGAACATAAATGCCAACCCAGACTGCTGAATGCTGAATACAGCAAAACTATTTTTCAAACTACAGGGAGGATTCAAAAATTTTCATGATTAAGGAAACCTAAAGAAATTCATGTCTACTAGACCAGCATTGCAGAAAATATTTAAAGGAATCTTAGACAAGGATAGGGAGACCAACAGCACCAGAGGCCCCAGAGAAAACAACACAACAGAAAGAGACAAATGAACTGACAAGTGTGTGAATCAAGCAATTAACACTAAAGAATCATAAAGATGGCAGCTATAACAAATATACCATGATGATAACACAGATAGATAATGATCTCAACTCACCTATCCAAAGACACAGATTGACTAATTGGATCAAAAAACAAAACCCTCAAATTTATAGTTTGTATGGGACACGTTTTACCCATAAAGAAACACATAGACTGAAAAATAAAATGATGGAAGTCGGTATTTCATGCAACAGGACCCAGGAAGCTAGCCGGAATAGTTATACTATTCATAGACACAGCAGATTTCAAACCAAGCCAGATCAGGAGAGACAAAGATGCACACCATTACTGATTAAGGGAACAATTCTACAGGAAAAAAATCACAAATACCAATATATACACTTCCCACCTCAAGGCACCCAATTATATAAAACAAAAGTTACTTAACTCGAAAAGCCATATAGACCCCAATACTATTATAGTAGGGGACTTCAGCACTCCACTAACACAAAGAGATAGGTCAGTTAAATGGGAAACCAACAAAGAAATATTACAGTTAAACTATGTTATGGAAAAACTGAACTTAGCGGATATCTGCAGATTGTTCCACCCAATATAAACATATACATAAATAAATAGAATATTTTTTCTCAGCACTACATGGAACATATTTCAAAATAGACCATGTTATAGGCTATAAGACATGCTGAAAAAAGTACAAAAGAGTACAATATAACTCCTGGCTTACTTCCAGATCATACTAGAATAAAGCTGAAAATCAACAGCAAAAGAAACTATAGAAGCTACACTTACTACTGAACAAACAATGGGGTAACAGAGCAAATCAGGGAAGAAATCAGAAACTCCCTAGACTTAAGTTATGAAGAAAGCACATCACATCAGAACCTGTGGGACGCAATGAAAGCAGTTGTAAGAGGGAAATTCATAGCTATAAATGCACACAGCAAAAAAGTAGAAATTCCAAATAAATAATTTAATGATGCACCTGAAAATCATAGAGAAGAAGGAACTATCTAAATGAAAAAGTAGTAGAAGGAAAGAATTTATAAAGATCAGAGAGGAAATCAACAAAATTGAAACCAAAAAAAGCACAAAAAAATCAACAAATCAAAGAGCTGGTTCTTCAAAGGAATCAAGATTCATAAACCTGTAGCTAAACTAACCAAAAGAAGGAAAGAAAAAATCCCTAGTAGTGCAAGTAGAAATTAAAAGGGAGAAATAACAATGAACACTGCTGAAATTTAGAGAATTATGAGAAACTATTTTGAAAACTTGTCCTTTAACAAGTTGAAGAACTTAGAAGAAATGGATGCATTTCTAGACTCTAGTAAAATACCAAAATTGAACCAAGAAGACGTAAAAACCCTGAATAGACCCATAACATAGAAAGTAAATTAGCAATAAAGTCTCAGCCTACAAATAAAATCCTAGACTGGTTGGTTTCACAGCAGAATATTATCACTATTTCAGAGAAGAGCTAACAGCAATGCTTGTCAAACTGTTCCATAAAGTTGAACGAGAAGAACTATCGCCACTCTCACTTGTGGAAACCAGCATTACGCTGCTCCAAAAACCAGACAACATCTTAACCAGGAAAGCAAATGATACACCGATCTCCTTAATGAATGTAGATGCGAAAATTCTCAATAAGATACTGACAAATAGAATCCAACAAGTTATTACAAAGTTCATACACTATAATCCAGGTGCCTTCACTCCTGGGATGCAAGACTGGTTTAACATACATAAATCAATCATTGTAATACACTACATTAATAAAAACTAGGGAAAAAACACACCATCATCCCAATTGATGCAGAAAAGGCCTTTGACAAAATCCAACATCTGTTAATGATAAAAACTGTGAGAAAAATAGGTGTAGAAGGAGTTCACCTTAAACTGATAGAAGCCATAAATGTCAGACCTACTGCAAATGTATTGTAAATGGGAAGCATTTAAAAGCATCTCCCCTTAAATCAGAAACATGGCGAGGCTGTCGACTTTTCACCACTCCTATTCTGAAACCCTAGCCAGAGTAAACAGGCAAGGGTGTGAAATGAAGGAAATACATAGTGGAAAGAAAGAAGTCAAACTATCCTTATTTGCAGATCACAGGATTATCTACATAGAAGACTCCAAATACTCTACCACGAAAGTCTCAGAACTAATTAACAAATTTAGCCAAATTGCAGGATACAAGATTAATACAAAAAAATAGATAGAATTCATCTATGTTAGTAATGAGCTCACCGAGAGAGAACTAAGAAGAATAATCCTGTTGTCAATAGCTCCTTAAAAAGTTAAATACCTAGGAGTACAAATAACTAAGGAAAAGAAGGACCTCTACAAAGAAAACTGTATTATGCTGAAGAAAGAAATTGAAGAGGAAATAGAAAAACATCCTTTGTTCAGGACAGAGAGAATGAGTATAGTGAAATGGCTCTACTGCCAAAACTGATACACAGATTCAACACAATTCTTATCACAATACCAAAAACTTTTTTTCACATAAATTGAGAAAGCAGTCCTTAAATTCACATGGAGCCAAAAGAGACCAAGATTAGCCAAAGCAATCCTGAGTGACAAGACAAAAGCAGATGGCATTACAATTCCAGACATCAAGTTCTATTATAAGGAAACAGTTCTAAAAATTATATGGTACTGGTACAAAAACAGACATTGTGACCAATAGAACAGAACTGAGGATGCAGAGGCAACCTCAAGTACCCATAGCTACTTGATCTTTGATAAAGGGGCAGAACCAAATATGCACTGGAAAGAATAGCCTCTCCATCAACGGTGCAAGAGAATTGGTTATGCACATGCAGCTAAATGATTCTAGTCACACACCTTTCACCATGTACCAAAATCAGATCAAAGTGGATCAAAGACATAGATATTAAAAGAGGAACATGAACCCACTGGAGGACAAAAGAAGTGAAACATTACAAGACATAGGCCTGGGTAAAGAGTTTGTTAATAGGACACCAGATGCAGAAGAAATAGTCTCCAGTATCAACAAATGGGATTGTATCAAATTAAAGTTTCTGCTCTGCCAAGGAATCAGTCAACAGAGGGAAGACAGGACTGACAGATAGGAAAAAAAAGTTACCACCTACACCTTGGACAGGAGGCTAGTGACTAGAATATACAAGGAACTGAAGAAAAATGCTCCCCCTAAAATCAAAGACCCGGTTAACAAACAGGTGACTAAAATGAATAGGCAATTCTCAGATGAAAGAGTTCAAAAGGCCGTCAAATACATAAAAGACATGTTCAACAATTCAACATCCTTAGCTATTACAGAAATGCGAATCACAACATTGAGATACCATCTTACTCCGGAGAGAATGGCGTATATCAAGAACATTAACAGGGCTGGAGGAATAGCTCAGCAGCTAGAGCACTTGCCTAGCAGATGAAAGGCCCTGGGTTTAATTTTGCAGCACCACATAAATCAAGCGTGGTGGTTTATTCCTATAATCCCAGAACTCAGAAGGCTAAGGCAGGAGGATTACTGTGAGTTCGAGGCCAGCCTGAGCTACATGGTGAGTTCAGGACCAGCCTTCATGACAGAGTAAGACCCGATCACACACGCACACACCCAAAGGGAACTTGAATAGCAATTGATGCTGGCAAGGTTGTGGGAGGAAAGGAACCCTTTTACATTGCTAGTGGGGCTGTAAACTGGTACAGCTACTATGGAGGGCAATGTGGAGATTCCTCCAAAAGTTGAAAATACTCCATTCTCTCCAGTGATAAATTTTCTGGGTATTTTTGCAAATCAATTAACAGTAATGTACATATGAGGACACACGCATATTTATGTTTACAGCAGCACAATTAGCAATAGCTAAAATATGAAAGATGCCAAAATACCCATCAGCAGACCAAAGGATACAAAAATGGTGGTATATTTATACCATGGAGTACTACTCTTTCATAAAGACAAATAGATTGGAAGTTTTTGTACATAAAGGGACACAACTTGAGACCATCATGTTCAGTGAAGTGAGTCAGATGCAGAAGGTTAAATAGTACATGATTTCTTGGATATGAGAAACTCCAAATACAAACATTCTATAAAACCAAATGGATGTGATAGTTGAAGTTAAGGGGGATGGGTTGGATGTGCGAGATCCAATAAAGGGGAAGGGGAAAGAGTTGTAATGTTGATTATATATATATATATATATATATATATATATATATATATAATATATATATTATATATATGCACAAAAATTCTCTGATTCAATGTAACCACTGTGTATCATATATAGATAGATAGATAGATAGATAGATAGATAGCTAATTAAGAAAATGGGCAAAAAAACCCAAAAATAAAAATAGGCTGGCAATGAAGCTCACTATGAGGGTTCTGGGCTTGACCGTAAATACAAGAAAATTGATTATTTTTCTACAAATTGGGATATAATGGTATTGCTTTAATTAATATTCTTATATTGAAAATTTCATTTCATATATCAATCCCATTTTGTCATGGTGTGGCATGCTTTGGGTATAGTAATTCATTTAATTTGCTTATATCAATATGTTGAAATTTTGGGAGTATTTACTCATAAGTGAAATTGGCTAGTAGTCTTGCAATATTCTTTTCTGGCTTTGGTATAGGGGTAAATTTATTTTCATGAACCCGTATTCCCTCCTTTTCTAGGTTTTGGATGAATTTGCAGAAGACTGATACTAATTTTCTTTAAGTTTTGGAGAGAACTTACCATGAAATCACCTGGTTCCTGACTTTTTCAGTTGGAAATTTTTAAATTACTGATTCAATTTGAACACTCATTAGTTACATTCAGATTCCCTGTGTCTTCTTTAATTAGTTTGGATTGTTTGTGGCTAGGAATATGTTTAGTTCATCTAGGTTCCATAAATTTTGGCTTACTTTTGCACATAGTGTTTTCTTGAAACCAACTTTGATTTTCTCTGGTTGGAAGCAATGCTGACGCTAATTTCTGATTTTATTAGTCTGTCTTTTTTTATAGGTTTATGTAATAATTTCTCGATTTTGTTTTATCTTCATAGAAACTGCTTTCTTTATTGATTCTCTGCATTATTTTATAGTCTTTATTTTATTTGTCTTTATCCTAATCTTTATTATTTCCTTCCTTTGCTTTCTCTGGGTTTATTTTGAGAACTCTTTTGTTAGTTTCATAAGATGTAAAGTTCTATTGTTGATCTGAGAACGTTTTCCCTTTTTTTGGTTTATTAGAGCTAATTGTATGTAACAGAAGAGATTCTATTTTAGTGGTTTTTAGTGTAAAATCCAATGGTACAGATTGCGTTCACAGTATTGTGACTGCTACTATTAAAATTATGAAGTCTTTTCCCTCCATTTTCCCTCCCAAGTCTTTTTTCCCCATTTACCAGCCCCCCCCCCCGACTCTCACTATTTGTGATTTCATCGAGGACAAGTCTGCTGTTAATGTTCTTGTGCTTTCTGTATTTTTGTTGACTTTTTCTAACTTCAAGCTTTTCTTTTTTATCAATTTGGGAAATTTTCTGCTGCTATATTTCGAATATCTTCTCTCTCCTTGTAGTACCTCCATCACATACATTTTGATACCCTTTATGGTATTTCCTACTTTTCTGATGTTTCTATGTTTCTTTAAATCTTTTTTTATTCTTCAGATTTCATACTATTGGTTTATCTTAACTTCAGTAATTCTTTTCTCAGCCAGCCAAAACATAATGTTGAACTTCTTACAATGTTTTTAATGTTAGCAATTATAGTTTTCAACTGAAGAATTTTAATTTTCTAAAATATTTTAATCTATGTATTTATATTTTTATTTGATGTGATGAAAGATCATTAGAATGATTTCTGTGGGAAGCGTGTTTTCTATAAGCCTGTTAAACATATTTAAAATTTCTGCTTTCAATTTTTGTTTTTTATATCCAACAGCCAGTCCTCTAACATGAAACTTTTGTTCCCTGATTTCTTTTCTCTTTTGTATGACTCACAACTTTACCATCTTTTCAGGTGTCATTAATTTTTGTTCAGAACAGAACATTTAGGTAATAAGGCAACCCTGAGTGTTTACAACTTCTACATTAGCTGTTGTTGGTTTGTTTAGTGACTTGGAAATTTTAGTGAAATATATCTTTACTCATAGTATGAAACCTCTGATGTGCTTCCCCAGAAGGCACGAAGTCTTGGGCAAGTGTGCAAAGTTGCTGTGGTCATTGTGATTTTAACACTGATATTTTCCATCTCTTTGCCTTATTTGTCTACTGAGATGTCTGTTTCTACTTCCATCATACTTGGTTGCTAGGCTGCACTAATTGGTATCCACTTACTGCTTTTCAACACTCTTGTGGGCATAAATTCCTCCACAGCCTTCCCTAATTAAATTCAAGCCCCTTTGAAGTGATAGCCATTAAAGCTCATTTATGTGTTTTTAGACCAAAAGGTCTGTTCTCGGGTGGGTTTTCTTCTCAAGTGAATCAAATGATGTGTGTGTCAGACTATTGTTATCATAAAGGCCACCAGCATTTTCTTGTTTACTACTAAAATCTATTCTCTGTCTCTGTCTCTCTTGTTCTGTCTCTCTCTTGCTCTGTGTGTGTGTGTGTGTGTGTGTGTGTGTGTGTGTGTGTGTGTGTGTGTGTGTTTCAGGGCTGCGATCAAACCCAAGGCCTTCTACACGTTAGGCAGCCCAGCCTCCTTTGTTTTTATATATTGCCTGCCTTTCTTTTTGTATAAAATCGGCTCATTTGGGGGAAAACTTAACAGACCTCTACTTTAATAGCCTGCAAAAACAGAGCAAGTGAGCAGGAGCTGAAGGCTAGCACAATGGCCACTTTTCTTTGAGCAACATTTCTGTCTTATGAACAGTGTCCCGGGTGGAGGCATAGCCTCTAGTTTTCTCAGCCTATCTTCCAACCCCTAGAATACAAGTGAACTGAAATTTCAGTGATCGGGGTCCTGTTATTTCCAGCCTTCTATAACTATGGTGAGTTTTCATTTTATGTGCTGGATTTGGGGAGAGAAAGATTCCCTGACTTTTCAGCAATGCTTTCATGAGAATATGCTTCAGAAGCTTGGAGTAAATGAAAGAGCCGACGACACGCTCCCCCTGGGAAGATACTTAGACCCTGTCAGGGAGCTGGAAAACGGGACCCCTGTCTTCTGGATAACATCCATACGGGGTGGGATGTTTTTCATGCTGAAATGAGAGAAAGATAAAAAGAAACGAGTGCTCAAGGATCAAGTACCATGTACTTTTTTCTCACCAAGATTAGAAGGCTTTCTTGAAAAATATTTCTCTGTATGTTTTATGCATTTGTGACACTTTGTGAAGGCTTCAACTAATTGAATGCTTTTTTATGCCACCATTTTCAACCTCCTAACTAGTGTCTCTTTGTTGAACAACAGGAGTGCTTTCCTGACTTGTTTTACTGACTCCAGTCTTTCCTTCTATAAAGAGAGTTATCTTTTTTCTATACAATCTGACAAAAGAGTCTGGTAGTAGGTCACATCAGTTGCTTAGGTAAAACATTTCAATATTTCTACATTATCATTTACTTTTGGCTGGCTAGGAATGCAACTCACAGTCCAATGTGTGCTAGGCAAGCGCCCTAGCACTGAGCTACACTCCAAGCTCCACTTTTCTTTTATATACCACTAAATAGAGAGTTAAAGCTTAGTAAGGTGTTATCTCAGGCCTCTGTTACTTGATAGCTAACTACCTTCTTGTCCATATCCGTCCTCTGGTCCATGTATAACATTGTACCACGTCTCAAACATTGTACCACATCTCACATCTCTGAGTCTTTGCTTAAGCTACCTAGTACCTAGGTTCTTTCCCCCGTCTCCTTCTGTGCCTATGAAACTTACCGGTACTTTAATACCCATGTCCATATCCATGCCATCTCCTCATTTGAGCCAGCCTGTATTTCTCTCTAGACATAATTAATTGCTCTTTTCTTTTTTCTTCTTTCTACAGGCTCCCGATACCTTAAAGTGGCATTCCTTTATCACTCTGTCATGCTAACTATGTTTACGAATCTGCTTTATACTGTATTTACTGAGGCTGGTAATTGTATTTGGGTGTGGCTCTCGAATCTCTTTAGTACATGATACAGTAAAGGTGCTCAATACATTTTAAAATCATAAAATAATTAACATTTCTATGAGTTAAGTATTCATTAATACTGACTACAGGGTAATTTAAAACTTTTTCTTCTCCTTTTTACATTTTTCCAAATCTTCCAGAGAAACCTGACTGCCTGAGTGTGTCACAGTTGTTATGACAACATTGCCTTTGGCAAATACTTTTTTGCTCAGATAAAGGGTTATGGATTTTAAGAGCACCTTGAACACAGGTTTGTAAAAATTTATTTATGTGTGTGAGTATTACAAGTATATACTGGGTGGTGTTCGCAGAAGTGGAGGAGATAAATCTTGCCACCATGATGTAGCCCTCCAAATTACTCAAGAATGCTTTTCTATAACATTGGTTTACTTTCATTTTCCCTACACACACACACACACACACACACACACACACACACACATATGTAATACACAATGGTTACATTGAGCTTGAGTATTTTCTACACATATATGTAGTGTCAACATTACAGTCCCTTTCCCTCCCCCTTTGGCCCTTCCTCTCCCTCCCTCCCTTGTCCCCTGACTTCTACTATCACACCCATTTGTTTCTATAAAATTCCTTTATTCTCAGCTTCTCATAATAGAGAAATCACGTGACATTTAACCTTCTGAGTCCGACTCACTTCACTAAGCATGATGGTCTCAAGTTGCATCCATTGACCTACAAAAGCCTCAAATTCATCTGCCTTTATGAAAGAGTTTTCCATCCATTGCTCTGTTGATGGATATTTTGGCATCTTCCAAAATCTGGCTATTGTTAGTTGTGCTGCTATGAACATGGGTATGCATGCATGTCTATTATATGTTGCTTTTAACTCTTTTGGAAAGTTATCCACAAGAAGTATTGATGGATCAAATGGAATATTTATTTTCAGCCTTTTGAGGAATCTCTATACTGCCTTCCATGGTGGTTGTATCAGTTGACATTCCAGGCTTCCTCTTCCCCCTGCAACCTCACCAGCATCAATTGCTCTTCAAGTTCGTGGTATGAGCCATTCTCTCTGGGGTAAGATGATAATGATGTTTTGACCTGCGGTTCTCTATTGGCTAAGGATGCTGAACATCCTTTCATGCATTTGATAGTCATTTGAACTTTTATTCTCTTACTAAGTCTGGTTTATATCCTTTCTTTCTTTTACCCTATAAAGTGAGAAGTAAAAAAATAAATAAGTAAAACAATGCAAGTTATCAGGTAATACTTCTGTCTTTTCCCTCAGAGGAAAGAGGCTGGGCACTTCTTGCTCATAGATTCTGCTATCACCATTGAATGAGGATAATGTTCATGTCATAAACTTGAATATATTCTTCTAGCTTATAAATAGAACAGACACAAATGTAAATCAGTCTTTTCAAAGGAAAGACTGAAAGTAAGGATTTGGCCAATCAACAATCGATCCCCTACTTGTTATCTTGTTCAATTATATGCAAGAAGAAAAGATAATGTTTCTGCTCTACTCTTCGAAAAGTTGAAAAAATATGTGAGAACAATGGGGAAAAAAAGCAGTGATAATGTGCGGGTGTACTGAATTACATAATAGTTTCTCATAGCAAGAAAGAACATTTGAGATGCCCCTGTCATTGTGGACTTCATTTATACCCCGTAACAATCAGCATGACAAGTACCAGATTAGTATTTCCAATAGCAAAGGATCTGTTCAAAGTTCGACAGTGATGGAGAAAGAATTTGAACTTAACTTCATCTAGGTCTCAACACTTTTTTTTGTTGTTCTGTTTTGAGACAGGGTCTCACTCTGTAGCCCAGATTCATCCTGAACTCACTATATAGCTCTGGCTGGCCTTGGACTCATGGCAATTCTCCTGCCTCAGTCTTCCAAATGCTCAGATTACAGGCATGCACAACCATACCCAGCTTTATGTGATACTAGGGAATCAAACTCAGGGCCTTGTAAGTCACAATATTGTAGTAGTTTCCATCCTAATTACTATTTTGTTGCTGTGACTCAATATCCACAAATGTGGGAAGGAAAAATATTTCAGCTTGCAGTTTCAGAGGATCACAGTCAACTCAGGGGTGGCTGGCAACAGTGGAAGGACATGGCAGAGGCAGAGGTGGGGCAGCTCCTTTCGACACACCAAACCAGAAGCCAAGTCTTGTCAAGTCCAGTCCAGTCCAATCCTAGAGGAAAGTAGCAGCACATATATATACTTCCAGCACCCGTCCCAGTGACCCACCCCTTCTGGGTCCAGCCTCCCTGTTCTGCTCCTCCCAGTTGTGGTTCTAATCCACCACATGCCTTTAATCCAATCCACACACCTGTAATCCACCCCTCTAGACCAGGCCCCAATCTGCCAACAGCACATGGTTCCATAGATAATCCATAATATCCAAGTACATGGCACTTTGCAGAGCCAGGGGAAGAAGCATTCCGAATCCCAACCACAATAGTTGCATTGACCAAACTGCTTCCAAAGCATAGTGTGGATCAAAACATCTTGAATAGTTTATGAAAGAACTTTATGCCTTAACAATCTTTTCTACTGCTGGCTTCAACAATTATGTCCTCTGCTGCAATAGATTTGGATGTGCCTTACATATTGTAATGTGGTATATTGTGAGCTTTTGAGCTTGGCTCATTTCACCCATTACTTTCTTTATGCAAATCAGCTTAGACTATGCTTTATGCCTAAGAGCACTATCATGGTATTTTTTAGAAAAGAATCTTAGATTTTAATTCTGTTCAGTCTGGAAATCAATTTTAATTCATTCTGGGTTAATAAGATCTGGGTCGTTTCCAGTGAGCATTTGACAGTGGGAAAACCTTTGCTCCAAAAGACTCACATGTTGTTCAAATCGGGTACATAACTTTCTTAGGATGGTGAGCTTGAAATGGCCACTCAGTGACTCCAATGGTAGGAAGAAGTTGACATAATATTTCAGTTGGACTGTGTGGGTATTTATGATAAAACAAATAGGCTCTCCTGGGTGTAAATGCTCCAACTGTCAAGAACTTAGTCAGAGTTCTATTTATTTAAGTTCTTCTTGGGCTTAGAGGGACAAAATATGAAGAGAGGAAAGTTCTGGGTCTCCTTTTAAAGTGTCAAGTAAATCTTTTAATTGAGAGATGGGAATTTCCATAGAGAGTTGGAGCCAGTTGATATTACCAAAGAGTTTTTGTACTCAACCAGTGTCATGTTTTCTGCTATAGAAAGAGAAATTCATTGAGGGTGAATAGTCTTCTGAGTAATAACATAACCAAGATATTTCCAGGACTCTCTTTTGTGGGGCCTCTTCTGAGGCTATTTGTAATCCTACTTGATTGGTATATTTTATTAAATGTAGATATATTTGGGATAAAATATTGGGCTTAAGGTAAACAGCCAGAATATCATTCATATAATGGTAAATTATTAAGTCAGGAAAGGCTAATTGAATTGGGCACAAAGCATGATCCAAAAAATCTTGAAAAGTGGTAGGGCTATTAATCATAATCCTTAAGGGAGGATTTTCATTGTTATCTCTGTAGAGGATCTCTGGCATTAATACTAGGGAGAGAAAAAGCAATTATTTTCTTTGTCATCCTTATGTAAGGGAACAGTATAAAAAACAATTTTAAGTCTATAATTAGGTGATATCCTTTAAGAATAAGAACAGGTTTAAGACGTTTTGGTTGCAAGGCTGTCATAGAGATAATGTGGGAGTTCATTTTTTGCTTGTTGTGGGATACAGAAGATAGGAGTGTTCCGTGGAATATGGAAGGCTTAATATGCCCTGCCTTTAATTTTCCTTGTGCTAGAAGATTGGTTTGCTTTCATTTCTTCCCTTTTAAATGCCTCTTCTGTACCCATACTGCTGGTCCTGGTGTCCATTGTAATCTGAGTGTTGGGAGTATGGCTGTGGCCTTCATGATAAATTAGAAGAAGGAGTACCAATGTAGACATTTCACTGAGTGATTAAATCTCTTCCCCATAGAGTGACTGGACGTCTAGGACAAAAGGTGTTTTTTATTTATTTATTTATTTTTTTGAGACAGGGTCTCGCTCTGTGGTTCAGGCTGGTCCTGAATTCACTTCAGAGCCCAGGCTGGCCTTGGACTCACAGCAATCCTCTGGTCTCAGCCTCCCGAGTGCTGGGATTACGGGCGCACACCACCACGCCCAGCTTACGTGGTGCTGGGGAATCGAACTTGGGTACTTAGTGCTTGGCTTAGCGCTTGCTCAAGCGCTTTAACTGCTGAGCCATTCCTCCAGCCCCAAAAGGTGTTATGATAGCAGTTTGAACTTTAGGTCCTACACATTCCTTAGGGTTTTTACTTGGCATTTGAATGCCTCGTATCTCAGAGACAGTCATAAATGAGAAGCATGCCTTCTAGTGTGAAGACCAGTCCTTAGAAAGCAACAACTGTAATATCTGTTCCGGAATCAATTAATCCTGTTAGAGAATTTTGATTTAGGATTAGGGTGAGGAGGGGCCACCTATTGAATATATTTGCTACCTTAAAGTTTTCCATGATATTAAATCCTTTTTCCATTTATTGTGTCTGGTGGTTAAAAAAGGAATGGAAACTACTGAAACAATAGAGTTTCCTTTAGGAATTGCATGATTCCCAAAGCTGGTTGCCATAATTTTAATTTGTTTAGTATTACCTGAGTCATTTAAACCTGGAGATAGCTTTTAAAAGCGTTCAAAGCACCATATAATAGATATATATGCATACCTATATTTCTAGTACTACAACTAATAATAGTTAAATCATGGAAGATGTCAAAATATCCATCAACAGACAAATGGCTTAAAAATGTGGTATATATGCACAGTGGAGCACTACTTTGCCATAAAGACAGGTAGATATGAATCATTTGTAGGTAAATGGATACATTTTGAGAACATTATACTTAGTGAAGTGAATCGGACTCAAAAGATTAAATATTGCATGGTCTCTCAAATAAGAGAAACCCAGAGTATAAATAAAAAAAATAGAGTCAAATAAGTGAGATGTTGGGAGTCAGGGGGATGAAGGAGGGGATGGGAAGGTGGGAAAGTATCCAGAGTACAGATAGAATGTGGAGAGTAGACTTGAAGGCATTGGTATGAACGGCATGAGGATTACAAAGAGAAAGTAAACCCATATTAAGTGCAATAAAGTAAATTGCTGGAAACTGCCTAAAGCTCTGTATGATACTGATAAGTTGTGAGCCACCTGCGTGTGGATCCCGTGTGATGAAATTGCTCTCTGTAGACTGTGGACAAAGCCCTGGTATGATCAATAACCAGAACCCCATGATCGATAACCAGAAGCCCTGTCCACCTGCATGTGGACCCTGATAAATTCGCTATCCTTAGCTTGCGGGCATAAAAAAAGTACATGAACCGTCCTGGTCCTAAGCTCAGGGTCCAGGCAGGAGTCACAGACTCTGCACGCAGGATACGCGTCTTGCTCCTCGTCCCCAGCCTCCTGCTTCCCCAGTGCGAGACTACACCTTCTCGCGTCCCGTGAGCGAGACCCCCTGGAGAAGGAGTGACTGTCCAGCCGGGCAGCTATCCGTGGGTCCTGATCCAGCCACAGACTGGCGAGCCCTGGACTAGCTCATACGCGGGTCGGCTGTGTCCCCGGTAGTCAAGAACACGTCCCATGGTGAGCATAAGGGATCCAGGACGTGAATAGTTTTAAGAGGCAGAACAATGCTTGCTTTCCTGTTTAATTAATTAATTGATTGATTTATTATGGTTTGATTTGTGAATTGGGTTGATTAATTGTTGTGTGAATAAAGAACATTCCCAGGTAAATTCATCTTTCTCTGTCCCGTCTGTCTCCTCTTATGGAGTGCTCACGACAGAAAGGGGAGGGGAAAGAAATATATATATATATATATATATATATATATATATATATATATATATGCACAAATTCTCAAGTTTAATGTTACCATAAAAAGTGGGCAACAAATCTTGGCAATATTTGAATACCCCAAATTGTATAACCAGATTTTCTGAAAATTAATCTTGTAATTCTGATGGTAATAGTCCTCAAATATCACTTGAGACAATTTTAATCTGGCCTGCCTCATCTGTAATTAAATCTTCAATGAGTCTTAAATCAAGGCCTGCATTCCTGTGGTGGGTGCCTTTAGTCTGTCCCTCAGTTCCTAGGGAGGAATTTTTTTTCTTTGATGGTTCCCATGCTGGAGCACAGACATTCCATGGTCGACTCCCCATTTTTAGAGTGGTGCGAGAGTTGGCACTCCTATTCCCAAATTCCCCAAGTTGTATTTCCTTCAGAGTAAAATTTAGGTCTACATTTATTTGTCTGATTGTTAAACACTTTGGTGTCAGGCTCCAGTTTCCTGTCTCCCGGGGCTTGAAGAATCAGTCACGAAGACGGGAGGCTGGTTGTGAAACTTTAAGGGAAAACTTACAGAGGGGAAAGAAAGATGGGATAAAGCTTCTGCTAGTCAGAAGGAGGACCTAGAAAAGTGGGTTGCCCATGTGGCTGGTCCTATGCTAACCAGTTGGTTACTAGGGCTGGTTGCTAGGTTCCCCACCCTTAAATTGGCAGCTGCAGCCCATCCTCAACTATTTCTCCCTTAACGATCTTTCTATGGTCTTTCGGTTAAGTTCTGGGGAATGCTCAGCTACAGGCTGTCAGGAGTTATAGACAGCTGCCTTCCAGTAAATTCTCCGTTGCCAGGGAACCCTGTGTCCCTGACTGCCTCTAACCCTGCTGCCTCCTCTCACACAATGGAATCCTTTTTTTTTTTTTTTTTTTAATTTTGTATGGTTTTGTTTTGGTTTGGCTTCACCCTTTTTATGTTTTTGCAATCCTTCTGAAAATGTCCTTCCTTACCACAGTTGCAGCACTTAAGAGCCTGTAGGGCAGCAGCCAATACCTCAACTTTATATCATTCTGTTCCCGAGTTTTGGCAGGCTATAATCATTTGGGCAATAGTTGTACATCGTCCTTTCAGGTCCTTTCAGTGGTCCAAGCGCCTTCTGACAGTCACAATTAACATTTTCAAAAGCCAATTGTAATGCTAAAACCTCAGCTGCCTGGCGATTATCAGCATGCTTTTCATTTGTGTTCTGTAAGCAATTTACAAAATCTGCATAAATATCAGTAGATTCTTTTTAATCAAATAGTGGGGAAAGAGCCAGAAGGGCCTTTAGTTTCTGGTATTTTGCTTCAAGCTTTTGTGGCTGCTTGTAAAATTTGAACAACCCCACATCTTTATAATTGAACTTGGGCATGGGGATCCATGTAGGCTGCTTTCACAGCCAATGTAAGGCTGATTGTGTTGTTGTTTAAGTTATCCATGGCATAGTAGTGGCAGTATCACCAAACTCCTGAGGCCAACCAATATATTGGGCCATAGCTAAGTCAGCTTCGCATTGCATTTTCCAATCCAAAGAGTCATTTCACAAGTCAGCTGGATCAATTTGACTATACTTTTTATAAATAAACTTTGAAAGCCACCCACTGTGTTATACATTTCCTGAATTCTTTGAAAACTGAGAAAGGTGAACTTTCATGTAGAGACCTTTGGTTTCCTCCTCTGATCATAGGGAAAGCATGTAATAATTTAACATCAGGCAGTTCACGTCTCAGAAGCATTTTTCCATTTGGGAAAATGTGGTAGGTCAAGAGGAGGTAAAGGTGGGGAAGAATCTATTGAGGTGTTTGGAATAAAATCCTCTGGGTGTTTTGGAGTTATAGGTTTATCTTGTCCCTGAATAGGCCATAGACCCAGTCTACAAATATACTACACCATATGGTTAGAGACCTTAACAGGTCAAATTGCTTGCCTTAGCCAGTGGCCAACTCTTTTGCAGTCCTCCAAATTTAAACTCCCAGCTTGAGGGTACCAAGGGCATTGTAGTCTAATAACCACAAGTAATTTTAACAAGTTTCTGTTCAATTATTTTACATCCTGATGTTTTTGAGAGACCTTGTAAATAAAACTTACATTGTTTTTCTTCCTGAGACAAAGAATTTCTTGTAACTAACAGCAATGAGCAAAATATAAACCTTAAAATGTTAAGAGAAAGACAATGAAAGAGAAATGAAACCTCTCAGTGAAATACCTAAATTTGATCAGAGACGTGGTAGGCTAATCCACAGCCACCTTTGTCCTCATACTGGGATGAACTTAGACATCCTTTTTTTCTTTTCCAGGCTTTGGAAGATCAGTCCCAGCACAAGTTACAGTGCAATTGGCAAAAAGCGGGTCTTCTTAGCAGCAGATAGATTGATATAGCCCCCCTAGTAGGTCACTCCCAGGTACAAGGCCTCTGTGGACCACCTTTAAGTCATATGAAGTATCCAATATGCCATCTACCCCAGAAAATGGGCGTAATACCGTCTTGCATGGGACAACACTTGCCACACTGCACAGTGGCCAGCAATGTAAAGATTATTCAGAGTCCAACCAATTTGGAGGACTGAGGCACCTTGGTGGGGGGGGGGGGGTGCACTAAGAAATGTCTCCTAAGAAGGACGAAAGAAGGTATGACCCTGAATTGAAGATTCAGAGTTATTTACAAAAGAAAATACAGATGGGTGATAATGCCTTACCAAATAAGTTACACGAGGGGCTATTGAAACTGGCTATGTCACAGTCTCATAGGGACTGCACAAACGTGATCAGGGCAACTACTCAGAGTCAGATGTGTGACATTTTCTATGCTGATAATCTATGTATACATCAAGTAAACCAACAGATGGTCCATGTGCAATGTCGGAGAGCATATCTATCTCTTATTAACATGGACGATAACAATACTGCTGCTTTAAGCATGGGCTGTTTGTAGCATGTACCATTCCTGCCCCCATGTTCTCAGGTAATCAAACACTAGGTAAGGACTCCTGGCAGACACCACACCTGAATGAATCGCTCTTGTGTTTCTAGCAAAAGCTGAAATTCATGACAAAGTGCTCAAAATATGGCACATTGACAGTGAAACCCACAGGACTGCACTGGGTCAGCATTCTAAAGGAGGGAGTGATCCCATGTTATAGCTCCAAACTAAGGTTTCTTCTTTATGTATTGGGGGGAAAAGGGAGGTACAGCAAAAGGAAAATGCTCAGGGCAGTAAATCATCACAGAAAACTTCTAAAAGCAGACCAAAACTAGACAAAGGCTATCTGAAGTTACACAACATATAGAAACTGGAAACAAATAGGCAGGATGTATTCTTATTGATCATCTTGATTATAGGCAGGTAGAGGTGGGAGGGCATATAGCTTGAGGTTAAATAACATGGCTCACATTCTTAAGAGTTCATAGGGCACTGAGGTCAAATAGAGTCATAGCAGCTTAGGAAGAGAATTAACTCTTGGGGTCCCACAGGGACTTGGGTTACTAACAGGATAACCAGGTAAATGTCAAGGAGTTAAAGCCAAAGTTAGACCAAGATAATAAACACACACACACACACACACACACACACACACACCACTAAAATACAAGGCAAGGACGAGAATGTGAGAGCCCAAGTAGATAATGAGATCAATTGCAAATTTTGCTATTCTTGATTTTGAGATTGGAAGGCAAATGTTTTCCAAGATCAGCTGAACATTGAGGCTGACTGAAGAAAGTATGTCAGTTTCTTGTCCTGGGGATTTGACTAGGCAGAAGTGAGGCATGCAGAATCCAGAGCCAACTGTGGTATTCACTGTGTTGGGGAACCAGTGCAATTGCTGCTACAGAGGGTTTAGTGAATGATACAGTGATTTTATGCCATTGTGTGCGGGACATTGCTTGGGAGATCAGTTTTGCGTTTATGACTTAGAAAGTAGAGGAAAAAACTGGGGGTGATTTTAGAGGAGATGGGTTACTGAGCATAAAATGTAGCAAGGTAGGGCATGAACAGACTTCAGAGACACGTTGTACACTTCCAGAGGTACACAGTCCTAAGAATTGGGAGGGATTTTACCTGAAATGAGGTTTCTTTATAGTTTCAGGTTCAGTATATAGTTTTGAGACTCCAAGGAGATGAGTTTTGGCTTAGTGAGGTACATATTTTTATAATACACAGCTCCATCTAAAGGTGGCATGGTGGGAGATGGGGCAAAGTGAGGGTCTTGTCCTGAAATCTGGACAATGATTTTGTTTGATACTGTGGTTCAGTCTCAAGCCCTGAGCTCAGTTGCAAGGTTGAACTCATCAGAGAATACAAGAATGTCATTTTTCAGAACCAAGTGTCTGATTTTGGAAGAGGAAATAAGAGGGAGGGACAAAAAACTTCTGGTAGGTGAGTAGATAACGAGAAGATTGAATGAATGAATGTGTTTATTCTGGCTCTTAGTACCACACGAAGTTTTTCTTCCTCTATCAGTCATGCTATGTAAATTTCTTTCTGTTACAAGGTTTGTATTCTTTTTCCAATGTGTGTGTGTGTGTGCGTGCGCGCATGCACACACATGCACAAGACATGTGCGTATGTCTAATACACAATACTTACATTGAGCTAATTTTGTGCACATATATATCGCATCAAAATTATAATCTCTTCCCCGTCCCCTTTTTGGCCCATTCCCACCCCCCCACCCCCAAGTTCCACTATCACCATCATTTGGTTCTATTGAATAACAGTATTATGAGTTTCTCATATCAAAGAAACCATATGATGGTTAACCTACTGCATCTGACTCACTTCACTGAGCATGATGGTCTTAAGTTCCAGCCATTTACCTATAAAAGCCTCCAATCTATCTGTTTTTATGGAAGAGTAGTATTCCATTGTGTACATGTACCACAATTTTTGTATTCATTGGTCAGTTGATGGGTATTTTGGTGTCTTCTTCATTTTAGTTATTATTAGTTGTGATGCTATAAATATGGATATACATGTATCCAAGTTGTATGTGACTTTTAACTCTTTTGGAAAATTTCCAAGAAGTCGCTGGATTGAATGGAACATTCATTTTTAGCCTTTTGGGGAATTTCCATACTGCCCTCCATAGTGGTTGTACCAGTTTAAAATCCCACCAAGCAGTGTAAAAGTGTTTCCCCCACAACCTCGCCAGCATCAATTCCTGTTCAACTTTTGTTGTGCGCCATTCTCTCTGGGGTAAGATGATACCTTAGTGACATTTTGATTTGCATTTCTCTAATGGCTAAGAATCTTGAACATCTTTTCATGTATTTACTAGCCATTTGAACTTCATCTGAGAACTGCCTATTCATTTCAGTTGCCCATTTTTTAATCGGTCTTTGATTGTGAGGGGCTTATTTTTCTTCAAGTCCTTGGATAGTCTAGTTATTTGCCTCCTGTCTGAGGTATAGGTGGTAAATATTTTTTTTCCCTTTTTGTCGGTTCTCTTTTCACTCTGTTTGTAATTTCGTTTTGCTAACAGAAACTTTTTAATTTGATATAATCCCATTTATTGATTCTGGAAGAGGCTGTGTAAATTTCCTCCAGCTCTCTGCCACCCACCTCCATGGAAATACTTAGAGAAACGCACACAATAGCAGATATGAACCTTTCCATTCACAATCTTCTCTTCCAGCCCCTGGGAAAAACCAACATCATTTTCCTCTTTGTGTTTTTGCTCTTGCTTTTAGAAACTGAAATTTTAATCTCTCCTTCTCTCTCCAGCTCCTTCTTTCTGGCTATTCAACCCCTAGTTCAAGTACTAGTTGCTCTGCAAAGCCTTCTCTATCTTCAGCTTGTATCATTAGCTTGTACAGCACTGGCTGCACATTTTAGCTTGCGTGGAACTAACTACCTCCTAGGCACAGGTTCTTTTTAGTGTAATTGCTCAAGCAGAGAGACTGCTTCAATCTCGTCCCAATCCCCAGCATTCTCTTCCACTAACATAATGGGTACCTGGGTGGGCCAGCCGGTCTCAGTTGCATAAACATGCTTTTCAAGGTCTCGGGTAGCTTAGAGGCTTTGAGTACTTGTGGGTCAAGAAGACTTCACTTGTTCATCAGGACCTGGAATGCAGAAAGAGTGACAGCAGTGGAATCACAAGTTTGAAAGAACAAGTATAATACAATGGGCATCATTTCTCTCTTTGGTGAATCCAATTGTGCAATGTTTTTGTAAGAAACCCTGTCTTGTCCTCTGGGAACTAGGTTTCCCAAACCTCTTAACACATATAGAAAGTCAGATTCATGGAGGCCAAAGAGAGTGAGGAATGTAGTTAACCAGCTGGTATAAACCCAGATCATGTCTTAGCAACCTTGATCTGCCTCTGCATATTTGATCCACCATACAGGACCCCTGGCACTCTATTTCAGTTGTATTTTAGAAAAATCTTGTTTTTGACTACTTGTCTACGTCTTCATTCCTCGTAACATCTCAAGCCCTTTAGGTCACCCAAAACCCTCAGACTGAGCAGCCTGACCACCCAAATGCCCAAAAGACCTTCGCAAACCCTGGTATCAGGAACTGAGGGGGGAAAAACGAACACTTGAAGCTCTGAGCATGCCGAGGACCTTTGATGACCTGATCACCTCTACTGTCTTCCAGGTCCTACAGGCTATGTCCAATACTGCGCTTGTGACAAGTCGTGCTGGCCGAGATAGCATGCTCTCTCTGACGGATGCTCTGCCATGCTACCAGCTGGACACGGAGTACCTGGAGGACATATCCAGGCCCCTAACTGCAGAAATAGTGTCCTAGGACGAGCAGGTACAATCCTGGGTAGTGGCTACATCTTACCGAGGATAAAAGAAAGCAATTAAATGACTCACCTCAGGCTGCCTGAGTTATTTCCCCGGTTGCTATACAACAATTTGATAATAGCTTTCCTCTGAACATAATAAAACTAGAAAAGCCCAAGTTACCTCTAAAAAACAAAACAAACAAACAAAAAAGCATTCCCTTTTTCAGATTTTACATTTAGTATCATATTTTATGTAAATTTGGGCTGTCTAGTTTTACTCTTCATGCACTCAGTTCACTTGTTCCCATCTCTTCAGCAGAAGAGACATAAAGGAAGTAGTAGCACACCATCGTCCTGCCATTGTTTTTATTCTGGAGACTGTGTTACTGGGGCGCTTTGGGTGGTTTGGTGAGAATGAGCTTTCCCGTCGCCCTCCTGCTCGCCTCCTCTTGTTTGTGCACGTTCTACCTTTCTTGGCATTTCCCTTTTCATCTACTCGCATCCTTCTCTCCTGCTTCACGTTCCCTCCCTTGCCTGCCCCCTTCACTTTCTCCTGTCCCCTTTTCTTGGTCTCTGTCTCCTCGTCCTCTTCCAGTTGCTCTGCTCTCGGTATCTTACTTCCTCTCTCCACATCCTCCATTTTCTCTCTTCTTTGTTCCTCTCATCTTCCCCTATCGCTTTTCCCTCCTTCTTGAACTCACCCTCTTTTTCTTCCACTTTCCACTCCTCTTTCCCCATGTTTCTCACTCTTCTTTGTACTTTTGAAGTATTTTTTAATCAATTCTTCCTTCTTTCCTGATTCTCTATTTTCTTATTTTAATTCTTCTTTGAGCCTTGAGGTATTCTTCGAATTACTACTACTCCATTTTAGCTATTGCGTGTAAATTTCTGCCCATATTTTTCTTCTCTTCAGATTCCAGATTTCTCTTAATCTTGATAGAAGCCTGAGGATACAGGAAGCTGCTGTCTCTGGGTGTCATTTTTGTGTGGGACATAGGACGGTTATATCTCTTTCTCATTCAATTTTGTGAGAAAATGATTACCTCTTTTGCTCTCCTGGGAGATAAAATGGTTTATTCTAGGATCGTGAAAGAAAGTGTTGCAGCTTTGACTGTAGATTCTGTGTTTGTCAAGCAGGACTACCACCATAAATTGTCCCCAAGAATATGATGCACTTCTATTTGAAGGAATCAACCCAGATGAGATCTTTTACTTCTCCAGTCATTTGTGTTTTTTTCAAACTTTATTTTATGATCTTTTAGAAATGATTTACTCTGTCTTCTATTCCATTTTTCATAATCACACACCACAAAAGAAAAATAACTTCAGAAACTGTAAAATAATTCATATAATAATAATAGACTTTTTCTATTGAAATTCTGTTTAGCATTTGTAAGTCATAATTTGAACAATATTGAGCATGGAGAAGGCAGCGATGACTTAAAAGTATACAAATAAAAATTTACAATAATAAAAAAGCAAATAAATCTTAGACTTCAGTACATTGTAGGCCACATGATTCAGGAACTTAATAATTGTATTAATATATGCAATTTTAGCAATCTTCATATATATATATATATATATATATATATATATATATATATATATATTGCATAAATTCCAAATTCTATAACACATTAGAGACATGGGGTTTGGGGGAATCAATGAGTATCCGTGCCTGCCCCCTTTTCAGAGCTTCACCTCTTTCCTACCTGACCACTACCCCTCTTTCTACCGTGTCACTCATGTTGGGGCCTTTTAATGTCATTATTGTGTGGATTTCATAAGAGAAACATCCCTCTATCCGTCTATGTCTATAGTCAGCATTTTGTGTTTGGTCCATTTTATTAAGCCTTATTGATTCCAGGTGGCTCTATTTTCATCCAAATGCTTCATATCTGTCTTTCTTTATGTCTGCGTACTATACTTTGCAGCTGATGTATAGGTACCACATCTTCTTTAACCATTCCTCTATGGATGGGCAGGTAAGTTGTTTCCAGGATTTGGCTATTATGAATTATGCTGCTATAAACATGGATATGCACGAATCTTTTTTGGTATGTTGTTTTTAATTCTTTTGGGAACATGCTCAATAAAGCTGCTGCTGGATCAAATGCAATATCTGTTCTCAGCTTTCCTGTAAATCTTTAAAATGCTTTCTGTAATGGTTGTACCAACTTGCTTTCCCACCAACAGTGGAATAAAGTTCCTTTTTATCTGCAGCCTCGCTAACAATTGTTGTTTTTTGAGTTCTTGATGTAGGCCATTCTTACTGGAGGTGAAACCTCAGTGTTGTTTTTATTTGCATTTCTCTGATGACCAGTGATGGAGAACACTTTGTCATGTGCTTGTTGGCCATTTGGACTTCTTCTTCTGAGAAGCTTCTTTTCATTATAGCTGCCTACTTCTTGATGAGGTCGTTTATTTTAGAGGGTTGTGTGTTATTGAGTTCTTTGTATATTCTAGATATTAATCCTTTGTCTGAAGTGTGACTGGTTAATATCATTTCCCACTCTGTGATTTGTCTCTTCACCTTGTGAATTGTGCAAATGCTTTTTAGTTTAATATAGTTCATTTGTTGATTCTTACTAAGATTTCTTGTGCAGTTGGTGATCTATTCAGAAAATCCTATTCTATCCCTATGTCTTCTAGGCTTTTACTTACTTTATCTTCCAGTAAGTTCAGTGTTTCTGTTTTGATGTTCAGTTCTTTGATCCATTTTGATCTGATTTAGTGTGTGGTGACAGATATGAAGAACTAATATTGTCAAAATGGCCGTACTTCCAAAGCCACTTTACAGATTCAATGCAATACCAATCAAAATATCAACTACATTCTTCACAGAACTCTGAAAAAAACAACTTTAAAACTTATATGGAGCCAGAAAAAAAAAAAAAAAAACAGAATCTTTAAAGCAATTCTAAGTAACAAGGGCAAAGCTGGAGGAATTACGGTCTCAGACTTCAAAAAACACTACAAAGTAACAGTGATTAAATCTGTGTAGTACTAATATAAGAACAGACAAGAGGACCAGCGGAACAGAATTGAGGACACTGAAACAAACCCAAACACCCTTAGTCACCTGATCTTTGACAAAGTGGCCAAAAAAATCCGCTGGAGAAAAGACAGCATGTTCAACAAATAATGCTGGGAAAACTGGATCTCCATATGCAGGAGAATGAAACAATAACAGACTTTTATTACCATCATGGAATAACTCTGAGGATTGTTGGTATTCCCACATCCAGAGGATGGGTTTGGACTTTTGTTGCTGTGTTTGCTGTAAATTTTGCCATCACTTTGACATACTACTGACATTAGCAGTTTTGAAACTGAGTTATGGTCATCTGGTCTGAGAATATATATGTCTGCTTTCATTTCTTTCTCCTCCACTCTCTTTCATCTAGTCCTCTTAATCACTGTCTTCTTAGCAATGACAAATTCTTCAGTATCATTTGAGATTTACACGGTAAAGTGATGAGCCAGTATCTAGAAACATGGAGTAGAGTAACTAAAGTATAGCCTCTGGCTACTGTGATCCCACCTGGTGACGGAACAGGAAAGATTTCTGGAATCAGAACTGCAAATATCTATGGTTAATTTCCACATGCGCTGCAGTGGTGTGCTTCTTTTTAGATCAAGGAGAAATTGGAGCAAATGAATTAATTTCAGTTTCAGCTATTTCATTTTATGCTCATGTGTTAATCATTTATCTCTTCCTTCTGACACTCAACATGGCAACTAAAAAAGTGTTGAACATATATCACTCAAGTACAAACCAGATACAGTAACCTTAACTGGATGGCCAAGTTAAGCATGTAGGAAATAATAGAGATACTGGTGAAAATTTCCTGGTATAGTATTTGTAGACTCCAAGGAAATTGCCAACACTTAGAATTATGTAATCACAGTTATGTTAATCAGAATAGTTGAAATATTCTACCAATATGTACAATTCAGAAGTTAATTTTGGTCTTGTTGATCTTACCGGAAATAGTTTCCATGAGTTTGAAGATCTTAGAAGGGATCTAAGAGAAAGATATCGATCAAACTGACCTCATGGTGTTTGATATATGACGTTGCCACTCAGAACATTGACCTAAAACTGTTGGAAAAATCTTCATTAAGAGTTGAGAAACTATTTGTTGCTTTAGATAAGAGGTTGTTTGTAAATCCTGTTTTACTGACAAATTGGTATTCAAAGTATACTTGTAACAAGATCTCTCAATCAAATAATTTTAAGAGTAAATAAAGGGTGGAGTCAAGATGGCAATGGTATAGGATCACCTCATCAGTGGGTCTACATGAATTAGGATGGAAGACTTAGATTTAGTAAAGGAAATTCCTTTGAGGCTTAGCTCAAAAAGTCAGGGAAACAACTGAACCTGAGGTGAACACAGGATCTGCAAGAAAGTGGTAAAAATCACCAGCCAGGTGAGTGTGACTCCTGAAATGAGGGAAAGACCTGGAGCCACAGCAGGCAAACAGGACATGTGGCCACAGCAGGCAAGCATGTCCAACCAGCCCCTGGATCCCAAGTAGCTAAGGCCATGGGAGAATTATAGCCAGGATAGTAGCCTAGAAGGTGCCAGTCAATCCTGTGGCTGTGTGTGACGATGGCCACAGCCTGCCGGAATACTGAGTCACTCTGTTGCTGAAACAGGGAGACTCCTGTAGCTGTAAGACCTCAGAGCTTAATTCTGCAGACTGACAGCACAGTGCTGGAGTTCCACCAAGAGCCTTCTAGGTAGGCTTAGAGAGGCAGTTTGGAAGCATATTATGAACTCTCCCAGGAGAGTTCGTATGCTCAAGTCACAGACCAGGGAATCTGGGGATCATTCTTGCTGATGACAAACCAAGGGAGAGTGTCAGCAGTAGAAGGGGAAAAAAGACTGTGGTCCTCCTGGAAGATTTCAGCTCCACAAGTAAAAGTCTTATAAAGCAGAGATCTCATCCCTCAACCTCTGCAACACAAATGGGAGAAGGGCCAGCACGCCTGGGTGAGGTTTGCCCAGAGGGAGGGGAATCTAAGAACCTATGGACACAGGGCCATTTTTCACTCACTCAACTCAACCTCATAGAAGCTGCGAGAAACACTTTGGGGTAGCACTTCTTTACAGTGGCACATCTTTACATGGGAAGAGAGGGAACTGGCCTTACCCTCGCCCTCAGTCGACAAGACTGAAGGTCTTAGATATACAGACTTCCCACTCAAATAACACAGGAAAATTTTTGTTTTTAGACTGGTCTCACTACAATGCTTTTTGAGTCATTGCATATTAAACTTGTATTTTTTTTTCCAGTATTGGCTTGTACATTATTTTAGTTTTCTTTTTCCTCTTTACTTTTTCCATTCCCTTCTGTTTTTGTTTTTATATCAGTGCAATTAAAAATGATAAGGAACAGTTGCAATGGACAGCACTGAAACCCAAAGAATTATAAGAAACTACTTTGAAAATCAATATTCCAGTAAATTGAAGAAATGGGTGAATTTCTAGACACTTGGAACTTACCATTTTCCCACTTGGCTCTAGTAAATGATTCTTTTAGCAAACTGTTAAGTTAGCTTTTGCTACTATTTTGTTGAAAATTTTTACATTTACATTCACCAAAAAAATATTGCTTTAGACTATAGCTTTCTCGTAATGTCTTCATCTAGTTCTACTATCAGAGCAATGTCAGCCTCACAGAATAAACATGGAAGGGTTCTTTCCCATACAATTTTTTGGATGAGTTTCAGAATTAGTACTAAATCTTTCTTAAATGTTTGGAAGAATTCTCCATTGAAGTTATCTGATTCTGTAATTTTCTTTATTTGCAGGATTTTAACTTCTGACTTAATATGTTTGTTATTGGCCACTCAAATTTTCTACTTCTTTATGATTTAATCTTAGAAGAGTTTATCTGACAGGTTTTTCCATTTCCTATAGATTATTCAATCTGTTGGCATGGAATCATTGATCATGTTCTTTTATAATTCCTTTTATTTCTGTTTAATCAATGGTAACATTTCTTCTTTTTTATGATTTTAGTCATTTGGATGTTCTGTCTCTTTCTCTTTCTTCTCACTCTCTATATATATATTCATGCACTCAATGGAGGCAGCAAGCAAGCAAAGCCAGAACTGCACATATCTTCATTTTAAAATAATCATTTCTGGAAGATGGAGTCAGAGTATGAACTCCAAGAAGGCTTCTCCCAAAGAAATCAACTAGAGACAGATAGCTAGAGGAGGAAACTGCATCTCGAGACTATAACAAAATCCAAGCACAAGAGGTAAACCCAAAGGTGAATGATCACGGGCTGGAGAGGTCTCGAGTGGTGGGTCCTTCCAAGCCCGTTGAAGGCCCAAGGGTGCAATTGAGATGAACACTTTGTAGTGTGCTATAAGGCGTGACTTAGAACAAAGGAAGTGGGGACAGCAAGCACTCTATTCCCTCTATGTGCCCGTGCATCGTGGCACTGGTAGCTGGAGAAGGCATGAGAAGCCAGCTGTCCTCTCCTACATGGAAGGCCTGAGGATGCAATGGCACTAAGAGCCTTGCACATTGCAGAACTTACTATAGAAGAAAATAAGAGGGAAACGTGAATGTTCTACATGCCCTGCTGTACTCATGCACCATGGCTGGTGGGTTGGAGTACACTTGAGAAGTGAAACACCCCCGCCTTACAGAAGGCCTGAGGGTGCCAGGATTGGTAGCCATAGACACAGTGGAAAAGCCTTTCTAAAGCAGGCTAAGCAGCAACTTACAGGCCTGAAGGTGTGAAGAAGACCTAGCACCATGGAAGAAACAGATCTGACAGACATCTACCGAGGTTTTAATCCAACAACAATAGAAAACATATTCTTCTCAGCTGCTCATGGAACATTTTCCAAATTGGACCATATTCTGGACCACAAAATAAGCTTAAAACCATTATAAGGAAACTGATATATAATCTCTGGTACTGTTAGATTACAGTGGAATGACACTAAAAATTAGCTACAACACAAACAAAAGATACTATTTAAACAAATGGAGGCTGAACAGCACTCTTCTAAACAAACATAAGGTTATAGAAGAAATCAGGAAATTAATCAAAAAGGTCATGGAGACAAATGACAATGGAAACATATCACAGCACAACCACTGGGACACAGTGAAGGCAATGTTAAGAGGCAAATTCATTTCCATAAATGCACACGTAAAATAACTGAGCAATTCCAAATAATCTAATGATGCAACTCAGGGTCCTAGAAAAAACGAACAAGCCAACCCTTGTGGGATCCTGACTAGGCCTGGGATGATGGTAGGTAGAAGGCGGCTCATACTCCAATAATCCCATCTCTTGAGACCAGCAGGAGTGGAGCCCCTCCCTCTTATCCCAGGCCCAGCATGGCCCACAGCTCAGGTTTCATCTTACCTAAATTCCTAATTTTCCCTTGCTTCAGACCCTTACGAGAAATCACGTGGTCAGATTCTGAAACACCTGCCATGTAAATTAAGCAACTTTCAGACCCCGAAATTCCTCCAATCAGTGAATGGTTCTTGTTCTATTACCTTGGCTGACCGTCTTCTCTTCAACTCCTTGTAAGCCTGGCCCTCACCTCTAATAAACGAGCTGTTAACACTGACTCAGTCTCCCGGATGTTATCTCGTGACATCCGTCATACTCAAGCCACTTGAGACCCTGTTCTCCCAGACTTTGCTGGTTCCCGATCACCGGTGGTCAACAGTGGCCAGTGACCCCCAGAAACCCCAACACACCCCAAAACTAACAGAAGGAAAGAAATTATAAAGATCACAGCAGAAATCAATAAATTTGAAATTAAAAAAGCAATTCAATACAAAAAATAAATGAAACTAAAAGCTGTTTCTATGAAAAGATAAATAAGATCAATACACCCCTAGCTAAACTCACAACAGAGCAAAGAGAAACCCTGCATCAATGCAGTTAGAAGTGCAAAAGGTGAAACTACAACAGACAACATGGAAATCCAAAGGATTTTTAAGAAGTTATTTTGAAAACTTATACTCCAATAAATTTCAAAATCGAAAAGAAATGGATGAGTTCCTAAATGAATATCAACCTCCAAAATTGAAAGAAGAACAAATAAAACATCTGACTAGGCCAATATCCAGCTACAAAATTAAGGAAGCAATAAAAACACTTCCAACCAGGAAGAGCCAAGGTCCTGATAGATTCACAACAGAATTCTACAGAAGTTCAGGGAAAATTAATGCCAAAGCTCAGTAAACTCTTTAAAGAGTTTGCTCCCTGTGGCCTTGCCAATTGCGGTCCATACAGATTCTGTCTTGGGCTGGCTCTGCCCACTGCATGTGACTTTCCCTGGCAGACGTTTCGCATTCTTTGCACCTTCAACTTCATGGAGTCTACATGGCACTTTCACCTTTACAAACGACTCTATCAGGGGCACACTGGCTGATCCCTTGAGACTTTTTTTTCTGAATTCCAGGTGGAAGGTTCAGTAACCCCACAGCACTTGGATTCTGCATACATGTGAAAACGGTATCATGTGGGTGATGCTAATGTATGCTGTCAGTGAGAGGAATAGTTGGGCCTCCTTAAATCATGGCTGCAGCATCCTCTGAGTGTCTGGATGACTCAGCATGGTGATTTGAATCCTGAAGAGCAAATTCCTTTCATGGCCATTCTCCAGCAAAGGAGATTGGTGCTTCCTTCTAAATTCTGTACCTTTAAACCTGTGACCAGAAGAGTTTGAATAATTCATAAGATGACCTCAAGCTACATTTCCTATTTCTGTGGCGGCTTTTGTTTTTCAATCCTATTATTTTCAGCAACCATGCCTTCCACAGCCTGAACTTTGTAAAAACTCTCTCCTGATAATCTTTTATATTATTTAGTTCTTTTCTCCTCTAATTTTCATTGTAGATCTGACTAAATGCAGCCAACAATACCTATGTCATAGCCTGAATGTTGAACTGCACTGAAATTTTCCCTACCAGATTACTTAACCCGCCACCCCTTAATCTCAGTTCTCTGCAAAGTCTCAGGACATTAGTACAATGAAGACAAATTTTCTACTAGAGGGTATCATACAAATACATTGTATGTGTTATGGTTTGAATATACAATATTTTCTACAAGTCTTATATGTTGGAAAGATGATTGGATAGTGGGGCACTCTATGTATTAAAGTATCACTCCATTGATGGTTTCATGTGCTGTTGGAAGGGATGAGTCACTGGCAGGTGGGGGTGACATGGAAGGGTATGAATCTCTTACTAGTTTCTCCCTTCTCTTTGTGTTTCCTATATGCCAGGCAGTGAATCTTCAGCCACAGGTCCTTTTGCTACACTCCTCTGTTATTACAGTTTTCAGCCTTGGAGCCATCCAAATATGCATTGACTGAGACCTCTGAAGCTGACCTAAAATCGACTTTTCTTCCTTTAAATTGTGGATATTAGGCATTATATTCAGCTATTGAAAGACCCAAGAAACCAACTGGGCAAGGTCAAGTCACCCCTCCACACCACCCTCACTATTGGTATGTTTCATCTTCCCTGCCCTCCCCCCTATGTCCCTAATAGATCAGCTTAGCAAAAAACCCAGGGCCAATAGACTCCATGACAGGCCTCTAACTTTCCCTAGGGGCTAACAGGCCTGAGCTTCAGGTTCTCTGAAGTAGGTCACAGTTCCCGGAATAATAATCAAACAGCTACAGGAGGAGCCACCCTCGGGCCACTTTCAGAACAGCCCATATCTGTGGCCCAAGTTAAGGTCCGGGGGCCACATATCTAACATTCCTGTAACCTGGGTAGTGGTGCAGAGAGTATATATCTGGCATCTCTGGGGTCTGAATTAAGGTCTGGAGACTGTAGACAGTCACTAGCCAATCACTCGCTGCTTGCCCAAACCCCTACGTGGGACCATTAATCTCACCCTATAATTGGTTATTATCAAATAAGTCTCAAAAGTTATGATAGGGTCCTGCCAAATATTTCAAATTCTTTACAAATTTTGAGTGGTTAAAGTTGTTTTCAAGAGCAATTATGTATACGAGTGTAATTATGATTTTTGTGTGTGATGATGCTGTGCCTATGTCATATTCCCTGTAACCATCCCTTCCCCTAGCCCGTAAAAGCTGTGCTTGACTGCTGTTCTGGGCTCTCGGCATGGATCCACTGTGTTGGTAAAGTCTGAGGGCCTGAACTTAAGTCTAAATAAAAGCTCCTTGCATTGCATACGTGCCTCGGTCTCCTGGTGGTCTTTGGGGCCTTTGCGATCTGGGCATAACACTATGTGATGTGACTAAGACAGAAATTGGTGTCAAAAGTGGGATTGCCACTGTGACTGTATCTGACCATTGGTTGAGAAGTTTTTGAAATTGGTTTGTGAGAGGAGTTTGGAAAGTTTTGGAGATACTGTCTAGTGAGCTGTAAGCTGAGCTCGATGGAGTATTTACTCAGAGTTCAGAACATCAGTGTGCTGACAAGAAGGCAGATCATGAAGGCCAAGCTCAAGAGGTTTCAAATGGGAAGGGGGACTCTATTGGCAACTGGACTAGAAGGCACGTGTGTCACACGTTTCTGAACCTATATTTTGTACCTATTTTTTGTCCATGTCCAGAGACTGATATTAATGTCAGTGACTAACTTATTTTGCAGAAGAAAGTTTAAAATAGCCCAATGCTTAGGCTGTTGCATGAGTAAAGTTGGTTGCCTTTACTCGGCTCTGTAATGAAAATTAGAAGCAGATATTAAAGTCAAAATGCAAAATGTATGCAGATTCAACAGATATGAAGACCTGCCAAGTTGGAAAAGATTAACATTAAAAAGAGCCCACGTACTTGCATTAAGACAATAGAATAGATGATCTTCAGGGCATCTCAAGAACCATCAAGACCCCACCCTCACAATCTTAAATGTTCAAAAGTATAGAAAAAATTAAAGAAGATGGTCCCAAGGAGCACAGCTTGTTCAAGGTTGTTCATGTAAGTAAATCTCTCAGGAGTTTAGCCATTCAATCCACTCTGGAGGCTCAGATTTCTGCTCCCACTGGAAGCACACTTTTCCATTATGTACGGGGTGCTTTATTTTTCAAGCATGCAGAAGTCAAGAGGTGTGGGATCATAGAAGCTTCCACCAGGATTTCAAAAGGCTTGAGTGGCCAGTCAGTGAGCCCGAGAGTACAAGAGGCTGTGAGAATAAAGCCGTAAGTCCGCTGAAGCTCCCAGGAGTTTGGAGCTGCGAGGTGTGATGTGATGTTGGCTGAGGAATGCTGCGGACGGTGAGTGAAGCCACCCTAAGAGCGAAGCCGTAAAGTTCCCAGCTGGCGATACCATGGGGGTGGGCTGCCTGACCTTCTTGGAGTCAACATCTTGCTACATGTAGCACTATGAAATGTAATGTTGCCCGTCTGGCTTTTTGGTCTTGCCCCATACTTTTCTATCCCTTTCTTTTTCTCTTTTGAAATTGAAATGTTTACCCCTTTGCCACTGTATATTGGAAGTATTTCATTTTATTTTTTATTTGTACAGGTGCTCACAGCTAAGAGTTTGCTTTGTGTCTTAGACGAGACACTGGACTTGGACTTTCCAGCGCTGCTCAAATTGTGAAGACTAGGACAAGTTTATTGGTAGACTAAGTTCGTTTTGCAAAGAGATGTATATAAATCTTTTGGAGGCAAAGGTGAAATATTATGGTTTAAATTTAAAACAATCCTCCATAAGTCTAATGCTTTTGTAAGGTGGCTAGATCTTGGGGATGCCATACCTATTAGTGGAGTCGTTTGTTGATGGTTACGTGTCCCTTTAGAAGGAAGGGCTGGGTTGGAGAAACGGGTCACTGAGGACAGTGCTCAGAAAGGGCAATATCTTTCTCTTGCTGCTTCCTTCTCTTTGTGCTTCATAGCTGCCATGTGGTGAACAGCTGTCTCCTGTGAGAGGCCTTTTCCATGATCTTATGCCATTGCTGTTTTATGCCTTCGAGTTGGCTGATTCCAAAAAATAAGACTTAAGAAATGCATGGGATGAGACATAAAATTGAGAAAACACAAACTTCTGACCCTATAAGTTATGGGAATAAGGTACTATTTCCAGTGACAGGGAAAAACCTAAGACAGTATGTTACTTTTGTGTGTCTGAAACTGATGAGGTATCATGTGAATGGCTGTTTCTCTAACATCTGCACAAGGAGCCATATCTACTAGAAATTC
Source organism: Ctenodactylus gundi (assembly GCA_004027205.1). Taxonomy (NCBI): domain Eukaryota; kingdom Metazoa; phylum Chordata; class Mammalia; order Rodentia; family Ctenodactylidae; genus Ctenodactylus; species Ctenodactylus gundi. Next base: position 68,658 of record PVKB01000506.1, on the reverse strand, counting down.
TGTCATATGCTTTTTGTATATGCTGGTCCCTTTGCCTGGAGTTCTTTGTTTTATTTCCTTTTAACCAGTCAAACTTCTATGTTTTCACATTTCATCTTAAATGCCATTGTATCCTTCTTTTCATTATAGATACTTAGAGAATCATGTATCTCCTTCCTGTATCATTCATCATAAAACCAAAATTTAAAGTTTTCCAGGATAATTTTTAAATGTATCTTTCTACAATCAGGCTATAAGCTCAATGAAGGCAGAGTACAGGTCTTTATTCATATTTATATTCTGGAAGAGCACATGAAAAGGGTCCAATGTTGAGAAAATATTGATTAAAGAAAAAATTTGACACAAGTATGCATACATATAACATATCTACTATATCTTTTTATTCCATGTTCAGTATTCTTTAAATCATGAAATATTTTAATTTAAGGGTGGTGTTGTTTCTTTATTACTTCATGATAGGAGAGCAATTTGAGAGGATATACCCATCAAAACTATGCATGCAAAATTACTTTGACTTCTTGGTAATTTAAAAAATATTACGGTACTTTGATTTTTTTTGTTTCTCTTTGTTTTCCTACTACAACATAGTTTAGTTTCATCAAAATATAATGAGTTTCAGCAAATAGATGCAAATAAGGTGTGAGTTTTTTATTCAGATTGAAAAATAAAAGTTTTCCACTTCTAGAAACAACTAATAAAAAGCAAAAATATATGAAATACGATTTCCAAGTCTTTGGAAGCATGATATACATTGTTTCCTAAGAAAATGCAAACAAGGAAGTAAGTCATGTAATTATTCCCATCTTAGTTCATAGAGAGCAATTCCAGCTGTAATGTAAAGCAGATGGGGCTTCAGGCAGAGAACAGCAGATTCCCAATATTGAGAGGAAAATGCTGAGAGTCTGAGAAACTGTAAGTGGATAAAGTTTACAGGGCAGATCATGAGAGAGAAGACGCGCCCAGGGAGAGAACACTAGTAATATATATGTGCAATGTTTCTCCATTTACTTTCCCTCTGAGTATTGACCAGAGCATGATATTATGCAAGGGTAAAGACAGAATAACTCAAAAAGATTATAGGAAAACATGCCCATTAATCATGTAGTGTTTGTAAGAATTACATGCACAGAGTTAGGAATAGTGCCCATTTTATCACCTGCTGATACAGCCCACAACTAATGATCAAGAAAAACTGGTGGATAAATACCCCCGGCAATCATCCTTCCAGTGAGATAACTCTTAAGCCCATGCGCTAATGACCTCCAGAGTTCCCAATTGAAATTCAACTCCAGGTGTCCACAATGACAATTTGCTAGTTAACACACCCTCTTCTGGATTTCTTCCCTTCTGTCTGACTTTCCTGGGAACATTTTCCAAATAAACCACTTGCACTTGAGTGCCTAAGTCCTCAAATTTTATGTTCTTAAAGTTCTTTAAGTTCTTAAGATACTGATATTCCAGTCTGTCCTAGACTGTTCCTAGGTAAACTTTCTACTCTCATTTTTTTCTCTGTACCTACCACTTCAAAGTTTCTTACCACTCAAACAGAACAACTCACTCTTTCCTTAGATAATATATTCATCTGCCAACATACTTTTCCCAACATACTTCCGCCAACATACTTTTTTTGCATGTGACACACTAACAGCAGTAGTCAGTAACCAGATTCTGGACCAGTTTTCAAAAATCAGCTTACATATCTGCTCTGTGCAGTGTCACACCATATATAAGTTGGTTCTATTAGAAAATTTGAGTTCTTGTTCTCTCATGATTAGGATCATATTTTATTTCATATTATAGCTATTAATATCTACATTTATGTTCTCCAACTATTTGCTCCCTTTAAAAGTAGACACAACATGTTAATGATCTTTGTAGCTGCAAAATTCATAGCATAATATTGATTAATTGGAAGTATTCACCAAATAAGCAAGTTTCTATAATAGAGAGTCAGGCTCATAGTAAATTTAATATGACTGTTTGATAAAAAAGGCAAGCCATAAGTGTCATAAGAAAGAATAGATGGATGATCAAATTTTGTAACATAATAGTACCTAAGTGGGAGACATCTGGTTTAAGAGTTCATATTCTCTTTTTATGCTGTCTGTTAGTCACATCCAAAAGAAGCAAAAGCAACTCAACCTTTAGCAAAGACAACCCTAGTCTAGTTCTAAGAAAGACTTATATTTTATATAGACAGTTCCACTTACTGTGAAGAGTTCTTGGTTATAGGTTTTTTTTTTTTCATTTGTTCAATAAGGAATGTTATAACTAAGGGCCAGAAATTTCAAAAAAGTTTTTTGACTCCGCTTTTCAGACTCAGATTCATACATCCTCTCAGTATTTAAGTTACAAATATTGGTTACTTGAGTCTTTATTAAGAAGAGGTGGGCAGCTTCCCCCCAAAAAAGCACAAACAACTGAAGGATGGATATCACACCATATACTAAAAGCAGGCAATATGTCATACTCAGCATTTCTTTTTTCAGAAATGGAATGTGGGGCATTTAGAAAATACAAATTATTTTATTTGAAGCCAAGCTTTTTATCATTGTTTTTGAAACTAAACAATTCATTGGCTTAAGTAAGGTATACACTTTATGTGATCTCTCAAATTCACTTCAACAACCTTTAAAAAATGTCTCTACAGGATCAAATGCATGGATAGAATGTTATATTCACTTGGAAGCCAAAAATCTCCAAATAAAACAAAAGGGAAAACTTGAAGAGAATGTAGAATTTATGTAAGCACAAAGTATTCACTGAAGATCTATTTCTATCAATATATATATTAAAGGCAAAAAAGTCATGAATATTGCTAGTTACAGTGGACTTAGAGAAACAGGCTAGTTCAAGATGTTTTGATTTTCTTGCCTGGTAAGGTGGGGATCGGAAGGGGCTAAAGCAACATGACATGAGACATCTGACTTCCTGGAGCCTGCATGCTCTGAGTAACTGCTTTTATCTTATTTTTCAGAACAATTTTCACTTTTGCCTACATACTTTTTTCATGACTTTTTCTTGTATGTGCAGTGCTTTCTCACCACTGTTCACACTGAACTTCTTTTCTCCTTCTTAGAAGCGCGGAAGTTTAAAGGTCCCGTTGTTATTTTCTGTGCATTCAGAGCAAGATCAAAAGGCTCATGTGTAGGCTCAGCCAAAAGTGATTCATCCACCCTGGGAGAAAATGAGTATAATTTGAAGTGAGATTAAATCAGTCTTATTATCTGAAGAGCCTGCAATTCTTGGCCTCTATGCTCCACTTCTGGCTTAGCATTGTTCTTCCTTTTTTTTCATGTATTATTTGAAATTTAGATTATATGAAACTTGTTTATTTTGTGTCATTTCCATGAAGGTGGAAGGGACCCATATTTTCTCTTTCTTTCTCTTTCTTTTTTTCCTAAGACTTTTTTCCTTGTCTTCACCCCTCTTCTTGGTCCCACACACCAAAACCCTGTACTCCTTTTTGATGTCGTGGTCCCTTTAGTTACTTGGGTCTCTTTCTCCTTCAAAGCCTCTACTTTTGTACTCTAGCTGTACTGTAACTTTTTCAGTACTGGGAATAGAAACCAGGGCCTTTGCTCAGAGGTACATACACAGCCCATTTTTAAAATTGTTTATTTCAGATAGGGTCTCACGAATCTAATTTGCCCAGGCTGGGTCCAAACTTGGGGTTCTCATACTTCTGCCTCCTCAAGTGAGTGCTGGAATTACAGGCCTGTTCCGTTGGACCCACCTCTAGCAGCGCTTAGAACACCAAATGGAACAAAACTTCTCCACTCCCTGCGTCATACTGTCTTAGTTACTTTCCTGTTGCTACGACTCAATACTCAAAGTACACAATTTTAGGTAGGGCGGAAAGGTTTATTTTAGCTCACAGTTCAGAAGGTCTCAGTTCATTCGTGGATGGCTAGAAAATGGCGGAATCACATGGTGTGACCACAACTAGAGCCAGAGCCACAGCCAGTGCTCCTGAGACAGAGGTCCTTCTAGCATGTAGGAACAGAGAGAAGTCTAGGAGGAAGGGTGGAACCAGCACATTCCCTTCCAGGTCAAGCCCTAAGCATCTGACCCTTCCAGCCTGGCACCATCTCCCAATATTACACAGTATCCGTAGGTATATGAGTCTATTTGGGGACTTCAGATCCAAACCACCACAAATAAGTATTAGTGAATTTCCATGAGTAAAAGCCTAGAGAGATACAATATCTTGAAACCTCAATCAAAAAGTGCATTCTGTAATCTGATTGATATCTGGGTTATTTTCTTACTAAGTTTCTCTGTTCAATTTCAGCCCCATTCTCTTATTCTTTTCTTGAGTAGGTTCTCATTTTACTATCTTCATATTATCCTTTGAGACACAAAAGTTAAGTTTAATATACCTACACCAAAAAATTGAAATGAACCCAAAGTTTAAAATCTAATTTTAATTGCCCATTATTGGGTCTTCTATTTTTGAAAGTCCAATTCTTATCATTTCTTTGTATATTCTAGATATTAGTCCTGTGTCCAAGGAGTAGCTGTCATTTTTCTCATCTCTTCAATTCTCTCTTCTCTCTGTTGATTGTTTATTTTGCTAGGTAGAAGCTTTTGAATTTGCTATAACCCTTTTTGTTGATTCCTGTTGTTATCTCTTGAGTGACACGTGATGATAGTCATTGTCTATGACTATGTCTTCAAAAGTTTTATCTGTATTCCAACAGATTCAGTGTTTCTGTTTCAGTATCTAGGTCTTTGAATCATTTTGACTTGATTTTACAGGATGAGAGATGTGAGTCTCTAACTTCACCGATGGTTTTTACCTGATGATTGCTCAATCCACGTCTTAAACCAACTTTTCTCTCCGGTCTTTGATGCTCAAATACGCTAGCTTACTCTGCAATTTATGGGAATGGTCCCAGAAATCTCAAATTCAACATCATCTTACACTCAGCCACTATAGAATTAATCTTCTTATACTTTTTTAACGCTTACATTATGTGTCTTCTATTTACTCTCCATTCAGGTTCCTAAGGCAGAAAGCCAGAAAAAAAAAAAAATGTCCTTCTACCCTCTTTTTCAGTTCCCCTCAAATAGCATGCCAGTAATGTCTGAACATTCATATGGGTAAATTACAACCATTATGTACTTTAAAAGGGAATAAAAGATGGTGACAAAATTAAACATCCATTCCTGAAGAAAATCCTCATGAAAATGAGTATACAAGGACATCATGTCAAACTAATAGCCAGTTATGGTAATTATACCAAATGGACCAAAAAAAAAAAAAAGCATTCCCTCTAAAATTTGAAACAAGACAAAGGTGTTCACTCTCACCACTCAAAACTCTAGACAATCAGGAAAGAGAAAGAAATAAAAGGAATATAAACAAGAAAGGAAAAAATTCAACCATTGTTATTTGCAGATAACATGATCACCTATACGGAAGATTCAAGAAGATTCTTAAAACTAATGAATTCAGCCAAGAGAGAAGATACAAAGTCAACATACAAAAATCAATAATGTTTCTACATACCAACAATTTACCCACTGATAGTGAAATTTTAAAAATTATTCATGGTAACTTTAAAAATATTAAATATCCATAAATTAACCTAACAAAGTGAAAGATGTCTACGTTGAAAACTACGGTACTTTTAAAAGAGAAATTGAAATGGACATTAGAAAAAGAATATCCCCTGCTCTTAGAGAGGATGAACCAATATTGTCAAAATGGCCTGATTACCAAAAATAATATATATTCAATGTATTTCCAATCAATATATACCATCAGTATTCTTAAAAGAAATAAAACAAAACACTCATACAGTTATAAGGAATCAGAAGAGGCTCGGAATAGCCAGACAATCTTAAGCACGAGAGCAAAGCTGCAGTGACTTTAAAAACATTGTACTTGAATGACAACACATACTGACTAGTGGAACAGAACCGACCACGTAGAAAGAACCCAAGACACCTTCAGCCACCAAAAACTCACAACGGAGAAAACACGGACTTTTTAAAAAATGGTGCTGAGAAAACTGGTTTTTCCCTATGCGAAAAAAAAGTCTTGACCCATATAGTTTACAATGTACTAAAACAAAAAAGAATTCGATTGTAGGTTTAGATATTAAAACAGAAAAGCAAAGTCTTCTGGAAGATAAAATCGGTAAAACCTAAGAATGTGTAGGTATAATAAAGGATTTCATGAACACAATCGCGCAAGAAATAACACCAAGAATCACTAAATGATATTCTGCTAAATTACAAGTCTTCTGCACAGCAAAGGAAACAAGAAACAGTGAAAAAACAACTTAGAGAAAAGAGAAAAATACCAAATACTCTTTGGACAAAGGACTAATACATAGATTATATAAATGTTGGGTCCTTTCTGTGTTTTGCTGAGCCCCGGCCTGAGCTCCCATTGGAAACAAACTTGGAAGTGATCGCACAGGGTACTGTAATTTGTATCTGTCCCATCTGCTCCATGGATAGAGCTGCTGTGGAGAGGATGATTTCTTCTGGTTTCAAGATTAAGGAGCAACTTCCTCCCCTGCTTGTTGCAGAGAAAAGGTCAGCATGACTGCTTTGGAAACATTGTTCCTCAGACCAATGGCCCAGTTTCACTTCATTTTCCTTTCAAAGATTGTTAAACAATGGTTAATTACTACCTTGCTAAGTTCTACATTTTACACCTACATTTTACTTTAATAAAAAGGCTTGGATCAGAAACCCTTGCTGCTCTTGAGCAGTTAGCCTTGGGCCCTCTGGTTTGCTTTGTCCATTGTACAAAACCCCATCCTTCAACTTCCGGCCAGAAGGGGGTGGGGAGATAAAATACAAAAAAAAGGGGGCAAACGAAATAAATAGACACCACTCAAAAGAAGTATACATAGACGATAAGTACATGAAACACTGTTGTGCTTCTTTGGCTATTAAAATGTATTTATCAAAGCAACCTTTATTTTTTTCCCCATAAGGGAAAAGATACAAAGCGGGTAAAAAGTAACAATTTTGGGGGAGCTTGTGAGGGAAAGGATACTTTGCTATATTTTCGGTGGGAATGTAAACTATCACAAACACTACGGAAATAAATGAAAAGATTTTTCAAAAACTAAAAGTAGAAATTCAGTTTGACCCAATTATACTTCTGTGTATCCTCCCAAAAGAATTAAAGACATTATATGACAGTGATACATGCATATTCCTATTTATAGCAGTACAACTCATGATTGCCAAATCTTGGAAACAGCTTACATGTCCATGCAAAGATGAGTAAATAATGAAAATGTGATTATATATACACAATTTCGTAAAGAAGGGTAAATTTGATACATGTTTGTAGAAAATTAAATACATGTTTGTAGAAAGATGAAAACTAAATGCATCTTGAGAGTATGAAGCTAAATAAAAATCAGACAGAGAAGATGAACTATCACTTATATGAGAAGCCCAAAATGTAAAGGGATTAAAGAGCAAAATAAGAGATGTATGATAAGAATCAGGAAAGTAGTTTTTGAAAAGAGGAAGGGAATCAGGGCAAGGAAGAGAAAGGCAAAAATTTTAAGACACACACACACACACACACACACACACACACACACACACACTTCCCCAACATAATTGCACTTGTTATGTATCACAAACATATACTACTAATAAGAAAATGTAATATTAAAAAAGAGCCCAAACACTTAAAAATATGTTCATGATTCTCAAAAAAAAAATGAAAATATTTATAATGGAAAATCTAAAAATGAAGCTCATTAAAAACTAAAAATAAATGCTCATAATGAGTAGTAACCAAATAATTTATATTCATATTTGCATTGCACCCATACACGTGAGCAGCATGTGGCTTTGGGAGGTCAGCTCAAGGTGAAAGAAAGACTTGGCAAGGCAAACACAGCTAGGACGTACAGTACCTACTCAGACTGTGTTGGTTCAAGTATAAGTGAGGCCTGAGACTAGAAAACAAATAGAATTATTTCTCTCTTTCCCCCATTTTGTTGATACGTATAAGTGCAAAGTTTAAGGTTTACATTGAACTTGAGCATTTTGTGCACACACATATTTTGTCAAAGTGACAAGGCCTTCCCCGCTCTCCTTTTGACCCTCCCCCTATTCCCCCCCATCCCTCTCAGCTGCACCCCC
>PVKB01000506.1:0-60425 GCA_004027205.1 Ctenodactylus gundi | reverse complement strand
CCTGAGGTACATAGCTCCCAACTTTTTTCTTAAGTAAGACAGGATTTTTATGTAGATTCAAGGTTCATTTTGGATCCTAGTTTTGAAAGCGTCAGTCCATAGATGGCTGGCTTCAAGGCAGAAGGGGCACAGTTGAATGGCTGTGGAAGAGGACAGCTGCTCACCAGGTCTGTGAATTCCTAAGCTTTGGATCCCAAGCTTCTGTCACAAGGTCTGACATGATATGCCATCTTTACTTAAATACATAGTAGATAATCCTCTTTGATCCTGTTTGTAAAATATGAACCAAAAGCTCTTTATCACATATGAAACAAATAGAATGCATGATCTTCATTGGAAGTCAATTTGGATATATTGATTGTACGTTATTTTATAAGACAGGGAATTTTTTTTTTTTTTAGACAGGGTCTCGCTCTGTGGTCCAGGCTGGTCCTGAATTCACTTCAGAGCCCAGGCTGGCCGTGGACTCATGGCAATTCTCCTGTCTCAGCCTCCCGAGTGCTGGGATTACAGGCATGCGCCACCACGCCCAGCTTATGTGGTGCTGGGGAATCAAACTCGGGTACTTAGCGCTTGGCTTAGGGCTTATTCAAGCGCTTTAACCGCTGAGCCATTCCTCCAGTCCCCAAGACATGGGAATTTAAACATCAATGATAATTAGTCATTTACTGATTATTGCTTTTATATATAATAATGGTATTTTAAAATTTTTCTTTTAGAAGTGTGGTTATGATTTCTAACTAAAAGTGGTTTGAAATTTCTTCTAGATGTGTACATAAGCTTTTACAAATGACATATGATATTTGAAATTCTCCTCAAAATACTTGAATGGCGACAGGAAAGGAGTTAGTATTTAGTGAAACAAAATCGATCATTAATATGTTGCTTGCTGAGCCCAGGCAGAGTTTTGAAAGATTACTTCATACATTTTATACAGTTGTTGGAGTATTATTAGATGATTATATAAAATGTGTGATACAGCACACACCTTCTTAAAAACTGTTTTGCTTCTTCTTTATTATTTTTAGCCTTTTCTGGAATTAGTAACACACTAAATTAAATGGAAGGTAAGTGACAAGGTAATTAAAAAGTCTATTCTGGAGGTGAAGAAACAGCTTCAGCACCGTTTCGGCCCTCAGGTAGAGAGGTGTAGCTGTAGAGCCTAGCATAGGAACTGCGGTTTTCCAACATCAGAAGAAAGAGAGGGACAGAAATCATGGGTTGACGTTCGGGGGAGATGAGAAAGTAAGTACATCAAGATACTGTCTGAAGTGGAAATTGTTGGCTTCAGTATTTTTCGGCTATTTGAATCCTCTCTGCAATATTGCCACCTTGTGGCTATCTCAATCTTTCCATCTTTCTCAAATACAGAGTTTGTTCTGGTAGCTTTGACTGTGAAAATTTGAAGGAAATAGACCCACACAGGAAAGTTTGCTGCTTTATTAAAATAATATTTAATTGTTTCCCATTTTGCCTTTGTACCCAGCCTCTAGCATAGCAACAACTGCATGTCAGCATTCATTAATTTGACAAAATTATTTTCTGAGCACCTCATCTGGAACAGATATTGGGTCACACTGAGAGATGAATCTGTAATAAATAGTTGATATATACATTTTCAGGATATTAAAGTCTTAATTATCCAGGTTTGATCCTTGCGTATTGTATATGTGTACCAAATTGTCATTGTGTACTTCATATATATGTACAAAAGTCTTGAAGTCATAGGTGTTGGCCAAGACTTTCTCCAAGAGCACCTGTTGTACAAGCTTTAACAGTAAGAATCAGCAAATGCAACTGCATTAAATCAAAAAGCTTTTTCTGCATAGCAAAGGAAACAACCAGCAGAGTGAAGAGAGGACTGATGGACTGGGAAAAATTTTGCCACCTCCTCCTCAGAGAGTGGGCTAATATCTAAAATATACCAAGAGCTGGGAAAAAAATAGACTTCCAAAAATAAAAGAACCAATTAATTCAGAGAATTGAAATAAATAGATAATTCTTAGGAGAAGGACATATGGCCAACAAGTATGTGAAAAATATTCAGGATCTTTAGCCATTAGAGAGATGTAAATCAAAGCAAATTGAGGTTCCATCTTTCCTCAGTGAGAATAGCTATTATTAAGAACTCATGCTGCAGAGGGCACTTGGTAAAAGGAGCCCTGTTACATAGCTGGTGGGACTGTAAACTGGTAAAACTTATGGAAAGCAGAAGTCCCCAAAAAGATGAAAATAGATATTCCATTTAACCCACCTATACCACTTCTGGGTATCTTTCCAAAAGAATTAAAACGTATCATAAAACAGAGGTACCTGCATACCCATGTTTACAGCAGCAAAACTCAAAATAGCTAAATTGTGGTAGCAGCTGACATGTCCATCAACAGAGGATTGAATAAAAAATATGGTATGTATACAAAATGAAGCACTACTCCACCATAAAGAAAAATAAATTTGAGTCATTTGTGGGAAAATAGATGCATCTTGAGACCATCCCGCTTAATGAAGTGAATCAGGCCCATAAAACCAAACATCACGAGTTTTCTCTAATATGAAAAGCCCAAAGTATAAGTAAGTAAAAGAGTCAAGTAAGAGACATGGTAGAAGACGGGGGAGATGGATTTGTGGAAGGGGAGAGGCGGTTAGGAGGGAGTGAGAGGGCAGGAAAGGGGAAAGGGAAGTGAACGTGAAGCTGATGTGATAAGTATGTGCTCCAAAGCCTCAAGTTTAATGAAACTAATATGTACTACAAATATGCACAAATAAAAATATTAGCTCTTGAGAAAAAAATTAAAAAGAAATAAAAAGTTAGTTGATAAGAGACACGCACAGTGGTATGGCTCAATAAGTAGACCACTTTCCCAGGAAGCACGAGGCCCCTGTTCCATGCTGCAGCACCACATACGAGCTGAGCATGGTGGTGCCACCTGTAATCCCAGCACTCGGGAGGCAGTAGAACTGCTGTGAGTTTGAAACCAGTTCACGACCAGCCTATACTACAAAGTGAGACCCTGTCTCAAAAAAGAGACATAAACAAATTGAAATAATCTAATGTTTGTTGAATACTTAGTTTGAGTTAGTAACTTTTCTACGTTTTTACATATATATGTGCATTAACTCATTTAACTTTTACAAGTCTCCAAGCAAAAACATCTTATTATTCTTGTTTTACAAACAGGGGAACAGATGTACAGGATGGATAGGTAAATTACCCTCAGTAATACAGTTCAGAAATTTATGATTTGAAATTATAAACCCCAAGGTGGTGGTATCAATAGGTGAAACCTTTTAGGAAATGACATTGTTATGAATGTTGAGGCATCTTGAATAAAATTAGTGCTCGTAGATCAGAGAAATTTCAGAGAGCTGGCTAGCCACTTCTATCACGTGGGAGCCTAAACAAAAATTATCATCTATGAGGAATGAAAGCTCATCGGTCACCAAATCTCTTTGGGCTTAATGTTGCCTTTTTGTCGTAGCACTGAGTGGATCTAGCACAATGGTGCTTTGATAAATAAATAAAGCTTTGTAGCTCTCAAATCCGTGGAGAGAAAAGCTCAGGTAAAGAAATTTCCTGGCAAGCAGTCAGAGCAGAAAGCTCAGGTAGGGAAATTGCCCAGCAGGCTGTTTAACTGGTCAAGAGTCCTGACTCCATCCTCCTGAGATACAGCTATCTTCTTGGGGTTTTCTTCCCTTGATATTCGCCTTTGCCGCAGCATGGCACACCCCACCGCTGGAAGAGAGAACTTTGCCTTTCATTCTCTATCGTAAAGGCAGACAAAAATAAAAGGTACTTATTTCTAGATAAGCTGGCCTTTTTCAGTAGATCTCACTAAATTCTGAAAGAGAAGAGAACAGAAATAAAACAACTGCTGGAAACTTTCAGAAGTGGTTTCTACTCTGGCCACAGTTATGTACCATATGGTTTTCAAGCTTTTGGCATTTGGCTTCTGGAATGGTAGCTAGATTTCCTTCTCCCCCCCCACCCCCCCCACACACACACACAAATGACTTTTTATCCCTGAGCGGTTACTCCACGCTTGACATTGCACTATAAAACTTCATAAAATCATTTTACCAATTTTATGAGATAGATTAATCATCCCTATTGCTCAGAGAAGCATAAGAAGGCCAAAAATCCAAATTTAAGTAAGTTGATTTTAGTAGCAAACTAATTATCATGAGTTGAGACTTGACCTTAACTATCCTTGTTCAATAACCTGGTCTCTGTCTCCTTTCCTTTACATTTTTAATTCCTGTTTGCTTTCTGGCTTTCTGTGCTTTATCCTTGTGATGGCACAGGCAGAGAAACTAATCAGAGGTATTTCGGTAGGTCTTGTTTCATTTAATTGCTTCTGACTCAATGCCCATCTCATCCGCATACTTAACACTTTTTCATTCTTGCAAACGAAGAAAAAAAATCTCATACCTTATGAACAAAGCTTCATCAATCCAAACCAAGAGTCACTGGTTCATTCAGCAAATATTTGCCTTCCGTCATCAAAATTTTTATTATCATCTTTTATCCCGGTATAATAGACATAAAATTTATCATTACTGACATTTAGTACATGTATAGTGTTGTGAAATAATCACTATCTACTTCCAGCACAGTTTCATAACCCCAAAAGAAAACCTCATACTACAAGTCACTCTGATTGTCCGCTTCCCTCTGCTCTTAAAAAGCATTAATATACTTTTCTCTATTATATTTAATATAAATAAAATTATATAATATGTGAGATTTTTGTATCTGGCTTCAAGATTCGTTTATACCATAGCATGTGTCAGTATTTCATTTTCTTATGATTAATTCCTTTATAAAAATATACTGTATTTAAACATTCAACAGTTAATGGACATTTGAATTATTTCCATCTTTTGACTATTGTGAATAATGCCTCGATGGCCATATTTACAGGTTTTTGTTTGAACATATGTTTCTTTTAACTCCTTTGTATGTAAACCAAAGAATGGAGTGGGAGGTCATACGGTTATTCTACAATTCATGTATTGTGAAAGGCCAAACTATTTTGCATAATCGGTATATTATTCTGTATTGTTACTAGAGTTCTGCATAGTTTTTAGTGTGTAAATATTGCACCTCATGTATTGTTTATTTCTATGCATTTTATTCTGGTCTGATCATATGTGAGATTGATTTTTAAATTTCATTTTCGGTTTGTTAGTTGTTAGTGTACAGAAATACTAGTAATTGTTGCAGGTTTGTTATGTACACTTTAATTGTGCTGAATTTGTTTACAATACCGTTTTATTAAGATATTGCATTTGATGTTTAAACTATGATGTTAGTAGATAAATAAATACTTATTCAAATCACTATACTGAAGCAGATTAACATAGGTATCATTCTGATATAGCATTTTTGACATAGCATTTTTTGTGCAAAGAACAAATTCAACTTGCTAACACATCTTGAAAATAATGCTCCAAATTTTGACAACTGAACAATAAATGAACTTGCGTGTATGAAAGGATGACATCTAGAACAAAACAAGAACCTGCACAATGAGAGACAGTATCTGTGATGTGTATCAGAAAAGAGGCTGACACCCAGACACACAAATCCTGTAATTCAGGAATGAAATAACAACAACTTTTTTTTTTTAAATTTGACAAACGGGCTAAGTAAGACACTTTTCATAGAAAATATATAGATAGACAACATATGAAAGAATGTTCAACATTACTAGTCATTCGGGAAACGACAGTGAAAATCACAGTAAGACTCAACTTTGCACCCACTGGAAAGGCTGTTATTTAAAAAAAAAAAAGCAACCTAAAACAAGATAAACAAGTGTTGCCAAGGATGAGGAACAATTGAATCTTTTGAATATTACTTGGATTGAGGGATATGTAAGATATCTACTGCCAGAAACAGGTGAACAGTTCAAGTGCTCCACATAAGCTTATCATAAAATTAAGCAACTCTACTCCTGGGTAAATATCCAAAGAAATTTAAAACACGGATTCACACCAATAATTGGACTCCAGTGTCCATTACAACATCATTCACAGTAGTCCAAAAGTGGAAAAAATCAACTTGTCCATCGACAATGAGCAGGTAAACATGCACTCCGGTATTACTCAGTCTTCAATAGGAAATGACAAGCTTAATAGCTACAGTTTCTGTTTAGAATGGTGAGTAGGTTCTGGGAATACTGACGATGACAGTATAACATTATGAACACTATAAAACTACAAAATACATTTGAAATAGCTAAAATGATAATGTGATGTTATACAAACTTTACCATTCTAAAAAAATTTTTTTAAAGTTCCGACAACCTGCTTTAAAAAGCACAGGCTAAAGTGTTCTCTCTGTATGCGTTAGCTGGACTCTCGCCTTGTAATGTCAGAGTAGCGCACGAAAAACAAAATACTGAATTCTGTTTTGATTTTTCTTTTTTTCTAACGTTTTATGTTAATGAAGTACTATCTTTCCAGAGAAATACTTCATATGAGACAAAATCCGTCTTTCCTCAGCATCGCATGGTCCTTGGGATTTTACTCCTACAGAAAGACAGGTGGAGCAAGAGACCAACGGAAAAGTACAAGAAACAAAACAGGCTACGTGTTTTATGAATTCACTGTTCTGTATTTATTAAATGTAGCAAAATTTAAAAATGATAAATACTAAGTTATAAAAGCAAATGTGCTTGCACTTAAATTTGCTGTTTTTATCATCCTCAAGTGCATGCGTGCAACTTTACAATCATTATTTATTCCTTCAGTAAATATTTTTTAGTGCCTACTGTGAACTACATATCTTTCTGGACATTGGAAATACAGCCAAAAGAAAGCCAATAAAAATCTCTGCCTTTATAGAGGATATTTTGTCATTTTCACCTTCTTCTTTTTCTTCTCCTTCCCCAAATGAATTTACGAGACCCGGATTCAACATCTACCTCTGCTACTAATTAGGTGTTCCCAAGTACCCTTCTGCACAGCCTGAAGAGATTAGAGGTATGTCCATTTTGAAGCCATCAGAAATGTTCAAATCAGTTTAATACAAGGTCTACTTTCCAGAGACATTTACTAGGAGGAAGGCAAGACATATACCCAGAAACCTGTTAGGAGGCAATGGAATGAAGAAACAAACATCGGATGGTCTCTCTGATATGAGAGACCCAGACCACAACCATCTCATGGAACTTTAAACGAAAGACAAAGGGAAAGAGGGGGGCGGAGGGGGGGGTTAAGGGAGGGAAGGTAGGGTAGGGGGAGGGACAAAGGGAGAGCGGGAAAGCCCTTGTCACTTTGACAAGAAGCGTATGTGCACAAAATGCTCGACTCCATTGTGAACCTTAAATTCTGCACGTGTACATATCAATAAAATGGGGAAAAAACAATAAAGAAAATAGGATAGTTTTCAGTTTGAGGCCTAGAAGGATTTCACTAATGTTGAGTAGTATGTGTTGGATAATATTTGGGTAAACATGGATGGATAGTGGAGCTTTTCAAGGTAAAATGCACAGAGGAATTTTTAAAAGCCAGTAGCAAAAGGGTGGTAATTAGGGCTTCTGTGTGACCAAAGTGCTTCATTTTGAGTAGATACCATTAAAATAGCCAAATATTGAATTCACATTATTTATAATATAAAGAGACTTAGGTAGTTTTTCTTGTATTTTGCATACATGATGTCCCAGCTATTCCTATAGGTTCATGTGTAGTCTTATTTTTCTGGTAAGGGTTTAAAATAAAAAATTTTGAACTAAGTCTTACTATAATTCTTTGCATTTAATGTTTGTTATTTTTTCCTCTCAAATTTTCTTCAAAGTCTACATCAAAATTTTTCCACTTTCCAAAGACCGGAAATCCAACTGCCTCATTGCACATAATCAATTCTGACACTTTCTCTTTATCGGTTAAGAATGAGGGCTCTGTTTTCAGACTACGGATTTCAGCACCAAATACTGTTCCTTCTTATCTGTGTGACTTGGGGTAAATTTTTTCACGTCTATGAGCCAGTTTCATTGACTGCAAATAATAATTATTCTTACCTTATAAAGTTGTTGAAATCATTAAATGAGATATATCACAACTACTTTTTGTAAGACAAGAACACAGTAAAAAGTACCTGATGCAAATTTAAGAATTTCCTAGAATTCCTGATTCTAAACTTAAAAACTTAAGTGTCCCTACACACATATGACATCCTTTCTTTAGTTTTATAAGAGCCGTTTCATTCTTTCTGCTCCTAGATGACCATGACTTCACCCGAATTTCATTTCTTCTCTCCTCAAAGTCCCCATTCCATTATGTTTCCTCCACCTACCCAGTTGAAGAATCTTCACTGTTAAGTTTTCCTTCTCTGCCAATTCTTTCTTCTCAGATTATAAATATATATAGTCATCTTCCATTAAAACAAACAAACAAACAAAAGATCTCTCTTCTGTTAGACCTGTAACTCTATGTACTTTTGGTAGAGTTGACACACAGGTGATGTGACGCTTACGGCTTGGCCCTCTATTTTTTAACACATTTCTTTCTGAAGGCATTGCCAATTAATAATCTGTGGCCTTGTCCCTTGGTGCCAAAGTAGCTTTCCCAAAGGGCCAGTCAGAACATATCCCCTGTTGAAAGGGATGTGACAGAAAATTGAGATCTGCCATAAAATCTTTCTTGTTGAATTTGAGCAATGTGAGAGGCTGAGAAAGATTGGTTCTTAGAATGAGCTTATCTAGACTTCATTTTTCCCCATTTTATTGATATGTATAAGCACAAAATTTAAGGTTTACACTGAAGGTGAGCATTTTGTGCACATATGTATCTTGTCAGGGTGACAAGTACTTTCCCACTTTCCTTTTGTCCCTCCCCCTACCCATCCCTCCCTCCCTCCCCACCCTACCCCCCTGTTTCACTTTGTTTTTCGTTTTAAGTTCCATAAGAGTTGTGATCTGGGACTCTCATATCAGAGAGACCATTTGATGTTTCACCTTCTGCTTTCTGACTCACTTCACTCGAGTCTAATCCCAACTCTTCTTTAGTCAGCACCTTAGAACATTAGAACTTTGAAAAACAATAGTTATGAAGTACAGGATAAGATGTAAGACAAGCCAATAAGAACAAACTGAATCCAGCACGTGTAATAGATTTGAAATAAGAAATGTAGTGACTAAATTAATAAGAAAGTCAATATTTTTGAGAAAGAAGGTTAATTCTCCTAGAAAGTTCCATTAAACAGATACTTAGAGTCTCAGTGTCTTATAGATCAATGGTAATGATCACTTAGGAGACAGTACATCATTTCCTAATGTCAAGACTAAGAATTAAAGATTTTTGACAGCTTTAGAATTTCTTAGGCAAATACAACAGAACTGCACCATTCTGAATCTAGAATGCAAAATTAATGTCTATTTTACCAAGTAATATCATATATTTTTAATAAATTATGACTGCCTCTCATGTGTCTTGCCATTTAAATGACCATAAGCAATATACAAGGTAGTAATTTAGCAAAACAAGTTATTTTGCTTTTACTGAATATTAGGACAACAATCATGAATGATTGCATTATGCAGGTCAATTACATTTTTAAAAATAAGGCATGTCATGTAATAGTTTATGTAACCAGAGCTGTTACACAAAACTTCAAATAAATGCCTAAGTGAACCGTAGCTAGATGTCTTAATTTTACTTAATAATCAAACCCAACAAAAGATAAAAGAGTGCAAGATAAATTATTATGCCCAAAGAAAACATTTTAATTTAGTTCTGCTGTAAATATAAAAGAACAAATCTATGTCTTAAGAGGTCTTCTGATATTGCATACAAAGACCCTTGCATTACCTTTCTGTATTATATTTTGAATCTTCTTTATTTAAACACTTTTCTTCGAAAAGATTGTCTCTGATGAAAATTTTAGCTAAAAGATACATTATTAGGATCATGTGAAATTTACATCAAAAGCATAACCTTTCAGATCATTATGTAAAGATGCAATGCCATGCATAGGTGACTAGCAGTTTAAAAAACTGTTATTACTCATGCTTGTGCTCTAAACTATGTAATATATAAATTAAGCACTATATACCTAGAAAAGAACATACAATATACTTGGGATAGAAAAAAAAAACCAAAAATTTACATACTGCACCTCACAAAGCTTTTCTATAAAAACAAAGTGAATTTTTAAAGTTATACATTTTAAAGTACTCAATTTAAGCAAAGATTAGACAATAAGATACCTTATTAAGTATCTCTTAAGAAATTTCACATTACACCACATAAACAAACTTGCCAACAGACCAGGTAAATAATAACTATTTACTCTTTAGAATAAAAAAATATGAAAACTTTAAAAAATGTATAAGTAGAGCATTAAATGACTTGTCCTTATACAGATTATTGACTTTAGGAAATCTTCAAATAATAAGCAGATATGACCTTCAGTCATCTTGACATTTATTCAAACCTTATTATAGAACTCTTTGACCTATAGCTTGACAAAAATCTCCATTTGTTCAGACAGTCTCTAGAATAGTTCCTGTCAAACTTGCTAAATAATCAGATATCTTTTGATCTTATATCACTGTGCTATTTATATGCATATATGAACAAGCTGAGAAATCCAATTAATAGACTCATGTACATTCTTATTTATAGATTTTTAAGAAGCAAATACGTAGTAAATGTCTTTAGGAAGCTTAATATCTAATAGTAATATGCTTTACCTTATTTTCTCAATTCTTGGTTGACTCTGATTCCCAAGAGTCTTTAAGGCCATAATAAAATCAAAAAATTAAATAAAATTTTGTATACTTTTTGGTTTTACTTATAGACTCTGAAAATCTAAAAATGCTCTCTTAAGAAGTAAACACCCCAGAGGATGGGCATCCCGTGCGCCGCGAACTTCCCAGCAGCTCTGGGCTGGCAAGGGGAGGAGCCACCCCAGGTACAGAGACAGAGGCCAGGCGTCACATGCACCGTGGACTTCCCAGCGGTTCTGGGCCTGTGTAGAGAGGAGCCAGCCAAGGTATAGAGACAGGGGGCAGGCGTCCTGCAAGCCATAAAGTTGGCAGAGGTTCCGGGACGCCACAGGGAGGACACAGCCGAGTGGTCAGCGTGGAGACTCTGTTCTCCCAGTGCCGGACAGAGCCATACCAGGGAGAACCACATAAGGTAATCCAGGGACTGACAACCAGAGACAACCAAAGACAACAGAACCATGAGGAAATGTGGAAATAAATCTCCTTTCAGAATTCTTGACAAACCAGAAGAGCATACCAGGAATCCCGAAAATGTAGAAGCTAAAGATGAAAATGGTGCAAATGATGGTAACTTCTGAACCCAGAAATACATCCAGTTAAAGCTGGACTTAAAGCAGGAATTAAAGCAGGAAATGATGCAGGAAATGAAAATCATAGATCCAGAGCTATGCCAAGACCTAGCTAAACTAAGAGCAAGTTGTGAGAAGCAAATAGAAGAGATCAACAACAACAACAAAAAATGAACCAGAAGATAAGGAAGGCAATACAAGAAATGAGAGAAGAACACGACCGAGACATTAAAAAATGAATGCATATATGCAGGAAATGAAAAGCACACAGGTCACAATAAGCAACAATATTGAACAATTTCAAAATAGATTATCAGACCTAGAAGACAAAATGATGGAGCTGGAATGGAAAGACCATAAAGACCACAAAGAAAGAAAAGAAGAAAGTGAATCATTACAACGACTGATAGAAGATTCAAAAAGAAACAACATGCGAATTATGGGAATCCAAGAGAAGACCGAGGTCGAAACAAAAGGAATAAAAGGCATATTCAAGGAAATTATGGAAGAAAACTCCCCAAATATAAGAAGAGAAGTGAACATCGAAATACCGCAGGCATTTAGAACCCCAACCAATATTGAACAGAAGAGAACCTCATCCCGACACATCATAATTAAAGTACTAGAAACCTAACACAAAGAGAGAATACTGAAAGCAGTATGAGAAAAGCAGAAGGTGACCTACAATGGTAAGCCAATCAGGATAACTGCAGACTTCTCAACCCAGACTCTAAAAGCCAGGAGATCATGAAGCAATGTCATTCAAACACTAAAAGAACACAAATTCCAACCAACACTACTATATCCAGCAAAATATCTCTTAAACTAGAGGGAGAAACTGAAATCCTCCATGATATAGAAAGTTTAAAGAAACTTGCAGCCACTAAGCCGTCACTGCAGAGAATTTTCAAAGGACACTTGGATAGTGAAAGAGAAGCCAACAACACAAGAGAACCCAAGAGGAAAAAAGACAAAAGCTAGAGGAGAATGATCGGAGAAAAAAAAAGCCAGTAAACAACTTGGAAAAACTACAATGATGGCAAGACACACCAAACTTACTTCAATAATAACCCTAAACGTGAACAGCCTCAACTCATCTATCAAAAGACATAGACTAGCTGACTAGATCAAAAAACAGAAACCCACAATTTGCTGCCTTCAAGACACACTTCACCCACAAGGAAACTCATAGACTGAAAATAAAAGGTTGGAATTCAATATTCCATGCAGCAGGTCCCAGAAAACAAGCAGGGGTAGCTATATTAATCTCAGTCTCATCAGATTTTAAAAGAAAACTGATGAAGAGAGACAAAGATGGACACTACATACTGGTTAAAGGAACATTAGAACAAAAAGAAATCACAATTATCAATATATATTGCCCCAACAATAAAGCACCCAATTATGTAAACCAAAAATTACTAGAACTGAAAGAACACATAGGCCCCAGTGCAATAATAGTAGGGGACTTTAACGCTCCACTATCACAAATAGATGGATCAACCAGACAGAAAATCCACAAAGATATACAACTGCTGAATGAAACTGTAGAAAACTTGGACATAACAGACATTTACAGAGTCTTCCACTCAACATCAACAGACTACACATTCTTCTCAACAGCACATGGAACATTTTCTAAAATAGACCACATCCTAGGACATAAGTCGTGCTTAAACAAGTACAAAGGGATAGAAATAATTCCCTGCATACCCTTAGACCATAGTGGAATAAGACTGGAACTTAACAGCAGCAGAAACAGAAGAAAATGCACAAACACATGGAGATTAACAACTTACTACTGACCAAACAATGGATCACAGAAGTAATCAGAAAAGAAATCAAAAACTTCATAGAGTTAAATGACGATGGAAGTACATCATATCAAAACCTGTGGGACACAATGAAAGCAGTCCTTAGAGGAAAATTCATAGCCATAAACGCACACATCAAAAGAACAGAACAGTCACAAATAGATTTGCTAATGATGCACCTTAAAGACCTAGAGAAACAAGAACAACTTAACCCAAGAGGCAGTAGAAGAGGAGAAATTAAAAAAAAAAAACAGACCTGAAATAAATGAGATTGAGATTAAAAAGACAATAAAAAAGATTAATGAGATTGAGATTAAAAAGACAATAAAAAAGATTAATGAGTCAAAGAGCTGGTTCTTTGAAAGAATTAACAAAATCGACAAACCTCTTGCCAACCTCATCAAGAAAAGAAAAGAAAAGGCACAGATTAGCACACTCAGAAATGAAAAGGGTGAAGTTACAACAGACTCTGCAGAAATCCAGAATATTATAGGAAATTACTTTGAACACCTATATTCTAAGAACTGGGAAGAAATGGGTAACTTCCTAGATACATATAAAATACCAAAACTAAATGACAAAGATATAAATATCTTGAACAACCCCATCACACACACAGAAATTGAAGTAGTAATAAAAGCCCTACCTATAAATGAAAGTCCAGGCCCAGATGGTTTCCCAGCAGAATTTTTTCAGCACTTCAGGGAAGAACTTGCTCCAGTCCTCCTCAAACTATTTCATAAAGTAGAAAGTGAAGGAACACTACCAAACTCATTTCTTGAGGCTAGCATCACACTAGTCCCAAAACCAGACAAAGACTTAACCAGGAAGGGAAATTATAGACCAATATCCTTAATGAATATAGATGCAAAAATCCTCAATAAGATTCTGGCAAACAGAATCCAACAATTAATCAGAAAGATCATACACCAAGATCTAGTGGGTTTCATCCCTGAGATGCAAGGCTGGTTCAACATAAGTAAATCAATCCATGTAATACACCATATCAACAAAAGCGAAAACAAAAACCACATGATCATCTCTATTAATACAGAAAAAGCCTTTGACAAAATCCAGCACCCCTTCATTATAAAAACACTGAGAAAAATAGGTATAGATGGTCCTACCTCAAAGTCAAAGAAGCCATACATACTAAGCCTACTGTGAATATCATGGTAAATGGATAAAAATGGAAATCGTTCCCTCTCAAATCAGGAACAAGACAAGACTGCCCACTCTCACCACTCTTATTCAAATAGTCCTTGAAACACTGGCCATAGCACTCAGACAAGAAAATGAAATAAAGGGAATCTGCATCGGAAAGGAGGAGGTCAAACTCTCCTTATTTGCAGATGATATGATTATCTACATGGAAGACCCTAAAAACTCCACCACGAAACTCCTAGAAACAACAAAAAAATTCAGCCAAGTCTCAGGCTACAAAATTAACACTAAAAAAATCAATAGCTTTTCTCTATACTAACAATGAACTTACAGAGCAAGAGCTCAGAAAAACAATTCCATTCTCAATAGCTCAGCAAAAAGTTAAATACCTAGGAGTATACCTAACCAAGGATGCGAAGGGCCTATATAAAGAAAAGTATATTACATTGAAGAAAGACGTTATAGGAGACACTAGAAAATAGAAAGGTATCCCCTGCTCTTGGATAGGCAAAATAAATATAGTCAAAATGACTATACTACCGAAACTGATATATAGCTTTAACGCAATCCCTATCAAAATACCTACATTTTTCTTCAAAGAACTTGAAACAATAATTCTTAAATTCATATAGCCAAAAGAGACCAAGAATAGCCAAAGCAATCCTGAGCAACAAGACCAAGGCAGGAGGCATTACAGTTCCAGACATCAGGCTATACTGTAAAGCCATAGTTGTAAAAACAATTTGGCACTGGCACAAAAATAGACAGATAGACCAGTGGAACGGAATTGAAGATGCAGAGACAAACCCAAATATCCTCAGTTACTTAATCTTCGACAAAGGGGCCAAATGCATACAATGGAAAAAGGACAGCCTGTTCAACAAACGGTGCTGGGAAAACTGGACATCCACATGCAGAAGAATGAATCTAGTCACACATCTATCAGTATGCACCAAAATAAAATCAAAGTGGATCAAATACCTAGACATTAAAAATGAAGCATTAAACCTCCTAGAAGACAAATTAGGCAAATATCTAAAAGACATAGGGGTAGGCAAAGACTTCCTTGACAAGACACCAAAAGCAAAAGAAATTATCCCCATTACAAACAAATGGGATCTTGTCAAATTAAAAAGCTTCTGCACAGCAAAGGAAACTATCAACATAGTAAAAAGAGATCCAACAGACTGGGAAAAAATATTCACCACCAACATCTTAGATAGGAAACTCATAACTAGAATATACAGGGAGCTGAAGAAAAGTAAGCCTACTAAAATAAAGGATCCTATTGAAAAGTGGGCAAATGAAATGAAGAAGCAGTTCACTTAGGAAGAAATACAAGTGGCCAAGAGATACATGAAAAGATGCTCAACATCTCTAGCCATAAGAGAAATGCAAATCAAAACAATGCTAAGATACCATCTCACTCCAGAGAGAATGGCCTTTATCAACAAGTCAAATAGCAATCAGTGCTGGCCAGGCTGTGGGGAAAAAGAACCCTCCTGCACTGCTGGTGGGAATGTAAATTCGTAGGACCACTCTGGAAAGCAGTATGGAGAGCTCTCAAAAGACTAGAAATAAATATCCCCTTCGATCCAGTGACACCCCTCCTGGGAATATATCCAAAAGAGGCCAAAACAACACACAACAGAGATATATGTATACCCATGTTCATAGCAGCACAACTAACAATAGCTAAAATGTGGAAGCCACCAAAATAGCCATCAGCAGACCAGTGGATACACAAACTGTGGTATTTGTACACAATGGAATACTATGTATCTATAAAGTCCAACCGCGTGGAGGCTTTTGCAGGCAAATGGAAGAAACTTGAGAACATCATGCTTAGTGAAGTGAGTCAGAAGCAGAAGGTGAAACATCGAATGGTCTCTCTGATATGACAGACCCAGATTACAACACCTATGGAAATTTAAACAAAAACCAGAGTGAAACAGGAGGGTAGGGAGGTGGAGGAGGGAGGGAGGGTTGGGTAGGGGGAGGAACAGAAGGAGAGTGGGAAAGCCCTTGTCACCTTGACAAGATACATATTTGCAGAAAATGCTCACCTCCATCGTAAACCTTAAATTTTGCACGTATACATATCAATAAAATGGAAAAAAGAAGTAAACATCTAAAATATAATTCTGATTTTCTAAAATAGGCAAAATATATCTCAAATGTTCTGAAGAGATTTTTATTATATTTCAACCACTTGCTTAAGTGAAATGGACTAAAAATTACTTGGGTTTGTGCTTCCTTAATTATTGAGCAATTTTTTAATTAATGTAGTACCATTTGAATAATTTGCAAACACAAATATATACAAATAGAACACAGAATACACACGTGCATGCAATATGAACATACATAAAGCAAGACCATTTTTAAAATAAAAACTCGTATTTACCATTTACCAGGTTTTAAGCATTTCACTATTTTGTACCCTTTTTTTGGAGGGTGGTTAGAATTCTAAACAGTACTTAATTCTGAATTTGCATGTGTGAAGGTAGAATACCTGATTGTACCAAATTGAAAAACTTAAATCTCCAAGGAGATTATTTGCCCCTTTGAGTTTGAATTTCAAGACAAATGTTTTTCTTTTTGCCTAAGATTATCATAGGTCTTAGTCAATTTTATAGACTCTTGCCTGAGATTTTAAGACATCTCCTATGGCACTAAATTTCAGATATTAAGCTTTAGGCACTTTATCCTGGGTCTATAGATCAAGGCCTCTAGTATGAAAAAGAAGAAATCAGTTTAGGATCAATCCTTCCTACCAAAAAGAACAAAAAGACAAGTTACCTGTAGTCAAATTTTCTTACTCTAGAATTTCTAGTTGAGAAATAGAGGGGTAGCAAGGTAAGAAAATAAAAAAAAATTAACTGCTAAATATTTCCCCCATTTTATTGATATGTATAAGTGCAAAATTCAAGGTTTACAATGAAGCTGAGCAATTTGTGCACATATATATCTTGTCAAGGTGACAAGGATTTTCCCACTCTCCTTTTGTCCCTCCCCCTACCCATCTCTCCCTCCCCACCCTGCCCTCCTGGTTCACTTTGTTTTTCGTTTTAAGTTCCATGAGATAGTTGTGATATGGGACTCTCATATCAGAGACACCATTCGATGTTTCACTTTCTGCTTCTGACTCACTTCACTAAGCTTGAAACATAGCCAGTTTAGAATGAAGCAATAAAACAAAGTAAAAGAAAGTACATTTTCAGTTACATAGGCCATACTGTATCACAACAAAATCGCCCTTTTTCAAGTCATAGCTGACTAAAACTTTTCTGGGGATCTCTAAAATAGCATAAGCACTTTCCTTTCATTAGCAAATCTCAACAGAAATCTCCAAATATACCTCGTGTTTCTAGCCTCATTAAAAAAAACTCTTATTCTAAAATTTCCTTTCAGAAAAAATGTTGAAGCACCTTGAACTTATGATTAACTCATACAGAAATCTCAGAGTGTCTCAAAACCCAAAATAGCTTACATAAATCCCCCTAGAATCCCCTAATGTCTCAGTAGGATGGATTTAAATCTCCATCTCAATAGTGCCTTAGAATAGCAGTTACCAACTTTTTTGACACTGGGGGCAGGTTCTGAGAAAGAAACTTTGTTCCTGAACTAGTGAGTGGGGTGCAGAATTAGGCATTAGACCCAACTCCAAACAGTGAAGGCAGTAGGTAACTAGAATGTACTTTCTAGCAGGAAACAAGGGGGAAATTGCCAGCTTCTCAAATAACCTTTTTTCTTCTACCAATGAAAATATTTGTAAGCTGATGCCATGAATGGGACAGAAGGGTGAGTTTCTAGGTTCAAGTATGTGCCCAGTAGTTGCTGTAATGTCCCCGGAGCCCTAGTCCTGGGTTTAGCTATTTAAGAGCAATCGGTTCATTTTCCCAAGTGCCTGCCTCTAGCCAGTATAAAACCAGGACTCTCACACACTACAGAAGCTGGAGCTTAATTCCTGGATGGTTATGACAAACCTGTTATTAGCCATTTGGGTCCATGTGTTCAGAGTCATTTGCTCACTCATGACCAAATCAAAGGGGGCACTTTATTCATCATAGAGTTCATTCAAAGCTAGCTGAGAGAAGATAGAGAAGAGTTACTGCCGAAATTACCATGTCACGGTGTACAGGTGTGCTAGCGTTTTTATAGCAAATGACAGTGGAAGATGGGACTACAGTAAGATAATAGACACATACAGTCTTTGGTCATCCCTTCCAGGACCCAGTCCTCATCCCCCCTTGCCTAAGAAATTGAAAATGGATTTTGACATGGCGCCAGCATCCAAATATTCTTTCTGTTCATCTCACCCGAGGGGAGATGGCGGTTTAGGTTCACATGTTAGGCCTGAAGAAATTTAAAGTATACACTTCTCTGAAAAATCTAATCTTTAAACTTCTATTTTTCCATTCCAGCTGGAGTGTGATAAAAATTACAGTTGTTGAAGCAAACTATTCCTTTTTCCTCAGAGAAAGTAAGAGATACTTTATTCTGAAACCAAGTATGAGTGACCGTGGCCCAGGAATATGGATTTGGGCTTCCCCCAACCACATTCCAATGAGTTAGCAGCCACACATAGTATTTACAGCTACAGAATAGAAGAAAGTCATAGATCAAAGTACTTTTTAAAAACATTGGTGGAAGCATCAGGTAGGAGAGGCCTCAGATACTATATGATGACGTTCTTATCTCTCAGGTTGGTAGAGAGCTAAGGGATCTAATTATATCTTAAAAATTACTTAGTAATTAGAGGAAGGCTACATGTTGAATGATTTATCACAGGTTTTTAATTCAGATACAGAAGAAGAGGACAATAGATGTGGCCAAGATAGCCCCTGATAATGTGCCTATGCAAAACATTCCAACCTTTCCACTGTCCTTGGAAATTCAACGAGCTGATCATAGTATGCTCATTGTGAGTACGGCCATTTTCAGGGAGCTTCAGATCTCAGTTTCCCCCTGCTGTACATGCAGGGGCTAAATATGTTTATGTTCCTCATTACTAGGGAGGCTCATCCATAGGATCTCATGAAGATGAGGTAGATCACTACACAAGAAGGTGGTCCTCGGGAGAGAGAAAGGAACAGCTGGCAAAACTGCCAAGAAAGAAGATCGTGGACTACACCAAATCTATTTGCCATCATTAATCCAGTCCTCGTTTTTTGTCATCCGCTGTATCTGACGTAATATTTACGTGTGATAAGTCTATAATACACAAAATTGAAATAATCAAGAGCACCTTCTAAGCTAATGTAGAACGGCAGTTGAGAGAAATAGATACTTCTTAGGAGGAGTCAGTATACCATTGATTGTTCAGCACGACTTGGGCAGAGTTGCATCTGAGAAATGTGGCCACTAAGGATTTTAACTTTTACTGCACACCACTTTTCTGAGACACCAGCAAAGTCAAATTATTGGCAAAATGGTAAAATCATCATGTTCATAACTATGTCAAGCTGAAAAGGGGCTTAGTGGGTGTACCCATTCACAGCCCCACCAGCAATGTAAAAGCACCCCTTTTTCTCCACAATCTCTCCTGCTTTGATTGTGATTTGACTTCTTGTTATTCACCACTCTCACTGGGGTCAGATGATATCTTAGTGATGTTTTGATTGGCATTTCTGTAATGACTAAGGATGTTGAACATCTTTTCGTGCATTTGCTGGCTATTTGAACTTCTGCATCTGAGAACTGCCTATTCATTTCAGTTGCCCATTTGTTAATTGGTCTTTGATTTTAAGTGGTTTATTTTTTTTTTTTCAGCTACTTCTATATTCTGGTTATTAGCCTCCTGTCTGAGGTGCAGGTGGTAATTTTTTTTTCATCGTGTCAGTTCTCTCTCCACTTAGTTGATAGTTTCCTTTGTTGTGCAGAAACTTTTTAATTTAACATAATCCCACTTGTTGGTTCTGGGGACTATTTCTTTTGTACCAGGTGTCCTATAAAGAAAATCTTGCTCTCACTGACACCTTCTTTCATTTGGTACTTGATGAGAGGTGTGGATTTTGGTATGTGATGAGAGGTGTGCATCTAGATTCATTCTCCTGCATGCCAATGATCAATTCTTCCAGCATCATTTGTTGAAGAGGCTGTCCTCTTTCCAGTGTATGTTTTTGGTCTCTTTATCAAAGAGTAGGTAGCTGAAGGTACTTAAGATTTTCCATGCATCCTCAGTTCTGTTTCATTGGTCAATCTATCTGTTTTGGTGCCAATACCTATAGGGTTTTTTTTTTAAATCACTGTTGCTTTGTCATATAACTTGATGTCTGAAATTGTAATGCCACCTGCCTTCGCCATTAACAATAGCTAAATTGTGGAAGATGCTGAAATACCCACCAACAAACCAATAGATACAAACTCGTGATATATGTATACAATGGGGTATGACTTTTCCATAAAGACAGATACGTTTGAGGCTTTTGTAGATAAATGGAAGCAACTTGAGAGCACCATGCTTGGTGAATTCAATTAAACCCAGAAGGCTAAATATCACATGGTTTCTCTAATATGAGAAACCCAGAATACAGGCATTTTATAGTACCAAATGGGTGTGACAGTGGGATTCAAGGGTGATGAGGAAGGGAGTGGGAGAACGAAAAACGGGAGGAAAAGGATTGTAATGTGGAAGTGACGTACATGCACAGAAAATACTCAGGCTCAATGTAAATATTGTGTATCATACACATGCATGCACACACATGCACACATTCATAAAATGGGGGAAAGATACTTTAAAAATCAAGGGCAAAGCTGGAGAAATCACAATTCCAAAATGTACTACAAAGCAAAACTGATTAAATCAACATGGTACTAATGTAAGAACAGACAGGAAGATCAATGGATATAGAGACAAACCCATGCACCTGTAGTCAACTGATTTTTCACAAAGCGGCCAAAACCATTCACTGGAGAAAAGACAGCATCTTCAACAAATGGTGCTGGAAAAACTGGATCCCCACATGTAGGAGAATAAAGATATATCTTTATCTGTCACCATATACTAAAATCAAATCAAAATGGATCAAAGAGCTAGATATGAAAACAGAAACACTGAATCTGTTTGAAGACAAAATAGTTAAAATGCTGGAAAACATGGACAGGAAAGATTTCATGAACAGGATACTGCCTGCAGAGGAAAGAAATACAAGAATGAACAAATGGGACTACATCGAACTAAAAAAGTTTCTACATAGCAAAGGAAATAATTAAAAAGGTGAAGAGACAGCCCACAAAATGGGGAAAAATTTCCAGGTGTGCCTCAGGTGACTAATATCTAGAATATATAAAGGTCTCAAAAAAGAACTTCCTAAAAATAAATGACCTCCTTAAGGAATGGACAACTAAAATCAAATGAAAATTCTCAGAAAAGGAAGTATAACAAACCAACAAGCACATGAATAAGTGTTCAACATCGTGAGCCATCAGAGAAATGTAAATCAAAATAACTCTGAGATTCCTTCTCACTCCAGCAAAAGTGGCTTGCATTAAGAACTCAAAAATTGTTGGCGTGGCTATAGGGGAAAAGGTACTGCTTTTACACTGTTGGGGCTGTAATCTGGCTCAGTTATTATGAAAAGTAGTATGAAGATTCCTTAGAAAGTTGAGAATACCCAAAAACCCTCAATTACTTAATCTTCGACAAAGGGGCCAAATGCATACAACGGAAAAAGGACAGCCTGTTCAACGAATAGTGCTGGGAAAACTGGTCATCCACATGCAGAAGAATGAATCTAGTCACACACCTATCACCATGCCCCAAAATCAAATCAAAATGGATCAAAGACCTAGACATTAAAAGTGAAACACTGAACCGCCTAGAAGACAAATTAGGCAAAAATATAAAAGACATAGGGGTAGGTAAAACTTACTTGACGAGACACCAAAAGCAAAAGAAATTATCCCCATTACAAACAAATGGGATCTTGTCAAATTAAAAAGTTTCTGTACAGAAAAGGAAACTAACAACATTGTAAAAAGAGAACCAACAGACTGGGAAAAAATATTCACCACCAACTTCTTAGATAGGAAACTCATAACTAGAATATACAGGAAGCTGAAGAAAAGTAAGCCTACTAAAATAAAGGATCCTATTGAAAAGTGGGCAAATGAAATGAAGAAGCAGTTCACTTAGGAAGAAATACAAGTGGCCAAGGGATACATGAAAAGATGCTCAACATCTCTAGCCATGAGAGAAATGCAAATCAAAACAACGCTAAGATACCATCTCACTCCAGAGAGAATGGCCTATATCAACAAGTCAAATAGCAGTCAGTGCTGGTGTGGCTGTGGAGAGAAAGGAACCCTCCTGCACTGCTGGTGGGAGTGTAAATTCGTTAAACCACTTTGGAAAGCAGTATGGAGATCGCTCAAAAGACTAGAAATAAATATCCCCTTCGATCCAGAGACACCCCTCCTGGGAATATATCCAAAAGAGGCCAAAACAACACACAACACATAATAGAGAAAATTTGTATTAATGGTCTATGTCTAACTAAATAGCAAAAAAAAAAAAAAAAAATCATTTCTGGCAAACTAAGCCACAAGCTATATATTATCCATCTTACTACTAGAGGACTTTGACAGAGAAAGGCTCAACCTCGGATGAGGGAAGGAGAGCAGAAGAGAAGATAGAATGAAGTGATAGTATAACCCCAGTCCAGAAGAAAGTAGCTACTGTTGGTCACCAGTGAAAAGTGAATGAAAGAGACCAGGGACAGCGACTGACAAAATTGAGTAGGAAAGACTCTGGAGTCTTTAGAAAAGTTTTTATAAAGAAAGGCAGAGAGATCGACTCAAGAGAGGAACGAATACCAAAACTAGCAAATACTAAAGACAAATAAGTTTAGCCAGAACTGGAAAAGATAAGCTAATCGGAAATACCTACAAAGAACAACTCAGCTGAGCCCAAACAGTTTTCCTTAGTTAGGTGGGAGGGTTTTCTCCAGGTCCTGCTGTGGTTCCGCTGTTCGTTTCACCCTTGAGTGGTGATCCCAGTGCTCCCGGGCGTCAGTTGCCTCTGGCCAAGGTCCTCCAGCGCTTGCTCGCAGCAGCTCCCGTTGGTGCACCTGCTCCGCCGATGCGGTTTCGTGCTCCCTTTGGCGCCGTGGCCCCACTGGTGCAAGGCACGGCAAGGCTCATGGTTGCCCCTGCTCTGTGCCGCCACGGCTCTTGCTGGTGACCCTGCACCCTAACTGTCCCTTCACCTTGGTACCTTTCGACTTCCCTGAAAAGCTCGACTGAAACCCTGGTTTGTCTAATATAAATTGGTCATGATCTCTGTAATTCTAGGTAGGAAAATGGGGGAAGTAAAGATACATTTAGCAGGAAGGTAGCTTCTTTCTTGCATCTTGATTAAGTCAGAACTATATTTATAATACTCAAAGCAACGCTGCAGCTACCAGCACAATCTCCAGTGCTGTCATGAATTCCCACATCATTCATCTAACCTGGGTGATATAGGTCACAAGGTGACTGGCTTACTTTTTCTCTATCTTGTATTAAAATGAATTACAAACTAATTACAAACCATTCCTATCTATTCATTAGGAGGATGCTCTCTGGGAGTTACTTGTAGCAGGATTAAATACTGAGTATAATTAAAAAATGAGGATTTTTTTAATTCAATGCTCTCTAATTCCACCTGTATCAAGTTACTCATGGATACAGCTCAATATCTTATTCTCAATTGGTATTTAGTGTATCCTTGTTAAATTAATTTGAATGAATTAAAGATGCATTAGGCATTTCAGAAATGTTTGCTTTCTAGTCCTAAGTTTCACTTACCTGGAGGTTCCCTCAAAAAAGTCCATGACTGGCCATACAATCATTACAGACTGGGTGGCACTAATAAGCTACTATTATGTCAAATTTTCTAATAATTGCATTAAAAACAATATGACTGGTTAGAGAGAGGCAAAAGCAGAGACAGGGGCTGAGATAAGATTAAACCATGAGTGTGCTACCAACTTACCTCTGTAAGTGCTTTCTTTCAATTTGTGACTGGGCCTGAGCACATAAGCCTGGCAGAAGAGCTCAGATCTGACAGGGGGTGCCTCTTCCAAGCTTTCCTCCGCCAAATATACAACTCATGACGTAACTAGGACTCATTTGTAATGAAAACAGGAGAGCACTGAAGACAGGAAGACAGGAAAAGGGGTTTTATTCCCCTAGTTGCAGGAATTAAAAGAATCTTCCAGATTTGCAGTGATGTGGTTGGTCTGCAGCTGGCTTCCATGTCTCTCATCTGGACGCAGAGTCTCCTCATGAAACCTATGTTTTATAGTCCTGTCCTCAGGCTTACACACTCAAATGGCCGTGTTCTGCCTCCATCTATTTTCTGAACTTTCAACCTCTTTGCCTCACCAAATACATGCAGACTCTTGATAATCAAATTGTTTGTATTTAACATGCAGGAGCCAGTTCTCTCTCTCTCTCTCTCTCTCTCTCTCTCTCTCTCTCTCTCTCTCTCCATTAGGTTTGAAAGGACAAACAAAATAGACTGCTGATTTACAGAGATACCCTGTAATAACCAAATATCATTAATATGTCTAACCTACAGCTTTCTTGGATAATGTTTTGTTAATTTTGTGTTTAAGAAATTGTCTGCAGATATTCAGGATTATCTGTGTGTTTTCATATGGAAAATAAGGATGGGTGTGTGGAGGTAGATGGGACTGATGTATCATTTGTATGTGTATATAAACATCAAACACAGAGAATATTAAACCTCCTCTTTAAAGAATATCTATGAGATAATTGTGATCTGACTTTCTGTGTCTGACTCACTTCACTAAGCATGATAGTCTCAAGTTGCATCCTTTTCCTACAAAAGCCTCCAACCTCTTGTATTTATGAATGAGTAGTATTTCATTGTGTATCTATTGGTCTGTCGATGGGTATTTTGGGAACTGGAGCAGATGGGAAAGCAGTGGGAGGATCAAAAAGGGAGAGGGGAAGGATTTGCAGTTTTGCCATGATATGTATATGCACAAAATACTCGAGGCCAATATAAACTTTATATATTGCACTTATAGATCTCAATAAAATGGGGAAAAACTCTAATTACCATCAAGACATACTAGACAGAACCAGTTTGAAATTCATACTCAAAAAGTGTCACTGAAATTCTAGCCTTCATTGACTCTTGAGATTCCTTGAATGAGCTCTTCAGGACTTACTATTACTTCTTGAGTCAGTGCTGAAATTTGGCTTTTTAAAGTTCAAGTTGTCATATTTGAGCATTCTAATATCATTTTTCTTTATCTGTATGTCACTATTTACATCAATACAATTATATATGCCCCAAAACTTAAAGTACCTCTGGGGTTACACAATTGAAAGAAGCTATCTGAAACAGGGGAAAGGAACAGAATGGATGTGGATCATGGGCCAGGGTATATTTGTGACAAAAATAGAGCAAAAATGTCGCCTGAAAGAAGCAAGAAAAGAAAAGGACAGTGGGAGAGGTATAGAAAAGGAATGCTAGCATGATAGCATTTTCTTGTCGAGAATTTCTCAACTTCAGCACTAAATATCTCTTGTGCCAAGACATCTCTAGGTTCTGGACAAAACAAGACATTCGGTCACCCTAATAGATATACAGATGGCAAAACTGACAGAAATGTCGAAGAGTTATAGCCAAGATACCACAGTGCCTGATATTTAGCTGATCCTCAAATATCAAAACGTTGTCAAATGTTCATATTTTTCTTATGAATACCTCAACAATTATTGTTTGATATGTGAAGGAACTGGCTTGTGGTCATTAAGAATGCATTTTATAACTGCTTTTGAAGAGAAAAAACTGTTAATAAATTACACAGTATTTTTAGAATACAAGACCCACAAACATTTTTTTTGCTGTAGACAAATTATTCATTTTTTATGAAAATCTCTCTTCTAATTTGTCATTTGAGGCTCTTCTGAAACTGAACTCAATTTGCTATTCTTGCTTCATTTTTACTGATATCCAAGACAATTTCACCATGTCACCCATGCAGTTCGACTTTCTCACGTGGTCAGTCCACCTCCAAAAATTTCCTCAACCTTTCTGGTCCGTCTTTCTCTCCACCAATCCCCAAACCTTGCCTAGTTTTTCTGAGTCATCGTAGGTCCCATTTCCTCTAGAGTGTTGTTCCAATTGTTTCCATTCTATACTGATCAAACAGATACATAAGAGATGGTAGACAGACAGATAGATGATAAATAGATTTCCTTTGAATATCTGTAGTCCTGACAATCTGCACTACTCAGTTGAGTCTTAAACATTTGCTATGTAGTATTACCAGATGTATTGGTTAAGGATTTAAGAGAGGCAGAGTTAATAGAATTTAGAATTTACAGAGATAAAGGAATTTATTTGGAGGGCTTACAAGTTTGAAGACAGGGAGTCCAAATTGTCCGCGTACGTGTGGGAAAGCTGGAGAATCCAGTAGCTGCTCAGGCTCCTGCCAGGAAACCAGGCCCAGACTGCAGGACAGCTGGTGCAAGCCTACCATGGATGGTTATCCAAGAAAAGAAGGCGAAGATGGGAGACAGATCTAGAGAGTCTACGACGGATATCTGCAAAGTGAAGACGAGAGCAAGCCAGGAGCAAATTGAAATCTCTCTGGCTCAAGGCCAGGCCAGAGCCCTTTTGGGAAGAGGCTGCAACAACGTGTCTGCTTCCCTCCTTTTCTCAGTTCCAGTTGCCAGTTAGCCGCCCCTCCCCCACTTCCTGACCCGCAAGTAAACAACACACACCTGAAAGCGATTCCCTGGACATTCCCCAGCTGCAACAAGTTGAAACAATGTCTTCAATGGCCTCACCAAACAACAATTTCATTAATGCAAGCCTTCACATCTCCCTATGGAGATGGATAATGAGATATACTATTGTTATTGCTACCTGCCCTTACCGGCAAGCCCACCATGGTCCTTTCCCAGGACTTTGTAAGCAGCCTTCCATTTATGCTTGCTGGCAATTGAAAATAAATATTGTTATCTGTTCAGTCCTCACCATAAAATTCTCATTATCCTTTCCCAAGCCTTTCCAGGGTCCTCAGGGAGTTTTCTGTACCATAAAGTGGTCAAGACTTGACATCTTTCTCTGCAACGCTGGGACCCTGCCAGGAAATGTGAAGTAAGTACAAGATGCTAAGTGATGCTCAAAGTTCACATCCCCAGAATGAATGGGCTCTTAATCATTTTCTGTGCGGACAACCAACTTTCCTAAGAACCTGAAGCGTAAAAGCTTTATTCCAAATTTATTAAGAGTTATTTCTTGAAAGCCTCCAGTCCTCACTTTTCAAAGATCACATGTATCTTTCAACATCTTCTCTGCCTCTATCACTGCTGAAAGTCAGGTCTTTGTAATTCTTCACTCAGGAGGTAACAACATCACTTCTCCTTGCCTCCACTATGACTCCTGAAAATCCGCCTGACATTCTCATCATACATCTTTTCTCTCTCAACTAATCATATCACTGTCCCATTCAAAAACATGTTGTCATACTCCACTGTCTACACATGCTAACCCAACTCCACCGTGCAGTTTTCAAAGTCCTACTTAGCCCAGTCTTCTTTTTCTAACATACTAATTCAGATACCATAAAAACATATTTTTCAGTGTAATATATTCATGACCGGCCTAATTTCCCTCAACCTGGGATGTTCTTTCTCCCATCTCCATCTATTCGAACCTGACCCATCCATCAAGTCCCAGATTAAATGACATTTCCAGGGATCACTGAATATTAAGTAATGCAGAGAGCTCCCCCTCCACCAAAAAGAGGAAAAGAAAAAGAAAAAGTTAGATGGCTTCCAGAACATTTTTGCTTCTCTTGTGACAGTGATTATTCTTTGCCTTATTTTCAGGTTATAGCCATATGTATTTCCTTTCCTGGGTCACAGTGTAGGGGTGGATCTGACAACTGCATCCTTCTGCACACTCCTGTTTCTAAGCACAGCACAGAGTAGCCACTCAATAAAGAGATACAGTATTGTTATTATATTACAGTATTATTATAAATATTACAGTATTATTTGGCTGATGAAGAGTCAATGGAAGAGTAATTTTTCTGCCTAGGAAGGAACTATAATTAGTAAGGAGAGAAAATAGCCTAGCATGTATATAATCATAGGCTGTATTCTGTCAGATATAGATTTGAGAAATCAAGAAATATGGAACAATTTCTGCAATAGGAGGTCCATGGATACTTACCCTTGCTAAACAATTACAGTGACATACCTGTGCACTTATCATTAATTGGTTGTGGGAGATGCAGTGACTACCAAATAAACTGCCTTGGCTATAACGAATAGCAAGTCACAAGACAATTAACACTGACAATTTCTAACTCGAGCATCAAGTACCACACACTGAATATCAGGAAAATATTTTCTTGTCAAATTTGAGCTGTGATCTAGTTTCTTCTCCTATCTCCAGCTGACTATGATGGAAATGACACTGGACAGCGACAGCCAAAAATTCAAGTCTCTCTTTTTCCCAAGGTTGATATTCATCATCACACTCTGCTTTGTACAGAAGAGTTTCCAAGTCAGAAGACATAAACATAAAAGATTAGGGATTACCTTCCTGCCTAGCATGCTTCTTGTTAATAAAACAGGGGAGTCTCTTCGAGAGAAACAGGCATGTACCAACATCAGGCTCGGTATCAGAGGTACAGAGGATTTATCCAGTGAGAGAGGCACTACATAAGAATAGCAGGTCAACAGCTCCCTCAAAGGAGAATTGACTTTATTTGGAACTGATCTTCTTTGAGCACTGAGAAACTCAAGCCATAGGAGCTATTGAAAATAGTGGAGATTTTGCAAGTAAACAATCAAAGTGTGAGCAATAATCTAGACGTTAGATTAGCTAGAAAATTAACAGCAAGAATTGGAGAAAGACAACTGAGTTTTCTGCTTAGATCAGACAAGGCCTCCAAGACAGACCTATAAGACCAATCCTGAAAATAAGCCCAAATTTAATTGAATCCCTCAGAGCAATATATGCTACAAAACATGGCTGAAAAATATGGCAGTCACCTGGCAATTATCTGGGCTAATAGTCGGCTAATATCTGGGAAGTTTACTATTGGGGGAACACAGCTTGCCCTGAAGATCATGGAAAGAGAGGAAGATATTCCTGCCAAAACCACTGTCATCCCAGAATGCTCATGCAATATATACAGATAAACCCACTGAAAAGAAACATGGGAGGCTGTGCATTATAGTCATACAATTCATTGAAACCATCTGTTCCACTCAGTAAACAAATAAATAAGGAAACAATAATAACAAGTTTTGTTTTAGCCACAGGATTATGAAAGAAAACTCACCTAAAATAATCACTTTTTAATAGACACTATAAGACATGCAAAGAAATAGAAACTGACACATTCACAAGGGAAAAAAAGCAGCCAAGGCCAGCTTTCTTTGAGGATCCACGTATGTTGATTTTAACAGATGGCAAGTTGATTTTTTTTTTTAATTTTGGAGCAGGGTCCCTCTCTCTGTAGAGCAGACTGATCCTTATTACATAGTCCTAGCTGGCCTCAAAATCATAGCAATTTGCAGTCCTCCTGTCTCAGACTCCAAAGTACAGGTGTGATTTTTTTTTTTGCTACAATAAACTTATTAAAAAATGTGGACAACATGAAAATACTCATCAACAGACCAATGGATAGACAAATTGTGGTATTTATACACAATGAAATACTTCTCATCTATCAAGTCAGGTTGGAGGCTTTTGTGGGTAAATGGAAGCAACTCGAGACCATCTTGCTCAGTGAATTGAGTCAGAAGCACAAGGTGAAATATCGAATGGTTTCTCTGATATGAGAAATCCAATCACAATTATTTCATGGAACTTAATGTGGGAAATAATGGGAACTGGAGGGGCTGGAGGTGTCGAAAAGAGAGAAGGGAAGGATTTGTAATTTTGCTATGATATTTATGTGCACAAAATACTCAAGATCAATGTAAACTTTATGTTTTGCACTTATACCTACCAATAAAATGGGGAAAAAAAAACCAAAATAAACACCTTACGTTTTCACAATCTTCATAAATTTACTTAATTTATTTTAATTTACTTAATTTATTTTCTATACATATTTACTACTACTGTCAATTATAATGCATCTTAACAGATTCCAGGTTAGGTTGTGTGTATTGTTTTCCCAATGTTTTTAAAGATTATCTTGTCTGTAGTTGTTCTATACAGACTATTCATAGACATTGATTCTTAAGTCACTTCAAGCTTGGTATTGACTCCTTAAGTAAACAAACGAGTAGTATTAGTGACATCTGTTAACTCATTCAGTTTCAAGGAAATTTTCTGGCCTTGTTTTTCAGTTAATTATTGGTTTTCTTCCCTATATCGTTAAATCTATGAGCAGCTGTTCTTGCTGAAAGGGAGAGTCATTTTTGTGGTACTGGGAGTTGAACACAGGGCCTTTGTCTTGAGCTAAATCCGCAACCTCTTTTTACTGTTTGAGACGAGCTTTACCTGAGTTGCTAAATTACCCAGGCCAGGCTCAAACTTAAACATATTTCCTTCTTCTGAACACATTTCTTCAAGCACTGTACCCCAAGAAATAGGGATTAGTAATTTATTCAACTCATCACTAATAGGCAGCTTTCAATCTTTTTGTTTAACAAATGAGCCATTCAGAAACTTACATTTGTTGTAACCTCATTTTAATTTTTGATTTGTAAAGAAATTCTGTGGTGTATCTGGAGGAATGGCAAAGCAGTTGAAGTACTTGCCTAGCAAGTATAAAGTCCTGAGTTCGTTTCCCAAGCACCACACAAAAAGCTGGCACTCAGGACGCTAAGGCAGGATTGCCATGTGTCCAAGGCCAGCCTGGGCTACATAGTGAGTTCAGGACCAGCCTAGGCTATAGAGTGAGACCCTGTCTAAAAAAAAAAAAAAAAAAAAAAAGAAAAGAAATTCTGTGAAGATGAAAGAGTTTGCTCTAGTTTTTAATTTTTTTTTACCATTGCTTTTGAACAAATTAAAAAATATTTTAAGGAGTGTTAAATCTGGTGATGTTAATGTATAATTGTATTCCTTTAACACAGCTATAATACAATTAAATAATAAACACAATGTTCTATCCAAAAAAACAAAGTGCAGGTATTACAGGCATGCATCATGAGGCCCAGTTAAGTATTTTTTTTTAAACAACTGGAGAAGTTTTAATGCAGGACAACGAATAGCATGGCTTGTGTCTCCTTCACTTTGGAATGTTCCATCTCACATGCATTCCTTGTGTGTCAAACCCAGGGCTTTGTCCATGCTAGTCAAGTGCTCTAACTACTGAGATAAAACCCCAGGCCTCAGAGGGATTAAATTAGTTTATAAAAATATGTTTAAATTTTTAAAAACTGCAATGTATTTTTATTCACCTGCATACTTGCACTGTAAGACATGTCATTCTTCCCCAAAGTCAAAATGCCCCATGAAAGGCAAATGTTTTGAATTAATTCAGGACATTGAGGCAGCCATAGCAGTGTAATTAAAGTTACTTGCAAAAGAGGATTTTCAGAACTGCTTTAGAAGGGGTCAAGAACATTGAGATATTTTGATTGAAATTAATGGCAATGTTTATTTTACTGTAATAAATTTTTGAAATTTAAAAAATGGTTATATAAAAGAAACCATGTTTAAATAATTACAGTATCTTACCAAATATAGGGCATCAATAAAAATAGGAAGTACATAAATAACCCAATGGGAATTCTGAAGGTCAAAAGGGAAATAAAAGAAATGAAAGTTTCATGACAGAGGTTAAACAGTAGATTTGAGCTGGCAGAAGAGTGAATGCATTGAAGACAACTCTATTGGTTTATAGCTCTCTATCAGAGAGAAAAAATAATAAAAAAATAAACAGAACTTCAGAAATATATTGCACATCATTAATGATCCAAAGCAGGGTAAACTTAAAGAGATTCATAACCAAACACATTGTAGTTAACATTTTGAAAGTGAAAGAAAAAAATCTTGAAAGCTGCACAAGAAAGACAGTACTCAGTGCGTAAAGGAACTTGTAGAAAGGTATTTCCTGAGAAACAAAAAAGCCAGAAAGACAGTATATTCAAAGTCTCCCAAATAGGTGAACCACAAATCTTATATTCAATTGAACAATATCTTTAACTGAAAATGAAGTAAATATGAAAGTGTGTTCATTTCTGCTAAATAAAAACAATCTCTTATAAACAAATAGTGAAATAATTCACTTTTAGCAGATTCAACCTAGAAGAAATGTTAAAGGAGTAAATTTAATCAAATAAGTCCTAAAGTTGTATTCTGAAAACTACAAGTAATTGTTGATAAAAATTGAAGATAATCTAAAAAAAGGAAAGACATCCCATACTATAAGATGTCAGTACTTTGCCAAATGATCTACATATTCAATGCAATTCTTATCAAAATATAAGTGCCTTTACTTACAAAATGATAAGCTTACTCTAAGATTCCTATAAAAAGTAAGGAATTTATAGTATCAGAAATGTGTTTACAATGAAATAATACTTTGAAAAGTTCACTGTCCCTATTTCAAAACTCATTACAACCTACCATAGTTGAACAGTGTGACAATGACATAAAAATAGGCA
The DNA here is from genome assembly GCA_004027205.1 of Ctenodactylus gundi. Classification (NCBI taxonomy): domain Eukaryota; kingdom Metazoa; phylum Chordata; class Mammalia; order Rodentia; family Ctenodactylidae; genus Ctenodactylus; species Ctenodactylus gundi. The sequence goes on along the minus strand of PVKB01000506.1, from coordinate 27,530 downwards.
TATAGGCATAGAAATTAATGGGATAGAATTGAGAGTTTAGAAACTAACCATATTTACAGTGAACCAATTTTCAACACGAATGTCAAGATCATTCTACGGAGAAAGCATTATATTTTCAACAAATGGTACTAGGCCAATTGGATGTTCATGTGCAAAAGAAAAGGAAGTAGAACCCATATTTCACATCAAATACAAAAACTAACCCCAAATGAAAAGCTATTGTTAAATGTAAAAGCCAAAGGTTAAAAAAAAAAAAACTTATAGTAAGTAAGAAAGTAGGAGTAGCCGGGTATGGAGGGCACATGCCTGTAATCCCAGAACTCCAGGAGGCAGACGCATGACAGTCATCACAGGTTCTCCAGATCTGTGGCTGGTGGCTAGCTTGAACTACACAGCAATACCTTGTCTGAAAGATTTATACACACACACACACACACACACACACACACGCACACACACACACACACGCACACACCTTATGTGATGTATGGTATATTTACATAATGAAAAATTATTCAACAGAAATAAGAGTGAACAATTGATATACAATGCAAAAATGAATGATGCTAAAAATGAATAAAGCTGGAGAATATTATACTACACAAAGAAGCCAATCACAAAAGACCATGCATTGTATGATTTCATTTATATAAAATGATCAGAATAGACATACCTATAAATGAAGAACATACATTAATATGTCATTAGTTATCCAGGACTAGGGTTGAAGGAATGCTTTGGGAAAATAGGGAACAACATTCATGAAGTTTCTTTTTTGTGATAATGAAAATGTTCTAAAATTGATTGCAGTGGTATTTACATAATTCTGTGAATATAACACCACCAGTGAACTGTACCATTTAAATGAGGCTTCTATCTATGAACATTTTCCATATTACTGTTTTTTCTTACCACAACCACTAGTTGGATTTTCTAGACCACAGGTACCATGAGATTAGGTGTCTGGAGTGCCTGCCTGGGTAATCAAAAAATTCCTTTCTGTTTCACTTTTCAGGGGACCAGATTGTGCTTCAGAGAGCTGGGGGATGGAAGGCGGGAAGAAGAACAAAGAAATTATGCCTTGATTTGAACCTGAACTTTGGGTAAGAGTGGATTGAAAACTCAGTGCCATGTTAAATCCTTCATAAATGGCGCTGAGTAGATAGCTATAGGAGGAGGAGATACAGAGTGCTCTCCACTCCACCACTTTTCTCTTTAAATTGGGTGGTGTGCCACCTTCTTCTCTCCCTGGGAACGCCTACAAATCGATGCCAATGGGATGGACTTTGAGCTGTCTTGAGTGGCAGGTTCCTCTGGAACTGGTGCTGTCTGGCCAGGGCACTGTATTAGCTTCCTTGTGCTAACTCTTAGGGATTCCCATGTGTATCCACTGCAGTTCTTGGGAAGCTAGAAAACTATGAAAGTATAAAAAGTGTTATAGAAAGAAAGCGAAGCTCCGAAACTGGGCTCAATATACAAGCCTGGAATCCTAGCACTCTAGCAGGCTGAGGCAGGAACAGTGTAAAGTCAATCCCAATGTGTCTAACTTAATGGCTTAATGAAAACTTATCCCAAAATCTAAAATAAATATTGCCCTGGAGCATGAAGGGTCTGAAGTCAATCCCCATTACCACAAAGAAAGAAAAACAGAAAAAAACAAGAGAAGAAGGAAGGAAGGAAGGAAGGAAAGAAGGAAGGAAGGTAGGTAGGTAGGTAGGTAGGTACTGTGGTTTGGACATGGAGTGTCCCACAAAGTCTCATGTATTGGAATGTTATAGACTGTCTGTGTAGCCGTGTGCTGTTGGGAGATTGGGGCCTAGTCTGGAGGGGTGGATTACCGGCATGTGAATTGGATTACAAGCATGTAAATTAGATTATTGGCATGTAGTAGAGGTTTACCACCCCTTCCACACCTGGATCCAGGAGGGGCTGATCACTGGGCTGAGACCTGCAAGGATATATAAGCTGCTTCCTTCCTTCCTTGGAGGACTAGTCTCAACTTGCCTTGACTTGGCCTCCTGTTTGTGACGTCGTGAGGAGCTGCCTCCACCTCTGCCTCTGCCAGGTACTTCCACGGTTGCTGGCCACCCTTGAATGGACTGTGATCTTCTGAGACTGTGAGCTAAAATAAACCTTTCTTCTCCTAATTTTGTGGATGTTAGATATGAGTTAAAGCAATGAAAAAGTAACTAAGACAGAAGGAGAAAGGAAAGGAAAGGAAAGGAAAGGAAAGGAAAGGAAAGGAAAGGAAAGGAAAGGAAAGGAAAGGAAAGGAAAGGAAAGGAAAGGAAAGGAAAGAAGGAGTTGAACTCCAGAAAAGTTCAGAAGATCTAAGGACCCAAAAAGGTTTGGAGCCAATAAACGGACCCTTAAAGGGAAGGGAACTCTGTACCTTGGCTGCCTTAAAGCCTGGATGTACAGAGTCTGCGGTGTCTGAAAGCCTTGATGAGACAGAGGGGAAGGGGTTGTTATTTATATTGAGCTGTGCTGTATGAAGGAATTTGCTTCTAGGCTATCTTTTCTTATCCAAATGTATACATTCTAAGGTCTGGAGATTTTGCTCACACACACCTCTAAGAACTGATTTCAGTCTGGAGATGTGCACAGCTCCTGAGACCAGCCACCTGATTTCACCCCTGATTGCATCAGTTCCCTGGACAAAAACAACAACAACAAACAAACAAACAAAACAGAAGCTGTATCCAAAGAGGAAGAGGGACACCTAGAGTTAACTTTCCCTTATCTCAGCTCCCTATTCTCTTTGTGTTCAACTCATGGGAGAAACTCACCAAAAATAAAAATAAAAATATGCTTGGCATTAAAACAACGATACCAATCGGATTGAATAAAAAAAAATCACAGCAGAGGTAAGCAAACTCTAAAATGACATAAAACTACAAAGAGTGTCCCTCAGATTATGAGACTGCTTTCTGTCTCAGGATGTTAAAAAATAACCTTCCAGACAGCATCTAAAAAGTTCACAAGAGCCTCCTCAAAATCAATTAATAATTTTCTTTAAAATTCTGTGGTTTGAGTTAAAACATTCCTTATAAACTTTGGAATGCTAAGGTAATTTTGTCACTCAAGGTTAAGCTTTAACCAGGTTGCAATAGCACTGCTCTTCTTACTGCAATTACTTAAAAGCCTGCTGCTAAGCCTAAATGAGAAGCATACATTTATGACTTTTCCAATTCTCCAACTACAGAGATTAAGGGCTTCATAGTGGACTGGGAACATTTCTCTAAAATTTTGCAGTTAAGCTGACATGCTTGTTTGCATTTTATAAAATAATTTTTTAGTAAAGTAACCACTGCTTTTTATCATAAATTGAAATTGCTCGATACAACTTTGGACTTACAAATTGAAAAACATCAAAAAAGCAATACGGTAACCTTTTAAGAGCGAAGCATGATAACTTTTTAAGTAAAAATAATAAAATGTATCTATGTGTTTGAGTTTCATGTCTGTAAATTGTTAAATAGTACCAAATTATTATAGAAGTACTCATTAATTTGTTAATTAAAAATCGACGCCATTCAATGCATTCTGTTTTGACCAAATCAAATTATGTTATGTGTTGTTCATGTTAGTCTTCCTGTAGGCCAACAAAAGTATATGTTCTAGAGGAAATCTGTCAGGCACAAGTTTTCAAAATTTTAAATAAAAACCTTAGAGTTTGAAAAAATCTAAATTATAAATCCAAACTATGCTTGATACTAACGATGATGATCTAATATTTTGGTTCTCAAAATGGTCTAAAGTAGTTGCTAGGTAAATTAAAGATAAGATAAATGCTTATAAATATTGTATGACAACATCTGAGTCATCAGTTGCTAAGTTGAAGCCTTCATGATTCAAGAGGTTCAAAACTAGGGCTATTAATTGTGTTCACAAAAGGTATTTAGAGAAACATGGGCTTAAATTTGCTTTCTTAAATTTACTTTCATTGATTCTAAAAGTTACCATGTACAGTCTTACAAGGGTAACGCATGTTCTTAGAATTCCCAACACTCCAGAGGTGCTCCAAGTTTTTGCTTAAGGGAGACACCAGAGATTTCTGGAGTTACAGGAGTGGATTGGGAAAATCTGGGCCCAGGCTAGGGGTAAAGCACGTGAGCCGTGAACTAGTTCCACTAGGAAGGCTAGATTATTCCTCGGGGTCCTCAGACTAAGCTGGAATGTCCATGAGAGGGTTAGGGATGCCTAATCAAACAGGTCAAGGGGTCACAAGAGGATGGACATGCTTGCCTCAGAGTCACTTTTTTGTTTCCGTCTCCTTAAGGCACATATCTAAGCAGGTGATAACTGAGGGAAAAGGAAGTGTTGGACAGTCCTAAGCAAAGACGGGTTCCTCCAGGGTTTTTCTAGCCCAACCAGAAAACTTTCTCCCGAGATATTTCCCTCTGGGCTAATTTTTCCTTCCCCCTGTTCTCCTTGCTCTGCAGATGGGGACCAACATCTCCAAGGTTCCACCAAACTTACTGTTGAAATGTTTATTAAAAAATTGAAGACACTTAGGCCCCCGTATTATTAAATAAAAAGATTCTTATCTCTTTGTATACTCACATTGGGCCCAAAACAGTGTTCATAAAAAGTGGACTTGGGCAAAATAATGTCTACATATATATAAATAATACATATGTATGTATGTATATATCACCAGATTAAATCCTTTCTGAGGACAAAAATTGAAGTACCTAAACACTTTATTTCAGTTTTCTTCCACAATAGATGCTTCTCGGGTCCCTTGGGGCCCCCAACCACTGAGGTTAAGAAAATGTTGTTTGTCAACTTTGATCAAAAGAGATCCTCGCCACGACACATCATAATTAAAATACTAGAAATCCAACATAAAGAGAAAATACTAAAAGTGGTAAGAGAAAAACAGAAGGTGACCTACAAAGATAAGCCCATCAGGATAACTGAAGACTTCTCAAATCCAGACTCTAAAAGCCAAGAGATCATGGAGCAATGTCATCCAAGCACTAAAAGAACATGAATGCCAACTAAGACTGCTATATCCAGCCAAATTATCTTTTAATTTAAAGGGAGAAATTAAAACTTTCCATGATATAGAAAACTTAAAGGAATCTGCAGCCACTAAGCCAGTATTGCAAAGAATACTTAAAGGAAACTTAGAAAGTGAAAGGGAGACCAGCGACACCAATGACCCCAGAGAAAAAGCGACAACAGCTAGAGGAGAATGAGCTGAGAAAAAAGTAAGGCTATGCACGGAATTAGGGATGAATTGATAGGCAAAAGGAAAAACCAAATAGGGCAAAATGTTAATTATTAGTGAAATATGAGTAATCAATGTATGAAAGTCAAAAATTCTGAAATAACTGAACATAGCTATTTATCTATTGCTTTAACGGTAGCATACTTATGTGATACAGATTTAAGCCCATTTATTGTAGCAAATTGATAAAGTCTTAAGCTTGTTGAATGAAGCAATTCATTTTTTTGATGTTGAATGTGAGTTTATCCTCTTTGAGAGGCAGAAACATAAGCAGCACCATAACAGCTTGGAGGAAAGGTAACATCTAAAGAGAAAATGTAATAAAAAAATAGATTGGTAATTAAATCGTCTGATGATATACTTTTAAAACAGTACCAGCTCTTCTATAAAATCTGTGAAATCTCCCCACAATATTATTACTAGTAAGAGTAGAGTAGTGTGCAAAATAGAATAATTTCTAATTAATAATACAACACGGGGAATAAACATAAATCTCTTAAGAATACAAATGCACGAATATATGGATGAATAAACAGATAAAATTATAAAGCAAATCTAACAGAATGTCAGAAATCAGTGAAATATGAGTAAATAAGTTATGAAAGTTAGAAAATTCTGAAACAACTAAATTTGCCTTCATATCTGTTACTTTAAGTATATTATGTGATATAGATTTAAGTTCATTTAATGTAGCAATGTAATATAGTTTTAACTTTGTTTTATTGTAGCAACTCACTTATTAGGTCACTGATGAAAATTTATGCTAAGAAAACTGACGTAAAGGTAACCCTATGAATGGACAAATATGTACCTTTCAGTATTCAGCTAAGACATTTGAAATTTGACTTTTTTTTCTTCTTTCCCAAATTTACTATTCTTTTGAACTACATGCTTATAGTTATTTTCTAATGTGAGCTGGTGGGTAAGGCCAGGTTTAAGAATAGCAACAAAGATATAGCAAAATATAGAAAAAACCTTTTGGTAAATATCCCAATAAAGGGATTGGTTGGATTCAGAGAAAAGGCATCAAGATTTGCCCACTGCGACCCATTGGAGGAATAGGAAGCTGAGTTAGAGCGGTGACTTAAGTGAAATGATTTAGGTGCGGAAGATTAAAATGTTAAGTACTGTATAGTTTCTCTTACTTGGGAAACCCAGAACACAGACATTCTATAGAACCACACGAAGTGATAGCCAGAGTTGGGGGAAGGGATAGGGAGGGGGTGGGAGGGTCAAAAATGGGAAGAGATTGTAAAGTTGATATGATACATATGTGCACGAAATACCCAAATTCATTGTAAACACTATGTATTCCATATGTATATTAATAAAAATAGTGGAAAAAAAGAAAATGTCGTTTTTTTGAAAACAATATGATTTAAAAGATCACGGTGCTCCTGGGATGTCCTCCCACAGAACAGCAATTATAAAGGCTAAATTCTAAGCTGAAGCCTGTACAAACCAGATACAAAGGTGATATACTAAAAATGGACTATGTAATTAGGTTAACTGCCTCTACCTTCTGCTATCCGGCTTTTGGTTACAAAATGGCTTAAGTATTAAGAAATTTAAAATTCATTAAAATGCTGGCTCGTCATAAGATCCTTTTCAACAATTTGTTTAACACTTAGAGTAAAGCTAACTTTAAAGGAATAATTTTACTTTTGATAAAATATTTTTGTTTTTTTTTTAATTGGATCTTAAATAACACGATAATAGGTATTGATTAACAAGTTAAGGTTTTCTCCACGCTCTTCCTTGAGGTTCTGTGTGGTTATATAAGTCATTGTTTTATAATTTTGTATGAAACATGTCTTATTAAAAAATAATATATGTACATGTATGTATATATATATATATATATGTATAGATATATGAGACAGTCATAATTGTTCTAATATTCCTTAAAAGTAAATAGTTATCTTGCAGGTATTTAACTGAAAAAATTTAAGACAATTATGCTTATTGGTAAAATAGACACTAATTCTTATATACTGTATTAAATGATACACAATTTTGTTAAACACGAAATTCTAAAGATGTAATTAATCGGTGATTGGTAATCTTAAGTGAGTAACATGTTTAATACGTGTTTTGACTGTGTTTTTTAGTACTACATACTTACACAGCATTTAAAAAGAAAAAGAGGGAACACAATAAAAGGTAACAAGTAATTTTTAAAAGGACAAAAATAATATGTACATAAAGATGTTTTTGGTAGGAGGAATAAATGAAGAGTACATTTAAAATAAGAAAATTGTGTGGTAAGGCTCTGGTCCTTCCAGGAAAAAAAATAAGGACAAATGGACTGTCTAAGTTAGCTGTGAAAATGGGTATGTCATAAAAATGAATCAGTCTTTATCTTCTGCCTCAACTGGTAGTTTCCAAGTCTTAAATCTATCCAGCAAACTCTGCCACCTTGCCTACTCTAATTATAACCTACTGGTGCCTCTCAACCAAATTTTTATAATGATCTTGTCAATTGCTAAATTCATCAAAATTCTAACCATGGCTAGTCTAAGTGTTTTGTCATTCACAGTTCTGATTTTGTCTGGAACACTTATAATTAGACTCATAAAAGGGACTCTAATAAGTTCTAGAAACTAACTGATTTCTTTTTAACCACAACTCCTACCAAAGAGATCTAATCCCATGAGTTAAGATATTAATCATCAACTACAGAATGAGTAAAATCAAACGTATCCATGGACTCCAGGTAAACTGAGCATAACAGCTACTCTTTAAAAATCTCCTCATTGTTTCTAATGTAGCCAGAGAGCCTGAAATGTTGACTCTAAGTCATCAGAAACTCCCTTCCAGTGTAAGAGACCGACTGACCAATGGCTCCTTTGTTCTTCCCGCTACCTGGCTCAACATTTGGCAGCTAGGACAGCATTCCAACAACAAGTGACAATGGAACACTGACTGATCTACAATGCCTTCAGAAAAACTATCTTCGAGACAAGAGGGTATACATGAGAACTTTCATAATATTAACAAAAAGAAAAAAATACAGCCAAGAGATTGTAAGGAGTGGTTCTTACACATAAGTGCCAAAATCATAAGTTTGTTCTAAATCAAGGTAAAAATAATTTAGCAAGCCTGCTGGTAATAATAATGTAGGTATTAAAATGTCCATAGGTTAAAGAATAGCCATATTCTATTGAACAGAGAATAACTGTGCCCAGTTAAAAATGGCAAATAAATTTCACCCAGATTCTTTACTCATCTTCATACTGCTAGTAATAAAAGCATCATTGAGACTCTAAAAGCTAAATATCTTGACAAGTAACTTGGCAAAAAGCACTGATATTGACTGCCCATTAACTGACTGGCTAAAAAGATTGGTTAAAAAAATAACGATGGCATCAATTCTAATTTCCTTTGCTATTGCAGCAGGTGTCTTGATAACTGTAAAATGCCACTTTGTTCCCTACCTCCCAGGCCTAACCCAAAGTCTCATATGACTACAATCACCACATGGATGCTTATGAACTGTCCACATACCAATCCCATGCTGATGGACTTCAACACACAAGATCCCAGAGTCTCTCTAACAGAACCAATTAAATAATCCCTCTTCTGAGTGCCATCTCACGGCCCTTTTCTGTCCCTGTTCAGCAGAGAGTAGGTTGATCGAATCATCAGCCCAAATCCTAGCAGGAGTGTGATACACTTCTAAGAGGGGAGAATGGCAGGAAAGATAAAAGGGCTGGTAGGATAAAGTAGGGAGCTGGGTGTGGTAGAGTCAAACTGAAAAATTAGCATAAGCTGAAGACTAGAATGGCAACTGATCAATGGTTTCTTTCTTCTTCCTGCTACCGGGTTCAATATTTGGCACACAAATTCATGGGCTTTGCTCACACAGAAGGGACAGAAAGGGATGGAGGAAATGAATTATCCATTACTATCTCTTATCACCACTTAACCAACTTGTACTCTGAATGCCACATAAATCATTCACCTAGGGCAGTAGTACCAATCCCAGCCCCCCACCCCAAAGATAAGAGAAACCCAAAAATCAGAAAGGGTGCCACACACGTTATATATTAGATCTGGAATGTCTACCCCAAAAGCTTCATATATTGGATGTAGTGAGATACCTATGGAACCACGTGTTGCTAGGAGGTGGGGCCTGGCAGAAAGGGGTTGATGCTGGAAGGCCTGACCTTGTTGAGATTAGGAAATGCCCAGGCAAGAGCATTCAGGTCTATCCGATAGACTTGTGGGCTAGAAAATGACAGAACACTCAGTATGGGTATGGGTGACTCAAATGGCAGCTTGAACTAAATAAAAGAAAGGAAGAAGAAACATTGTTACTGCTTTTCTTGGGAAAGCTCTGACCTTTGCCTTTGTCTCCAGACATTGACTTTCTGACTTGGCTTTCTGTCTGCCATGCCATGAAGAACTTTTCTCCAACTAGAACTCTGCCATGTGCTTCCACTGTTGCAAGCCATCCACGAACAGATCATGTGAGACTTTCTGAAACTTTCAGCTAAAACTAATTTTTCCTCCCTTAAGTTGTGGATGTCAGGTATTATGTCCCAGTAATGAAGAACTAAGATAACATGAAGGAAAATGGAATTTCCTGGTCAGGGGCCCCTCCCCACTGCTCTTGCAGAGAGGGACTTTTGTCTCTCTCTCTCTCTCTCTTTGTTTAAGGATTCACACATCTATTGCTGATGAGAGAAAATAAGGCCATGAATCCCTATTCAATGAAAGTACCTGTCCAGATCATCATTTTTACCTTGATATAGTAAGATAGTCATTAGGTGATATAGAGTAAATGTGAGCTCCCAGCCAAATGTGGTGACCTTCATACAGACAAACTATGCTGTAGCTCATATGTAAATAATTCCTTAGATCTCAAGCTTGGTCCTCCTCCTGTGTCTCCTCTTGGAGGTGTACCTGATTTTGTTACCAGTTTTCATCTGAAATCCACAGAGGAATAGGACAATTTTGCTTTTGTTTCTTGGCCAGGACTTGTTTGAATCTGAAATTCTTGTGAGAAGATATGGTGAGGCTAGGAGGATAAAACACGGGCCACTATGTCGCTGTATTTCTAACAACAAATCCCACTCTTTACTCTGCAAGCAACGTCAATAACGTGTGAAAACTTTCCTAGCTCTAACCTATATTTCAATATTGAGAGTATGAACCAAGAGCAGCAGCTGAAGACAGATGAGTCCAAGTATCATAACACTATGACATTTCAATACATGTATCCAATGTATTATCAGATTAAGGTAATTAGCATATATATTACTTCAGATCTTTTCTTTGTGTTTGAGTCATTCAGTACCTTTCTCTTCTGCTTAGAAATATGCAATTAGTTGTTGTCAATCATAAATATCCTACTGGGGACAAAGTAATTCTATGAACATCATACCACCAATTAGTGAAAAAGTAAGGAGGTAAGTCATCTATAATTCTCAGAAAAAAAACTCCACTGTCATACACACATACAAATAATATACTTATTACTTCTCCCTTTATTAATTAGCTGTCTCTTTTGGGGTTGCAGACTACCACGTATTTAGACAGCCATTTTTTTTTCTGTCGTGATGTCTTATTTATGTCATCCAATCCAGAAGTGGCTTTTGCTTTCATAAGAAAAAGATCCCATCCCCCTCACCCTACTCCCGGGCACCTAGGATGACTATAGGGCCACGAACCAGAGTAATCTTGTCTGCTGGGCACTGATAATCCAACTCTGACAAAGAATATTAGTGCAATTCCTAATAAAAGGCACTGGCCCCACCAAGGCACTCTTGGGGCACAGTTTGGTGAACGATACGATAGTGACAATCCAGGTTTATACTAACATATCAAGGTATATCAGAGTCTAGATTTGATTTGATTTTCTTTCAAACTCCTGTGACATAAAACCATCTTATTGGTAAGATTCTATTCTCAACATCCTAGAGCATGTAAATAATCTTTATTTTAAACTATATTAGTTGTGCGAGGTGGATCATTATTCACTGTTGGACTTGTCTCTACAATTTTTCAGTAAGCAACTCCTTGTCATTCTCCAAGGTAACTGAGCAATCTAAGTCTCAGGGGGGTTTGTTAAGTTTGCTGATAGGTTAATTGGTCATGAATTTGTAATTTAAATTTTGATGAAATGTAAGGAGTTACCCTTAACACAATCAGGTTACTCAGAGAGTAAGTAACATGTAGGAATTAACTGGATGTGTTTGCTAATATTGGTTCATCAAGAAGTAACACACAGTAGATGGTACTCATACTGGTAATGTACAATGAGTATTATAAAAATCACCATCTGCTGTTTTGGGCTACCGGTAGAAGTGGAAAGGGAGATTAAGATGGTTTTTAACCCAAGAATCTTTGAGATGCAGATTTCTTCCCACTTCAGTGATTTAAATTGGTGATGACAGTATTCACTGGATTGTATGTTACAGTAGCTTTTGTCTGTATGTCATTCATATGTACTCATAAAGGGTCATCTCTGGTTTCTACCTAAAGTAGGAGGAAATACATTGGATTTTTTTCATGTGGGGGTACCTACCTTTCTGTAAAAATCTATTTTAAAATGGAGCTAAGGAAAACTAAAGCAAAGTACGATTATGTGCTTTAAAAAATTTGCTACAGAGAGTCTTTAGCAATTTCATAGTTACTAATTATTGAAGATTGGTCAGAAATAAAGATAAAATATTTCAGAGATGACAATGTACATAAATAACATTAAAATTTCTGAACTGCACAGTGTACCCAGGGTCTTAATGCACATTACTAGTCTGTCACATTGACCAATGTCCTCCATTCCTCTCCTACTGTAACGCTGACCTGGGGAGTGAAACACAAGAGTGCAACATAAAGCCTCAGTCCCTGAGTACATTACAGACAGCTGCTCTTTTATGACTCAAAATGACAAGAAAGACATCAAGTCTGAGCCTATAAAGGAAATATGAAAGATGTATGTATTTTTAAAAGCTATTTGAGGGAGGAGTCTTTGCTAAGATAACAAGCCTGCCATTTGCCTCCTCCCGTGATGATAGGTGGAAATGAAACAAATGTAGTTTGAATATACTTGACAGCTACTGCCTGCAAATGACCACAAAGAAGTTCTTACTCACCGAAGGAGATAAAGAAGGAGGAAAAGTAAATCAATCGTGTGGGTAAGTGATTGCTCTTACTGGATCCCCAGAATTCTATCATCCCAATGAATGTGACCTGATCAGCGGGACTCCTGACTTGCCTTCTCCTGTAGGACCTGTGATTTTATGATCCTTCAAACCTAAGGTAGATAATTTCCATTTATCAGGCTTTGGAAAAGGATTTCCTCATATATGTCCTTTAAATATTTTTGGAACCTACTAAAGTTTTCATTCCACCTTCCCCTCCAAAAGAATAATGTCTCTGTTGGTACATCCCCATTTCCACTGTAAGTAGAAAGTACTGTTGCTTGGCTTCAGCAAAATGTCACTTTTCCTCCACTCCTCAAAGATCGAAGCTGGAATCACACAAGTCTTGGTGGAAATAATATCCCCAATCCAGAGTGGGAAGACCAAGAAAGACAGGCAGAAAATGGCTTGGGGGCGAGCCCCACATTACGGTGGAGATGATGCTATCTGATGCATATGCAATCATCATAATGATATTCCTCTTTATCAAATTGCTGGAATGTCAATATTTGATCAAACACAAGGCAATGAACAAATCAACAGGCATTACCCCAAAAATGCCAAAGTAAGGCATCTTAGTGACAAATGCTCAAGAAATGTGGAGAAGAATAAAGACAGGAGAAAGAATACTGTTTGGGGTTACTAGGTGACAGAAAAGAGGACCAGAGGCAGAGGGGCGTAATCCGTAGTTGGAGTAAGAAAGGAAAGACTGGAGAAGAGGCGCAGCTAAAATCAACAGAGTGGATTTCAACACAGCCAAGCAGCCATATTGTGATGAATTATTTTTCCTTTTCTCTTTATACTTATTATCAAAAGGGAAAAAAGGGAGAACACGGAAGTCTTCTAAATAAGACCTCTATTTAAACTCTGGTGTCTACAAAATTATCTCAACAGGAAACATGGGCTTTAGAGGAAGGCATGCATTTCTTTGAATCCTGACTATGCTTCCAAGTTGGATGTCTTAGTCATGTTTTCTTTACTGGTACATGATACTGACACTCAAATTAAAGGAAGAGATTATTTTAATGTACAGTTCAGAGGTCTTGGTCTGTTCTCTTTGTCTGGCAATGGCATGTGGGAATGATGGGAGACCTAGGAGGGCCTACATATAGGAAAATGGTTCATCACATGTCAATAGGAAGAAGAAACAAAGAAAAATATGGGGTAAGAATATACGCCTCCGGGTCATGATCCAGTGATTTCCTCCTTCCGACTAGGTATCACCTATTAACAACACATGAAATCATCAATAAACGAATTTACTTGATCATATTAACCCATGTAATCCGATCATCTTCCAAATATATGAGGATTCTGGGAAACATTCCAGTGCCAAATAGTAACATTCTACCTTTGGCTCCCAGAAGATTCACATTCTCCTCACTACAAAAAACATATGTAGCCCATCTCTAAAGAGTTGGTGAAGTGTTAACTTTTCTAGCGCTACTAAAGTGTCCAAGTCTGAGGTCTCCTCTGAGACTCAATGAAAATTCTGTGATTCTCTGTAAGCATATAAACAAATAAACATTTCTTACATAAAATTGGGCAGGGTAAGCATTGCCATTCCAAACTCCAGGAATAAGATGACAGAAGAAAATCACATCAAAGCATGACCAGGCCTCAGCAATGCAAACATTAAATGCTGCAGCATCATGTCCAGCACCTTGGACAATTTGTGACAAGATGTTGATTCCAATGTGCTCGGGCAACCTCACCCCTATGACATTGCCTCCATCTACAACCAGAATTCCTTCTCTCTTCAGCTGGCTCTACTCATGGTCGGCTGCCTTTCTCAGCAGAGAATCCATGTTCCTGGCATAGCAAACTTCCAGGGTTTCCACTGCACCTTTGAATTAATTATCAGAGTTTCACACACTGCACACAATTGTGTCAGAGACAAAATGCCTGGACTCTAAGGCCTTCAGGGAGAAGGAAGCCTTCCATTCCTCATGCCTGTGAAAGTGGTACTATAAGGATGCCAGCAAGATCTACCACTTGCTCGAGCAGTAAACAGGCCCCCCTTTGATCATGGTTGCATCGACCATTCAGTAACTGGATCACTGAACACTGTATGGCTGAAGACTCACAAATAATTCTGTAAGGATACCCTGAGACACTCTTCCCAGAGAAACGTCTTTTAAAGCCTTGGTCCTATGATGGATGGGATCTGACCAATTTCTGAGATGCCTTCAAGCCATCTTTTCTATTATCTTAATGCAAAGTACTTAATTTTTCTTAATGTTAATATTATTGGCAACCATACTCTTCTTTTCTCCAACTTCTCAAGTGCTTTCTTTCTGGGAAAGATAGCAACTTTTTATATCTCTTAACGCTACTATTTTCTTCAGATTCACAGTGTAGAGTTGGCTAGCAAACAGCAATCAGAATCCACGCAACAGCCTGAGTATTTTCAGTCCGCATCTTCATCCCTATGGACTCCCCTCATAATGAAAAATTATCATCGTTGGAGAAAATGATAGATCTTAAGTGAACACCACCGTATATCTAATTACTCTCTCAACAGAATGAATTGCTTCCAGTTCACCTCAGAATGTTCGAGCTTAGGGTGAACATGAGAGTCCATAGAGAAGATGAACTTTCCCAAAGTCACACAGCCTGTTAGTGGCGGAGCCATGTTCACAACCTGGACTTTTATACTTCCAATCCAAATTTTTTTCTATCAAAGTAAATACTTCTACTATGACATAATGCTTAAGGACATAGTTTTCGGAGTGAAAAATCTCACCTTCAAGTCCTACCTCTACCACTAAAAAAAAAAGCTCAGACAATTTACTTTATACCTCCATTTAATAGTAGTACCTTCACCTTGGGATTGTTCTGTACATTGAGTCAGCAAACAAATATAAAACAATTTAGAATGATATGTTTGTATTATTCCAGTTGATATTTATCTCCTCCCCTTCTAACCATCAATAATGTCTACATTGACATATTAGCCTACATTACCTAAAGTATTGTCAGCTCTTAGCATATGTTCTGAGCCAAGTTCGTGTCCCATGAAGTTGAAGAATAAAATTTTAGATAAAGGAGGCAATTGCAAAGTGAATAGCTTGTTTGAAAAAGATAAGCAGAGTATGGTACAAGCTTCTTCTAACCAGAAGGTGTCCCTAAAGGGATTACCAATAGGCTCTGTGTCTATGGGGTTTATGGATTAGTTGAATAGGGGAGTAATTTTATTAAAATAGCACATTTGCTTAGGCCTTCCACCGTTAAGGTCTTCCACCTTAGTTGACCTTGTTGCTATTTACTAAACAATCTTGTTGGATTCAAACTATTTTGGCCATCAGGAAGGTAGCTGTCACCTCATTACCTGGGAACAGGAGTGTTATAGGCAGACATTATCTTACAATCTTGCATTCCCATAAATTCTTCAATGGGAGGCGGGTGCTTGATCCTAACTGCCTATACGATCACTACCTCCTGTGTCGGTATTCTGGCTGGGCAATTACGCCAAGATGTACAACTATCTGTACTGGAAATTGAAAAAAAAATGCTTGTAAAACTGGTTATAGTAGTTTTTTTTTTTTGGGGGGGGGTTGTTGGGTTTTTTTGTTTTGTTTTTTGCCGTTTTATTTTTCGAAGTTCCTTGCCTACTCCCTAAACCTAATTTTCTTATGGCCTATCACTCTTTAGAAAGAGATTACCTCAATATTCCCTACTTTAAAGACAATGACTTTGATTATCTTTAAGGTCTTGTTTTTCTTTAGTTCTAAGAATTCAGGTTCTACAGGGGACAGGCCCGTTTACACGATGGCTGTTAATGCACTTGAAGACAGTTATTAAGTTTTTCCTCCATAATTGGCTAATATAGGCTATGGCACAGGTGTGTGTTATTTTGAAACGGGGCTCCAATTTTTTCGCTCACACAACTCTCGATTTGCCTCTCCCACTAAAACATCAAAATTCATTGTTATCTTGGTTACTGAGTTCAACCTCTTCACACTTGATTTTTCCTCAACTTGCTACTCTTCAAAGTTAAAATTATCTTTAATCTGTAGGCTACATTTCATACATATTCTACTTCAAAATCTGTGGTTGTACATTGTCACTTTCCTAGCTTCCCTTTTCCCAGACAATAAAATGAGAGATAAGTAGTCCACTGGTGGAAAACATTAATTTTACCAAGTCAGCACCTTGGAAATTGGCATCAGGCTTCTTGCTCCACAAGGGAGCAGGAAAATGCATTTAACAAGTGCTAAAAAAAAAAAAAACCACTGTGGAGAGATGCTTTCTTGGGAGAAAAATACATATTTCTTGCTAAAAGGCAAACACTCTTAAAACAAATGTCAGGTAGTATGACATTTAGAGAATTATAACTAATTACATTTAGGATGCTTAAAAAGTTCTATTCAAAGATATTTTCTTGCCTGTAACGTTTTCAGAAGTTCATAAATTGGAAAGAATTTAATTTATTTTAATAATCTGCTTTTACGTACTTGTAGCTTTCCATACAGCAGAGATAGGCAAGTGTATGAGTCTCTATAGCACCGCTTTGACTCTCACAAATGGCTTATTTTATTGTGCCATTGTCTTGTTAGGACAGTGTCGTGCTGCCTGATGCATTTGTTGGCATTAATGGTGGCTAAAAGGCTGATTATTTCTAGGCCAGCTTGGCTACAGCATAACAGCAGTGTTAACTTGATGGGAGCCCCTTTGTTTTCTCATCTCTGAGTCTATAAGGTGGTTCCCACCTTGGGGACTCACAGTGTCTTTGAAAGCTCACCAAGTGGAAAATACAATGGGAAGTAATAGTGATTGAAGATGACCCTATAACCCTTTTCCACATTCAATTACAGGATTTTTAAAACACCTATCACCTAGTCCAGTGTTTCTACAAAGCATCGACAAAGAAGGGAAAATGACTACGTGCAAGGTAGCTGCTAGCACACAATGTGTAGTTATGCTGGTAGAAAATGGGAACGTAGATATTTTGGAGAGGAAAGGGGAATAGAGGAGGAAATGAGAGGGTGGGAAGGGACATAGGGAAGTAAAAATGATGAAACAATAGATATATACCAATTCCTCAAGTGAATGTAATTATTATGTATCACAAAAGCACACGAATAAAAATAATTTAGAGGGAGAAAGAAAGCTACATTTCACTTAGGTAGACACAGACCTTGCAAACAGATGCTGACCCCTTACTGAGTAGATGTAAATCTTTGTTAGATGCAGATACAGCAGCCTCTAGGCATCAGAACTAGCTCTCCTCCTTGGCAGGATGCTTTCACGCAGTTTCAAATTTACACACTCGTATGTTGTTTTCCTAAAATCCTGTCACAGTCTGAGTACACTGTGTGCACAGCACTGCATGATTATTGATTCCTTGAATAAAATTCTTTCCTTTGTGACATGTAATTTCTGATGGTTAATTCTGAAGAGGAAAACTCAAATCATAAAAAACACGTTAGAAGTGGTTAGACTGAATCTAATGTTATTTGGTTAGAGTGGAGAAAGAATGAATCTGATACTCAGGAGAACATAGAGGGTTGAGATTCGTCTAGGTCCTGATAGCCAATGATGCAGATAATACATAAAATGAAACTCACAAAGTTGAATTTATTCAAGTTCTTACAGTTAAATGAGGATTGGGTTCAGTATTTAACATGTATCCAGCTTTCTAGTAAGTTCAAGCACGTTGCCTGTCCACTGTGATGTTACCCAAAAGAATTTCACAGAGCCTGCAGTATCAGAGAGTAGGAAATGAATTTGGCCCTCTTCTGAGAGAAAGAGAATGCCATTTTGAGTATGGCTTGGGAGTCATCTACTGCTTGTGACTCTGGATTTTGAGCCTTTTGAGTTTTATTGGCTGTAACATCACCTGAAAGCTGTGGCAGTAATATGAGAGACTTTTGTGATAAATACCAACACAATGCTAACATTCCAACACAATGCTAACATTCGCTCTCGCTCTGTGTTTCCTGGTTCAGTTCCCTACTTTGAAGTTAAACTAAAAGACTAACATCATCTCCAGAGGCCCAGAAACTGGCCAGCTCATAGAACACACGGTGAATTGATATTGCAATTTTGAATGACTATTTATACACAGAAATATTTTCATAAAATTTTTGTTTGATTTTAGAAGACAAAGCCTGGTAAATAAGAATGTCTTCCAGGACTGAAGGAGCTCTTTCTTGTTACCAAATCAAATCCATCCCTTGAGTGGTTGTCTAAAAGGTAGTTACCCAGTCAACCAGTTGATCCAGGAAAGAAAATAGTCTTTGACATTTCATCCTGCTTTAAAAACTTTCTCAGTGATGGTTCTCTGTGATTTTTTTTTTTTTTTTTTTACTGAAGCCAGGCCCATTGAGGCTGTCCTTTATTTTTTCTTTTTTTATTTTCTTCAGGTGTGTCAGATGCCACCACACCCAGCCTACATTGCTGGGGAATGAGCCTAGCCCCGCCCCCTGTTTCCCTGCCAGGCAAGCCCTCATAATTGCTGAGCTAAACCTCCAATCCCAGTCGTCTGTGATTCTTGAAAATGGCTTTCAGATGTCTATAGCTTATAGGAACATGAAACATTATCACTATTTTTTATCTAGGCTGAGTTAATATCTGCTTAGCTTTTCAGGTTGGTCAAAACCAAACACAGCGTAATACTAGCAAGCACAAGGCTCTAGGTTCAACTCCCCGGTGCCATGTAAATTGGACACGGTGGTACATGCCTATAATCCCAGTACTCGGCAACCTGAGGCAGGAGTATTGCCATGAATTCTCAGCCAACCTGCACTACATAGTGAGTTCAGGACCAGCCTGGTCAACAGAATAGGACCCTGTCTCAAACAAGAGAGACAGAGAGAGAAAGAGAAAGAAAGAAAGCAAGCAAGCAAGCAAGCAGCGCAACCCCACTCTGACTGTCCAATAGGCGGGCCAGGCTCTGGCAACATAATCTTGGGCCTTACAATGGTCTTCTTTCTGGACTTCCTTACTTTCCATTTCTGGAAGAATAAAACTCCAGCATGGTTGAGGTCTAGGAAGTAACTCAATTTCAAAGAGAGGAATTGAAGCAGAAGAAAGAAAAAGATTATATTTTTCCGGTTCACAACATGATTTAAAGGCATATTACCCTTGTTTCGTTTAAAGACCCCTCTGGCAATCTAGTAAAATATACAGATGTTCATAAAACTTATGAATAATATTTCAAAGCCATATAATAAATAGAATTTTATATTAAAACGGTTATCAGAAAGTTTAAAAGCCAAATGTGTGATGTATGTACGTATGTATTAAAGCATAGCAAAATTTGGTGAAAGGTCATACAACAACCTTCACTTTGACTTAATAAGTAACTTAAATATTATTTAGAAGGAGCTGTGATAACTGATATAACATTTTCTATTATTTTTATTGGTAACTATTAATACTACTGTAGTTTCGTGCCTACAGTCATTAAAATAATTCTCAATTTCAACTAAGATTGGAAAAACTTAAGACGTAATTTTCCTTAACCATATCCACATACACTCTGTCTTCTATATGTGAAACCAAGGAACCACAGTTTCAGAACTTCTGATTCAGAGGCAAAATATTACTTGCCTGTGTGCAAACAGGAATCATAGAGCAACTGTGACTGTTTCATGAAGTAGTTTATAGAAAAGCGCTTAGTCCAGAATCTGCCTTCACAATACTGCGAATGAGAATTGTTGCAAACCAGTACTAGCAATCCTGTGTCATGCTCTTAAGTCAGGGATTTTCATACATTACTTACAATACTCTGGCACCTACACATCTTTATTTATGTGTCTTATTTTTTTCTTTTCATTTTTTTACTCACCTTTCTCTATAATTTCCATAGTCGTTCTTTCTCACACATACTTTCCTTATCGTTAACTCTTCCTCTCTCTTCTTCTCACCCATCATCACATTTTAGAGTCTCCCTCTATGTTCCCTCTGTGGTTTGAGATTTACAGAAAGGATTTTAAAGCTTATAGTGATGGTACTTGGGGTGCTCAGCTAGAAGGGTCCAAAACTTGAAGCCACCCTTAGCTAAACAGGTAGGTTAAGGGCGTTCAAAGCCAGACAGGGCTACATGCTGTGACTTTGTCTTAAAAAAAAGAAGGAAAAAAAGAAAGAAAGAAAAAAGAAAGAGAGAGAGAGAGAGAAAGGAAGGAAGGAAGGAAGGAAGGAAGGAAGGAAGGCAGGCAAGGCTTTACTTCCAGATTTCCTCTTAGGTGTTTATTTTTTCTCACTCCACGGAAGGAAGTTAGGAACATGAAACAGCACATACTAAAGTAGCCCCACTCCCTGATGGGATCCCTGTCCCTGCACACCTCGTCCATCCATTCTTCCTACCGCTTATCTAGCTTCTACATGGATTGCCCCTCCAAAAATAAAAGCTTAGATAAACTGTGCCATCCTGGCTTAATATTTTAAGGTAACTGAAGGGATGGCTAGTAAAATGTTGATGCTGAGAGATGGTTGTTATAGGCATATTTCATTTCTGAAAATCTAATCAGCTATATATTATTTTTGAATTTCTCCTTATGTAAAGTTGACTTTAAAAGAAAGACCCTCACTAGAACTTCAAACTAGAAAGTACAAGCAAAGGTCAAGTGCTCAGAACAAGTGTTGGCAAGTTACAATTCTTAGATCAAATTCTATCTGTACTTACAAGTAAATTTTATTAGAGAACAGCTGTATTTGTTTGCATGTTGCCTATGGCTATTTTGGTAATACCAAGACAAAATGGAGTAGTTGTCAAATAGATCATGTGGCTCACAAAGCCAAAATATTTACTATTTTTCCTTTTACAGAAAACCCTTGCCAATACCTGCTCTGGACGATTTTTTTCTTCTATGTAGCTTCTTCTCCCACATCAAGCTTTCATCGCCTCTTGCTGCAAGCACTTTACCTATCTGACTGTGCTGATTTCATCCTTGATCCTGACCGGCTATTTTCAATCCAGTAGTGTGGTCATAGGAAGATTCTGCTGTTAAAAATACAAAAAGTCTTTGCAGCAAATTTAAACCATTTAATATTCATTTCAAAAATTCTTCTTACAACTTTATGAGAGAAATGTTGGAGGATGGAAACAACAAAGATTATCTGCAAGAATGGAATTCTGACATTGCAACTGCCAGGCCAGTTTTCCCCCATAGAATATGTGTAGAAACTGAGGGAGCTTGACTGAGGACTTACAAATTCAGAGTAAAAATCTAGTGTCATGAAGGAAAGTATCTTCAGACTCGAAAGTGGTCTCCATCTTATCATTAGCCATAGAAATATGGTGAGTTAATTTTTGGCAAATTTGTTAAGATAACTTAATAGAAAAAAAAGATAGCATTCATTGTGGCATGTCAGCGTGGGCTAGACATATTATTTTGTTAAATGTTTTGAATAGAACTCCTGATTATCATTGTCACTCTCTGTCTTTTTCCCAGGTGAGTTCTCAGTGCACTCGAGGAGAAGAGGGAAAGTTCAGAGAAATGAATCCAACCTAAAATGTCAGAACATTCAAGGGTCGCAGACACTGGTAGATGAATATGTATTTACCAAGAAGCCTGCAGCGGAAGGAATTGGCCTTTCAATTGCATTAGAGGTTTACTGTGGGCGGTTTCCTCATGCATTACTCTGGATTTTCTTCTTATATCTTGTCTCCTGTGCTAGCTCATCTAGACTTTGAAGAAAATTACGATTAAAGAAAAGTTGGCTTCTCAGGAATAGAGATGGCAAGTGAAGGAGAAAAGGGGTTTTTAAATAAGAAACCCTTTTTAAGTTAGGGATCTGGTCAGCTTCTGTCTCCAACTCCTATTTGTACCTCCTCATTCCTGATTTCCAACACAGACAGGAGAAGTTGAGCAAATTTGATTTGTATACAACAAAGAATAATCAGCAACGGAAAGGAAATCTCACTCACAATTCATCTCCGCCGATGACAGCTCATTCCGATGAATCGAAGCTGACGATCTGAAAGAGAACTGTTCGTGTAGCTCCCCAGGACATGCAAACAGCAGCACACACCACCAAGTGCTGAAAGCCCGCAAACGGAGCAAGCCTCCAACTACCCAAGGCAGTGGGAGGGAGGAGCAGAAATTTGCATTCCTAATCATAAATACTTGTCAGTTGAAAACGATAATTCACATAAAGGCTTTTAAATACCCTTTACTCAGAAGACCATATAAACGAAACTCATTTAGTTTGAGGAGCAAACCACTAATGGCTTAGCTTTCCAGAAGAGACATTGAAAGCGAAGCACAAGAAATGGATAGTCCTTATTGCAGAACCCCCTCCCTGACCGCAAGGAAATGTTCACAAGCCAGCAGATTTGTGTTGTCGCTTTCCAAGACAGAATACACTAGCTCAGGAATTGAACTGAAGTGGGTAGAGGTCAGGAAGGAGGAGAATGTGAAGAAGACGGATAGGGATCTGAGTATAGAAGATTTAGAACAGGTATGACAGAAAAGAGAAGCTCTAGGTTAGAATTTTCTGAAGTTTGTAGATTAGGCATCTATCATGCAATTTTCGGAAACAAAATTATTTGTCCTATAATTTTTTATTTTTATGTTATAATATGTAATCTTGAGGCTTCCAGATTTCCGCAAAGAGGATATTTTCCATAATATAATAAGATGCAATATTTCTCACTCTTCACCCAAGACCAAGGCTGACTCATAAATAATAGGTGAAATAATCATTCATTTTATAATTGATGTTCTTACTTTTATGCTTGACTTGTGTTTTGCCACGTACTCTTGCTGTTAAAAGTAATTCAGGAGACAGCTTATGTAGTCCCTTCTTCTGCCCAAGGAGAAAGTTTTTACGGCTGTAAAAATATGCTTGAGTGCAGGGAAGGCATCTGGGTGGTAGAGCAATTGCATAGTATGCAGTGTAGATGAGTCTCAGGGCTACAACCCCACTACCACAAAAAAACAAAATAACCCCCCAAGAATCTGGTAATATGTTATCTTGTATGGCAAAAGACTTTGTGGATGTGACTAAGAATCATGAGATGATTATCTCAGTTTTCCAGATGAACTCTATATAATTACAATGGTTCTTATGAGAAAAAGAGAAGCTGGGAATCAGAGGAGTGATGTAATGTCATAAAAAAAGTCAGAGTTCTGAGGCCATTGGCCAAGTGATGCCAGAAATTGAAGAGAGTAAGGGATAGATTTGTCATGGTTCCTATCCAAGTGGTCCCCAAAACTGACATTGGAACCTAGAGTCACCCAGCCCACTGAATGGGTTCACTGACTCGTGTTACAGAAAGGCATTTTCACAGGTAGCCAATATGACTACTTATTAGAAAATTATTAGAAATAATTATTCTAATTATTAGAAAAAATCTAAAGTACACACTCAAAGCCAGTGTGTGGGCCATTGTTATATGGAAATATAAAGTTTTAAGAAATGTAAAAGGCAAACACTCAAATACAGTGCAGGCCCTCAGGAGATGGAAATAAAGAGGCCTGCAAAAATTTGAAGCACACACGCAGCGTGTCTCGCTCAGAGCATCACATAGGGAGTAGGTACTGTGACAAGAGCTGAACATATGTATTTGGGGTTCGAGGGTAAGCATCTGTGGAATTTGTGTGTCAAAAGAAATAATGGATTTAATTTTCTGGTGGAAAGTCACAGGAGAAGTAGTTCCGATTCGTAGGTAATCACCACAGCCTTCAGGAATTAGGCTACCCCTAAGATGAGTTAACTTTGTCCGTGGAATCCCCCCATTTAGTGGATCAAAGTGCACATTACTTGCATGTGTTTGAAGCTGAGACATATTTTTCTTCTCCCAACAGTGCAGCTTCCAGGACGATGGCAGTTGATAGGAGGGAGCAAAATTTGGAGTTGAAAAGCACAATTTCAGAGCCCAGTTAAGGCAGTTGTAGGATTGTGCTTTGTTAAAAAAAAAAAAAAAAAAAGCCTGTTTCTCAAGTTGCCTTTATCAAAAATTCAATTTTAAAGCAATGGTTTTCCTTGCTTCTTTTTTTGAATGTATCCCTACTCCTAGCCTAACCCAGATTCTTTTCTGAAGCCCTATGAAGTAGCCAGTATTCGTGCTGGCAGTTTAATCTGAGCCCCATAGGACTCATTTTGGAATTCTCACCTCCAAGTGACTGACTCGTCTTACAGAAAGGCATTTTCAGAACTAGTCAGTATGAAGGTTTAAGAAAAAAAAAACTATTAGACAACAAATTTAAAGATTGAGTTACCTCTAGATTTGTAAGATAATAATAATTGCGATTTTTAGGCCATAGGTTTGTGTTAACTTGTGACAGCAACCATAAGAACTTAATGAGGATGAAGGTAAGACCATAAGCCTGCAAATCAGAAGACCTAAGGCCCACTTTGGGCTCTGCCACTGACTTGTGTGTGGTCTAGAGCGAGTTCTTGCCATTCCTCCCTAGAACCTCAGGTTTTTCTTACCAAAAGCAAGGAGAATGGAACTAAACATAACTAGTTTCATAGATAATTTTCCTCCTTGACAACCAGCCAATAAGATCAATGAAGATTTAGTGGAACACTCTGAACAATGGTTTTGTTTTATAATTTCAGGATAATGTGCCACCGAATGTGTGTCATACACAGATGGGGACTCCTGAAGTAGGGAACAAGAGGACATGAGACCTGCTTTCTTGGTGACTACCTCTGCAGACCAGATGTAGCACATATGCTATTGCAATTAACGGTAAGCTGCTGGATTTACCCACTGTGAGAATTTGTCCTTAGTGAATACAAAAACAGAACTAGGGTTTTGGACATGTTCCAGTTTTAAAAAGAACCCTGCAGGAAGAGAAGCTGAATTTGCAGAATTATACTGATGCTCATGTCTGATCTGGCTCCTTCCCAGAGCTGGGCCCTGCCTGAAGTTGGATACTAGGTGGAATCTAATCTGCCTATTCCATGTGTATTCTCAAAGCAACCAGGAAGATAAGTTCTTGTCCATAAATTCAGTGATTTTCAGACCTGATTTCAGGGTTAGAAGGCCAATTGACAGTGATCTGCTCCGGACTTACCTCTGCTCTGTGTAGTGCTGTCTAGGGCTATTCAGTGGACAAAAATGACCTTGGGCTGGTCAACCCAAAGGAGCAACTCTTGCTCTCATCCTATATTCATTCTCAAATTGTTAAATATTAAAATGGAGACTGAGAGCTGGGTGTAGTGGCACAGAGCTGTAATCCCAGCATTCTGAGAGACTGAGGTAGGAGGATTGAAAGTTCAAGGCCAGCCTTGGTAGCTTAATAGGACCCTGTCTCAAAAATAAATCAATAGAAAGCTAGTGGTGTAGTTCAGTGCAAATGCCCAGGCTTTAATTCCCAGGGTTGTGGAGGAACAGGTAAAAGTATACACTTGGACTCAGTCTGGACTTGTCCTTCAGCCAACCACTAATTTAAAGATATTGACACTGAGATGGGAAGAAAATCTGTATGCACCACACCCAGTCCTAGGCTTTTATCAGGTAGAGGGTACAGAGATGTGCAGATGAAGGGGGAGGGGAGACTTTGGAGTCAGTAAATAAGTATTAATTCTGACTATGGCTTTTTAAAGAGACTTGAACTGCCCCCATAGATCCCAGTCATCTTTCATGGCATTCACCTTATGATTGAATGGTGAGATCATTTCAATTACCATCTTATTAGCTCATGAGCAAGTTTATCATAATACTTTTGGTGAAGGGCCCGAGGAGTAGTAATCAACAGTAGATTTTTCAGCTTTTAAAAATCTCTAGCTACAGTATGTAATTCACTTTAGAGCATACACTAGTACTCTCAGATACATATCTGATTTCAGACTGTCATGGAAAGCTTTTAATGATCATAATGCACTCAGTGTTGTTTTCAAACATGTTAATTCACTCAAGTCCCTTAATGATCCCTGTGCAATTGGTACTAGAAACACACATAGAATAGTCAATAGTAATAATAATTAGTAATTACAACATATCCAATAATAATTACTGCCTTTTGCATCTGCAGAATTCAAAGCATAGACAAGTGAAGCAATGAATTATTGGTAGACCTACAATTCATTCCTGTTAGACATGAAAATAAGAGAGGCCATCTCCAGAGCTTGCGTAACCTCCTGTCACTTTCCTTGCCTTTGCTCCTGTAACCTACACAACTCCCTATATTAGGGCTCACCCCTGTCAGTTAGGCCACTGCACCTCTCAGAGGGCCACCTGACAGTGCTCGCTGAACCTCTCTTGGACTGAGACTGTCTCCCATGAGATTTATTGCATCTGTCTCTAACAATTCCTAAGTAATAAACTTTAGATTCATACATATTTGCAGGATTAAAGTAATATTGTATTACTTTATGTTTTATTGAGACAGACTCTTACTACATAGTCTAGGCTGGCCTTCAACTCAAGTTCTGAGATTATAGGCATATGTCACTGTCACAAGACAGTACCTGAGGTAATCACTAAAATAGAGTTGAGAACCTAGAGTCACTGTGCCCACAAAATTAGTTTGCTGGCTTCATGGCAGAAATAGAACCTCTTAGGACTAGTCACTGAGAGGCATAGAAAAGATTTCTTTAGGAAAAAAAAAGTACACACTCAGAGTCTAGAGTACGTTTTCAGAAAATGAGACTTATTGTAGTCTGAGTTTAGGTATATCTATGAGGCTATTTGGGTAAAAATATATTGATTTTGTAAACTTGCAGAAAAAGGGCTTAAATTTGCAGGTGAATAGTGACTACCGTAATAAGTAACCCATCCACAAGGGGAAAGTTCATTTTACAGACAAAAAAAGGGGGTGGGGGATGTTGCACTCACAAGTAAAAGTAGCCCATTTACAGATGAAAAGTGATGGCCGGAGCCTATTTCCAGATAAAAGGAAATGATCAAAGCCCAGTTGCAGGTGGAAAAGAGGGGTTAAAAAGATAAATCTGCAGGTACAAGAAAGTGGCCAAGGCTCACTTACAGGCAATAAGGAAATGGCCAGGCTTACTGTGGTAGGAAAGGAAAAAAATTACATGGGTGTGAGCGTCACCTAGCGGTAACGGTGGCACATTGTTCAAGATGGCGGATCTTTACATTTTTGCACCATACCCGACCAGGTGACCAGGCAGAGGCAGAAAGGAGGGAGGAGGGATTAGGATGTGACTTTGTGATAAACTTGGCCCTGAGTAATAACGTTGTGATGAACGTGGCCCTGAGCCAATGCTTTAGACCTTCC
>PVKB01000505.1:636197-716499 GCA_004027205.1 Ctenodactylus gundi | reverse complement strand
AAGGTGCACCTTCCTTAAGTTTTCTACAGTTAAGGCCCTGGGATTTCCTCGTCCCTTAGATCAAGTGAAATCTGGCTGCCACTGGGCTCTGTGTTTTGTAACCTGCACACCAGGTCAGCATTAACCTCAAGGGCTGGATCACCGGTCTTGTAAAAGCAACTCAGGTTGGGTTACGAGGAAGTAAAGCAAACCACACTTGGTTGTTTCTTAAGATCAGAAACACCACCTCTCCTTGTCCCCCTCAATTTAACACTAATTCCTTCGCAGCCCACGCTGTTGGTTTTGGGGCTGAGCCAGAGGCCCTCTGGAGAAGTAACAAAACTGCATGTTTCAGGCCAAAAGGAAGGTGCTGAGATGAAAGCAGAGCCTGGTGTAGTAACAGAGCATGCCATGGGCTGGCCGGGAGCAAAGGCCACCTGGGACATGAGGTCCCCCGAGGTCACTCCTCCCCCCGGCCTCTCTGTCTTTATTCTGAGTCTAGTGAACCTTATGAAAATCCTTTTTTCATCTGAAACAGGAACTGAATGAGTTCTAGTCCACTATAAAATGTCCACCTGCAAATCCCACCTGGCCAGAATCAAAGTCACGAGTGGTATTAGCTAAGGCCACTGCTAATGTTCTCCTGATGTCTGGACATGTCCTTCATTTAACAGAATAGTGAGTCAATATCCAGCCACAGTGACTCATCTATGAAAGGATGCTGTTGGTCCTAACCTCAGAATCAGTGTAAATTCATGTAGCAGCTCCTCCACAGCCCTCCTCCCTCGGGCTCTGACGCTGTTCCTGGCCACACCAGGCTCCCAGAACTTGCATTTACCAGTCACTTCACACCCAGAAGCAGGTGTGCACACAGGTGCATGCACACACCAAGGAAGCGTGGGCGGGCAGCCTGGGTCTACCACTTCCTGCCAACGTGGTAGCCGTAGGCCCATCAACCTCTCTGCGTCTCCCCTTTCTCATTGGCAAAGAGGAATCCTGCGAGCACCTCCTTGGCAGGGCTGTTATGGGGACTGTACACCATGAATAAGTGAGTCCACGTAAGTGACTGAGCTCATCAGAGCCCAACACGGATGTGCTAACTACATGCCAGTCATTATTAGGAGGAATTGTGTGTTCACACCCCAAGCTACACACAACTGAAAGATTTGGGGGGGCCTACCTGTTGCACATTATAGCATCATAGTAATACCACAGGGCCTGATCACTGAGTACATATAGGCGACAGCCCAGTCTACTCAGACAGAGAAACAGCACGGCACATGCCCCTCCCCTGACCAAGCAGACATCTTTAATCAATCTCGGCACTCTTTTCACACTGAAAGCAGCTCTGATCTGGATAGGTAGTACTAAATATACACATTCAGACAGCTATGACCACCGTGGGGAAATCTCCTTGCTGTCCTCTGGCAATCCAGGCAAAGCTGATGTGAGAGAGACTCGTGCATTACAGGATAAGGCCAAGGACCACATACCACAAGAGTGGTGAGAGGACAGGTGCGGTGGCAGGAACATAATACCAGCAGCTGGGAAGCAGAGGTGGGAGGGTCACAAATTTGACTGCAACCTGTGCAGATTTACAAGATTACAAGACCCTATCTCAAAAGGAAAAAAAAAAAAAAAAAAAACGGGCTGAGTTGAGGATACAGGTCAGTGAGAAGTTCTCACCCTTACACCTCAGAGTGATGGGGGCAGATGTAACTGTTTCTCTTTATTCACCGCTATGCATGCAGCACTTTGCCCAGTGCCATTCACATGTCTTCTGGATGAATGAATTAGCATGTGATCCGTCTGAGTCCACAGCACACAGCTCTGGGTGGCGGGCCCACCACAGCAGGTGTGTGATAATGTGCCGGGACGGCACAGCGGCCAGACCTGCGCTTGGCACAGCAGCATCATTGCGGAAAGAACAGTTTTTCCAGGTGCAGACCTGAAGTAACAATGCTGCATGCGACCCCGAGCAAGAACTTCCCGTCATAGCCTCAATTTCCCCACCTACACAGTGAGAGGCAACAAGACAAGCACCCAGGCTCTCCCAGTGGGGGTCCTCTATGACGTTAACTTTTTTTCTTCTTTTTTTTTGAGGAAGGGTGTTGCTTTGTGGCCCATGTTGATCCTGAACATACTATGTAACTCATGCTGGCCTTGGACTCACTGAAACCCTCCTGCCTCTGCCTCCTGAACGCTGGGCTTACTGGAATGGGCTACCACACCTGATTTATGTGGAGTTGGGGAATCGAACTCCAGGCCTTGGGCTTGCTAGGCAAGTGCACTAATCACTGTGCTATTTTTCCAGCCCCAAGTGACGTATATTCTTGACTGTCAATGTGTCAGACACCCAGGAGACTGATAAAGTACACTCCTGGGTGTGTGTGGTGGGGCATGCACCTATTCTGTTCTTGGCTCCCTCCCCTTAAGCGTGTTCCCTGTCTATTTCTGGCTACCATGAGGTAGGCAGCGTTCCTCTCCTACATCCTCTACCATGTCTCCACCTTGGAAAAAAACTGAAACTGTGAGCCAAAATAAAATGAGTCCTTCCTCCTTTACACTGAGTCAGGTGTTCTGTCTAGTGATGGAATGCTAGCATACGTCTGATCCAAGAAGTTCTTCCACGCACCACCCAGCAGTCGAAGGACAGCAACTGCCCCAGAGGTCACAGCCTCCACACGGTTCTTACCCAAATCCACCAGCAGGGGTCCTCCCCACCCAGCATGCTGGGCGCTGCCGGTGGCACAGGTCACCATCATGTGCGCAGGCCCACAATCAGCTGTCTCTGGGTCTCAGCTCTGCCCCGTCCAACCTGGCCGCGCTCCCTGACCCTGCAGCACCTGCAGCACCCCACGCCTCCCCCTCTTTCAGTGCACCCATCCCAGCAGCACGCAGCGGTGCCTGCTAAGGCTCGGGCCCATAGTGCAGCGGGGTGCACAAGAAGGACGTGGTTCCTGCCTTGTGGAGTGCATACTCCGAAATCAAAGACAGGAAAAAGGCCACAAGCGAAAGGAATAATTAAAGAGCGTAAGTATGCTATGAAGGCCACAAACCACAGGCTGGAACAGGGTACTTTAAGTGAGGGGCCAGGAAAGGCTTCCCCCAGGGGAGGACTCAATGGTGGCCTGAAAGATGAAGTGCTCTAACCTCGGCAGACAGAGAAGAGCATTCCAGGTAGACTCTTGGACAGGAGGCAGGCAGGACTGGGGTCGGCACATGTAGCCATTTACACACATAGTTACGTGTTATCTATGGTTGCTTTCCTAGTACACCGGCAGAGTTGAGAAGCTGTCAGAGATTGTTCACCCGCAAAGCATTAAATATTTCTAGGCCACGCCGGGTCGTGTGGGTGGCAGGGACCTCCCGCTTGGTGTCATGATCTACAATCCACCCTGCAAAGGCCACCAGGGTAATCTTCCTGAGATACAGAGCCAAACACATTATTACTCATCTGCCTGAAGGACCTCAACACAATCCCCGGATTCCCAACGTGTTCTTCAAGGAATACTAGCGCAATGCGGAGAACGTCAATAAAAGGGGTCAGTGGTTAATTAAGTTTGAAAAAACATGACATTTTCATCTCCCTCCTGGATGAGCCCGAGGATGCACGTCCGCACTATTACAGCCTCTCCAAAGTCCCACAGGAAAGAAACCTGTTTGAGTTTGTTGAACCAATTGTCCTCCAATTTCATTTGGCCACAAAAAGAACCCTCTTTCCCCCGCAAAAGTCTACTAACATTTTAAAGAATGGGTGTTCTTTGGTTTAAAGGGCAAACTATTCCCTTCAGCCTTCACAGTCTTATGCTAAGTCTGGCAGGTGACCCCAGAGTCCACTCTCGATTTCATGCCTGTGTTGGCAGTCCTCTCTTCTGATCACCGCTACCTTCTTCCTGTCTCTGCTGTCCCATGTAAAGGTCACCTGATCACTCCACATCTGTCATACCCAGCAGGAGAGCGGCAGCATCAGTGCTGTTCCCATGTACCAAGCAGTTAGCTACCTGTGGTAATTTCCACAGCTTGGACCGATACGGCATCCTTTCTTCCCTCCTTTGGTACCCCCAGTTCCTCTGGGGACCACTCGTCTCTCACCTGCTGCCAACTTTCAAAGGGCCAGGAGAAGTTTCCCGGTCTGCCTGATGCCAGCACCCCACTTCCCTGCTCTGCAGTGACGGGTTTAGACAGATAAGCAGGCAACCTGAGCCTATCGCCGAGCAATTCTGCACTAGGATGGGACTGACCCCCCAGAAGTACACGCTGTGGCAACCAAATTCCCGGTCTTGGGCTTCACACCTAAGCTTGCCCCAGTTTCTTGGCCAAGGACCAAGGAATGAGGAATGAGTTGTCACTGGAGTCTAGTTCCAGGTGCCCACAGAGAGCACGTGGAAAATGCTGCCTGACACCTCACATTCTCCCATGCAGTGTGGACATGCTTTAGCAAAGAGGGCTGGTCTGGACCATTCACCCTTCCAGGAGGAAGGGGAAGACCCATGTTTGGTGGCTATTAGTCATGAAGGCTGGGGACAGGGACGGAGTGTCAATGGGGCGGAAGGGCATACCTGCTCGTGGTGCTTTTTCTTCCAGCCGCACTGGCCCCGTCAGCCTGCAAAACAAATCCAACACCTCCATCAGCCAAGGTACAAGACACACACAATCCACCCACTGGGCCCCACCAAGCTCCAGCGAACACCAGCCTTCAGGCACAAGGTGAGCAGGCTACCAGCCCCTACCCCATTTCTCTGGGCTGGAAAAACTTGCCCCTAGCAGCAAGAGGTGTCAGAACACTCACCTAACCCTTTGCTTGGCCCTTTAAATCAGGTCGGGCACCCACTGCCAACACAAACCCGGCAACCACACAGCCCTGGGGACTCAGTGAAAAGTAAGTAACCAGTTAAATCTGAGATTGAATTGCACCATTTTTATTTTCAGCTGGGATTTCCAATAAAACAGTAGCTGCAGATTTATTCCTACCAACTGGAGGGGAAAAATCCTATTATGTTAAAATATTCTGTCCCCCAACCCTATGAGCAGGGAAGGCAAGAGAGTGTCGGTTCCTAATCTCTTTTATTTGGGGTGGGGGATGGGGAGATGAGGCTGACCAAATGAAATCTTCAGAAATCATAAAATTCTGGTTCAGATGGAAAGACGAAGGCCCTTGGGTACAGAGGGGGTTGTCAGAAGTCTCACGAGGACCAAACGACAAATAGCCAGAGTCCTGACTATCAGGCCTGTATTCCAAAGGACCTTGATAAAAGGCCAAAGAGGGCTGCAGACATGGAAAAATGGAGGCCTGAACCTCCATCCTCCTGGATGAAATGTAATACACTCCTTCACTCTCTCAAAACACATGGAGTAAGGAATCTAGAAGCTGGGCTTGGTGGCACAGACCTGTAACATCAGCACCCTGGGAAGCTGAAGCAGGAGGATCCCACGTACAAACCCAGCTTGGGCAACTTAGCCAGCTAATGAGGTAAGACCCTCTTTCAAAATCAAAATAAAAATGGGGTAAGTGCACAGCTCACTGTTCAACCCCAATAACACACACACACACACACACACACACACACACACACACACACGAATTACAAAATATGTCTGAAACTCTACAACATGTATGGAAACTTAACATTTTTTCCAAGAAAGGTAACACCACATCCACCCGATATACTCAAACTCCCCTGGCAGGATCTTTGCAGCCCCAGTAATCACACATCCCGATCTTTGTTTCACAGTGATCTGCACACTCAGGCAGCCCTACATGAGTAAAGGACCCACGACCCTTAAGAAGCCTCTTCTCCCTTGTGGTGGAGCTCGGCTCCTCCTCAGCTACAATCTTTGTTTCCAAGCTTTTCACATTTCAGAACTGCAAGGGAAGGACTAAGACCTAAAGTTTAAAAAAAAAAAAAAAGAGCGATTATCTTGGAGGTGTGCTTACGAGAAATTACAGACTGGAAAAACCAGATGACTCCAACAAACCAATACATAAAAGTAATGGGATCTAATTTTTAAAAGGGTCAGATTTTCAACTTAAAAAAAAAAATTCAGTGACATCCGGACCTACAGAGCTGCAGGCAGCTGAGCTTACAGACCTGCTTCTCCACAGTCCCCCCTTGTCCCTGCTGTCCTGTATCTGGCACATGGGCCCCTTCCCCACCCCAAAAACTGCCCACCGGGTGCTAGTGTGCCTCAGTCAGCTACCCGTTCCTCAAATACACTATCTTACTTCACAGATAAAGACACAGACAGTTGATGGCTTTAAGTCATTTATTCAACATCCCACAGCGACAAGCCCAGGTCTGAGTAACTCAAAAAGACACCTCCTCAGTTCTGGAATACTACATTTCCCGTCCACATTCAGGAGACCCAAGTGGGAAGTGGGGTGACCCTTGGAGACCCCACATGAGGAAAATGGAAAAGTTAAGGGAGAACAGGGAAGGCAAAAATCAAAGACCTGGAAGGAGAAATTAACGGGATGCTGATGTATGATCTGAGTGGACGAAACAGTAAGGTCGGAAGTGGTTTGTCCAACACTTCACCCACAGCAGTGTCAGCGACAGCCTCTCTCTGACGTTCTGTATCCTCGGGTGCAAGGTTAGAGTTGACACGCTTGATTCTCCATAGTCCTCACTTCGCCCTCTTGTCGTATACCTGGCATGGGCCTGGCCCCTGATCCTGTCCCAAGACGAAGAGGTGATCAGGGTGAAAGTTCAGTCCTGAGAGAGCTCTAAGAAGCTAAGATCCCACATATCTATCACCTTTCAGACCTATCTCCGTGTGTGTACTGCTAGCCTTTCATACACATTTTCAGTGGCATCTTTTCTTGTCCTTTTTGATCACAATTTTATACAGGATTGATGAGGCCCCACACAGTGAGCGTGAGACAGAGCAGGGAGGACACGAGGTTCTGTTTTCAGCACACTTGACAACCTCCATCTTTACTTCTCTTTCACTGAGCTGATGATGCTTCAGCTTAGTACTCCTGGTAATTTCTTTTTTTCCACTACAAAGACTAAATGCAAAAAGATTTCAAGAGTTGTTGAAAACAAATCCTTTTTGCAGAGACTCAGATGATGGCGCTGTGGTACCAGCTGGCAACAGGAGGACGACCCACCAGGGCAGAGGAGGAATGTCTTACAGTAGCAAGTGTTAAAAAGTCAGGAGGGGATGGAGTGTTGATGAGAAACAGACAGTGGGTGCCGTCCAAGACAGCAGGTGGCAACACAGCACACGGCAACTGTGGCTATTGAGCTGGCTGGGCCCGACCCACCATCAACGCAGAGGACAGCCTCTTGGCACCCCCTAGTTGCAGCTGAAGCCCACCACGTGAAGGGCATCAACTCTCAGAGAAGAGATCCACACGGTCTTGGCTGGCTTTTACCTGTGTCTTTACAAATACATCTTTGTGACCTTTTTGACTGAATTAAATTAAACAGTGATGCTGCCATTTTCCCCACATCAAAATGGTTTCACGCCAGTAATTTCATGATTCACCCTAAAACACAAACTCCTCTCTACCTACCATGATCTAACCACACTCTCTACTTGAGCTGAGGTCCAAGAACACACGGTGCAGCGTCTGCGTCCTGCTTGGGCCATTTCTAGCAGTATGATCTTCAGCAAATCAAGTGGGCCGTCAGGGCTTCAGTTCTCTCATGGGCAAATTATGAAGATACGGATCCTGGGACCCACTTCATGGGACAGACATGGGGATGATCACAAGTATTGTTAGGGGATTGTGCACAAGCAGGTCCCACTACCACCAACTACGCGGTTGAGTTTCCCATACTTGGGGCAGTCTCAAGAGTCAGCACAGGCAGAGTGCGGTGGATAAGCCTCACCCTGGGAAGGGCACCTGCACGGTCATGGTATGGCTCCCGCCAGGCCAGGATGAAGAGAACTTAATCAAGATGACATATGTAAATAGTGCTTGGGGTGGGCTTGGTCGTAGGAAGCCTAACACCTATCCTTAGCTGTAGACACTGAGGTCACCACTGATTAGGTCCACAAGGCTAGGGCACAGGAAGACTGAACAGCTGTCCCAGATTACACAGGAGGTCAGTGAGTCACAGACCAGTCCAGACTGCCCCAAATCCCATGGCATCTCATGAGGGCCATGAGATCACTAAAGGCCTGAGGCGTCTCAACAGGTCAGGTGGGAATGCCACCGAACATACAATGCATGTAAGACACCAAGCCCACGCCATGTAGTAGCAGTAAGCGTTCAAACAATCGGAACTCTGTGGTAGTTGTTGTCACACCATCGTCTGCCAAAAACCATGTGTTCCTAATGGATATCGTGTGCTGCCTCTCCCTAGGCCTCACTTGGGATGTCAGCAAGCTCGCTCCTTGCTCCAGACCTGAGGTTTCCACAGGTAAAAAACGGAGGTAGAAGCAAAGGACTAAACCAGATCCCTCCCCCTTCCTTAACATGTCTACCACTTTATCATAAGCTCTCCCCAATCTCAGTCAGACCTCTCCACAGCGAGTGATCAATAGAGGGGGGCAGAGGGCCCATGGAAGACCCTCCTTCTGCCTCTTTATGTGGCAGAGGGTTAAGGTGAACTAACTCCTCCAGCACCCATACTGGGGTGCCCACTCCTCTCTCTTAGCCCCACCCATTCCTTATCAGTCACCAGCTTCTCCACAGGACTCGGGCAAGGCTATTTTTGGTATCACCCAACCCTCCTTTTTCCCTCCCAAATGAATGTTAAGTTGTTCTTTTCCACTCTCCTATTAAGGGTTTTCTTGGAAAGAAAATATTATTCCAAACCCAGAAATTTTATTTCTAAATTTGTGCAAATGTAAGTTGTAAGACATTAGCTGCATTTCACATTTTGTGCAAATGGCAGAAACAGGCAATTCGTGTGCTAGGGGATGGGGGCTGGCCAACGATTTCGATAAAATAAACCCTTTTTTAATTTAAATGCTAATGCACTGAATTAAAATTTAATAACTGAGGAAATTGAAAAGCCGAGCAGGAATATTGGAAATAAATCCAAGCAGAAACAGCTGAAATTAAAAATTCTAGAGAGTGGGAGGACAGCAGCTAAGCTGTCTTATATGATTACATTTTTTTTTTTCAGAATGAAGCAAAAAAAAAAAAATCCTATCTCTCGCTGGCTCTAGGGCAGTAAATCCACAGTGCTGTGATTTATTGCTCAATTTTCCTGAGGGAAAAAGGCTTTCTTTCATGCTGAAATATTTCATAAATTTCAAGCCAGCATAAATTCTTAATTTAAAAGTTATGGAGGTCACATTTAGTGCACTGGTACGGTTCCAAAATCTTAAAGGAATAGCAGCAACCAAGAAAAAAAAAAAAAGCAAAAAAGGAGGGGTAGAATTTGCTTTTTTTTCCCTTTTTTTCCTTTTGGTTTTAATTCATAAGTTGAAATTTCATTATTAAAGATTTTTTTTTTCCTCGATGGATAGAACCCAAAGTATGTGGGGAACTGGTCTGTGTTTGGAAATCTGCTACAAAAGATAAAGAGATAAAGATTTAATTCAATTATTAAAAAAGGGTTTTTTTTTTTAAGCCACTTGAGGAATTTCTGGTAAAAATTTCCTCCCTTCATTGCCCAGGAAGGGGTGAGGGTGGGGGAGGGTGGCCAATGTAATTGCTTCTTTTAGATCTCCAATCTTTTGTGCACACTGATATATTCATTTGTTATACAGCTGTTCAGCGGCGGAAAGAATGCTGGGGCGCCCATAATTCTAAGCAAATCAATCAAAAATTAATGATTTGTCATGCTTGCACAATGGAGGAAAAACAGCTCCTTGGGTCCTGGCTGCCTGATCTCAAAGAATGAAATGTCTTCCTGTGATAAGAGAGCCGAGCCAGAGGCTCAAGGCAGCTGAGATGTCGCCACCATTGTAGGGGCCTGATGGTCCCCCCGCCCCCAGCTTTGCGAAGTTATAGGGGCCACCATCTTGGAGTGGGCATGTTCAAGATGGCGCCTCAGCCAGTA
Organism: Ctenodactylus gundi; assembly: GCA_004027205.1. Classification (NCBI taxonomy): domain Eukaryota; kingdom Metazoa; phylum Chordata; class Mammalia; order Rodentia; family Ctenodactylidae; genus Ctenodactylus; species Ctenodactylus gundi. The sequence goes on along the minus strand of PVKB01000505.1, from coordinate 706,552 downwards.
AGCCACGACAGGTCCTGCACAACACATGTCCACTGCGGTATAATTAGGATCTTGCTTTTTCCCTCCCCCACTGCAACTTGAAAATCACTCCCTCTCATGAGAACTGAATGACTCCCCCTCCCCCGACTAGATTTAATTTGTCCCTGCTCATTGTTCTCCCAACACTGCTAACACACAGCCATCAGCGCCTCTGCCAACTCTAGGGAACTGAGGCAACAGTTCCTGGAGGGCCTACCAAACCACTCCCTGCCAAGATTGTGTGCCACTCCCTGGGGCAAAGACCTCATCCACACATGGACATGGCCAACAGGCCAAACATTCAGAAAATACTCTTGAATCTATTAACTGTGATTTTTTTCTTAGGAAATACTGATAAGGAAGTTGGCTAGATAAATGATAAACTGCCCTGGCCATTCTACTTAGATGGATTATATCCACTGATCTTTAATAATCAACCACTACCCAGCTGTCCAGTCTTAAAAACCTACTATGTGTCAAGTACTATGCTGGCATCTGTATGTGCAGTCTCGAATCCAAGGGGGGAAAATTCCAGTCCCCAGTGGTCAGGACTTCTCAGGCATCTCTGTACCCCTAAGGAGGGGAACTGTGCACACGATTTCAGAAAGAGGAAACCACTGTAAGGCTCCATCACTTTGGAAGTCTTGTTGCCAACTAATCCTTACTAACTTGTGTGAAGGCTGAATTCATGCGAGCTTACTCCATGTTTTACAATCATATGTATGGGTCTTACCCATATATGCCATATGTGCATTAGCTCAAATATTAACAGTATTTTAAATGACCAATGCATAGATCTGCAGGATGATGTGCATCCTCAGAAGGCACTGCAGACAACTGGGTACAGTATGAAGCCTGCAGGAAGCACCGACGTGACCAGGGAATGACTCTATGTCCACTATAAACATTAACAGAAGGCATGGGTCTGAAACAACTGAAGCCTTGATTTTTAATCTCTTTCCTTTCCAACAACCAGTAGATCCCCAAAACTGAACACGCAATTGTCTTCACACTTAATTTTTAGTAAGAGTGATCAGGGCAATCTTTTGGAAGAAGGTGAGGGACTGGCCATGCAAGTTCCTGGCAAGAGCGAATGGCTACTGCAAAGACTTCAGGGCAATTCTAGGCCTGCTGTGCTCAAGAACAGTAAGGATGCCGGAGTACCTGGAGTGGAATGAGTGGGGCCAAGTGGTAATGGGAAATCAGCTTATACAAGAGCCCTGCAGGCTACTGAAGGGCCTCTGTCTCCCCTTTAGAGGTGCAGTCCTCAACTTTTTTTTTAACAGCAAGAACACTTCTGTGGAAGACAATTTTTCTACAAGTGAATCTTCAGATCATAGGGTATTAGATTTTCATGAGGACTGTGCAGCCAGATCCCTTGCTAGGTTCACACTCCTATGAGAATTTAACAGTTCTGCTCATTGGACAGGAGGCAGAACTCAAGCAGCAATGTGACCTGCGGGGAACTGCTATAAATGCAGCATATGCTGGCCAGTTCCTAACAGGCCATTAACTAGTACTAGTCTCTGGTCTAAGGAATCACTAATGTAGGAAACCACCAAAGGACTTTGTCTAAGTGACACAACTTGACTTTATTTTTAAAAGATCACTGTAGCTGTTGTGTTGACCAGGAGTCCAAGATGAAAGGTGGAGGCTGTGAGGCCACTGAAAGTCCATGTAACGATGGGGCCTGACACTGAGGTGGTAGAAGTGGAAGAAGGAAGGAAGGGTTGGCTTCTGGATGTACTAGAAGACAGAACCAACAGGACTCTGCTGATAAACTGGATGCGGGATAAAAAAGACTCAAGGGAGACTACAATACAGGCAGGAGCTCCAAGAAATGGTAATATGTATTTCTGGTACATGAGAATATCAAGCACAGGCAAAGTACTACACAGAGCAGCAGGTCAAATGAGATCTCTCAGTGACCCAGAAAAGACACTGTAGTCTAACTATTCCTTGAATGAGCACTCACAGAGGCCAAGTGACTCTCCTGAGGTCATACGGCTAGTCTGAAGCTTAGTCAGAACTTACACAGGGCTTCTCACGCCATGTTCATGGCTGTGTCTACTACACACTTGGCCCTTCATCTTTAGAAACACTGAATAAAACCTGGCTCAAGCAACACTGAACTATTTTCTTACCTAACATCTAGGTCTCCCTTTGGGCACAAGGAATGCTTGTCTGTATTTACCAAGTTTCTGAAAAACGCCTAGTGAGAGAGATGGTGCCAATGCCAAACAATGGCTCTGTAAGCTAGAAAGATTTTGTTCCCTAGAAAACCTAAATATATTATAAATTCTTCGATGAAGGTATGCCTCTTTGCTTGTATGTGCTTTCTTTCCTACCTGAACCTGGTTGTGCAGCACCTCTGACTTTCCTGGGTTCTAACCCAGGAAAGGGGTAGAAGCAGGCTGAACGAGAAGATCCTGGGTGGAAAGAACTGGAACATGCTACTCTCCAGGACCTATTTATAGGGCTCACTGGAGGGGTGATTCTCAGCAAGGCCTAGAGACAAGGACCTGATACCAAGATGAATCCAACAAGGTTCCATATGTAATCATCCAATTATTTCTATGTATTGCTAGATATGCATAATATGTGCTGGGCACAGGACAGGTACTGGGGACACACAGCACAGGAGAGACTTGAACTATCAATTTATATTTACCAACTGACACATGCACTCAGAAGAAAAAAGGCTCAATTCCATGAGCATCTTTTCATAGGACCTGGTAAAATGGCGGATTCAATGGTACCCTGAGAGAAGGGTACTCACACAGGCAGTGCAGAGCTCATACTCAACGCAGGGACTGTTAAGACCTAGACATGAGGGAAATTCACACAGACTGGGTGAGGGGAACAACACCCACCATGTTCAGAGTGAGAAGGCACCATCTTGTCCAGCTGGAAAGCCCGGGTCTTGAAGCCATTCAGGGCTACAGTCTTCTCTGATGGCCTTAACCTCCAGGAAAGGAACCAGGACCACCCACTGTGCACAGACTCATACCAGCAGGTCATCGTGACTAGATATGCTACAGTTCAGACCTCCATCTGGACTTGGCAGAAAGGAATCATGGTTTGACTTTTTTTTAACCCTTTATTTTACCATGGAATTGTCACAATACTCCACAGAGTAGGCATGTCAGTGAGGTTTGAAGGGGACCCAGACACTCCATCATCAATTAGCTAAGTTTTTAACTACAAGAGAAACTCATAGAAAATTATCAACTTTTAAAATTTTCTCTCAGTTCAGATGCCCCTTTCACTCTTCCCCAAGCTCTTGGTGTGTGAGGCCAAGTGTCAAGAACTAAACCAGGTTTCCTGTGAACAGAAACATCATAGGTGTGTTTTCTGTGGGTTTCTGGGTACAGGGGGGTTCCTCTCTCTAAGCATGGCTATGTAGAATTGAGTCATCCAGACCCTGCTATCATCAGTCATTAGCAAGCAAGCACACAAAATTCAGGTAAAGAAGAGTGGAGTTTATGGGCAGCCCTTGAAGGCAAGTGGACCCCAAAGCACCTGCTGGCCACAGTACAGATGCACGTGGCCTACTACAGAGGCCAACGACACCTGCCAGGGAAGAGATGACAATGAGCAAGATGGCGAAGAAGAGAAAGCTCGAGGACAGAGAGCTCCTAGGAGTGACAAAGATAACTGAGAAGTAAGGAAAACGCTCAGCAAGAAGCCGGCACACAGCAGTGGCTCAGAGAATGGCAGAAGTTTGTTACCATTTGTTAAAGATTAAATTGCTGCAACTGCTGAGAAGGCCTGAGAGTCTCAGACTGTCTCCACACACAGACCTGGGCCCTTGGCAGGGAGGTCCTGAGTCACGAACGTCAAAAGAAAGTAAGGAAACCTGGCCTTGGAAGGGTACAGTCGTCTCCACATGGGACCTACCACCTGACGTGCAAACTAGGGTCCTACTTAGAAAGCAGCTGCCACTGTGGCTTGAACCCCAAGACCACAGATGAATGCAAATGGTGCTACAGGGGCTCATCGTGGTTTCATGTCTGTTCATGGTCTGCTGGGCTGGTCAAAGAGTGTTCTACATGTTCCTTCGGAAAGAACAGTCTTCTCCTGGGCTAGGCCAGGGAGGGGGTGTGGTTTTTAAACATTTTGTGATTTTACATTGACAAGAGTTTCAGAGAGAGTGTGGGAGACCTTCTTGCTCCTCCACTTGCATGCAGCGATTGGGCAGGGGACAAACATGGTCACAACTCCATGTTCGCAAGAACATGTGGGCTAAGAGAGGTGGAAGCCATCTTCCTTCCAGGAACAAAGGCCCCAGGCTCCAGAACTACAGAAGATGGAAGCCAGGGGACAAGGCAGAGGTGGCCATCCCCAGGCGTCAGCTGGGTGAAAGGCCCAGCCATTTACTAGTACGACCTTAGATGCACCATGACTTGGAATACCTCAGGCCTCTCCTCTGAAGAACAGAAGATCCTGTGCCCATCACTTGGGGCCATTGAAGGGTGAAGTGTCCTGTGCTCAGTCCTGTGTTTGGAGCAGACCTTGGTTCCCACAGTTGCAGCAGCAGCACTATCTCAGCACAGAGGGTCTCCACTGGGCGATGCTTGCCATCCAGGACCAGCCAATGTCTACTAGGTATCTCCTATGTGCTGCCTGGGAGGGGCACAGAATACAACTCTCATTTAATGTCCTTAAGTACCCTCCAGGGCAGGGACATCACCAGCCCCAGCATGTAGGTGAGGCCTCAGAGGCAGGCTGGGTCCAGGGACCTAGCCAGGATCCTAAACCGGGTCTACCTTTTCAAACCCCTGCATCCAAGGCCAGTGGGCGACCCTGGGGAATAACTTTCCCTCATTTTTGGAGTGGATATGCTCCTCTGGTGCAGAAATGTTTCTCTGTTTATCCTATTTGTTTTTCTTTCTTTTTTTTAAAAGAATGCATCTCAGTTCTTTACAGTCACACAGTTAATCTCTCAATTTATAAAACAGTGAGTCATGTGACTGGATTCCACAAAAATTCTCTTTTCAGGTTTATGATTTTACAGAAAACTCCAGGGAAAACTGCCTGGAGCAAGTTAAAGCCAGATCAGCCATAAACCATGTCCTGGTACAGTCTCACCAAGCCAAGACTCAGATTACTCATTAAATATGTGATAAATATTCACTTCAGATCAGCAGGAAGTGGGGGAGGGAGTTTAAAAAAAGGAAAACATTTTGCTTCCTGGAGAAAAATAATCTATTATAAATACAAAGGACAGCAAGCTCCAAAACAGACATATTCAGAACCAGGAGACAGGGCTATAAATACCCCCTCTAAAGACCTTACAGTGTTAAGTGAGCAGAAACGGCAGAAGCTGTACTCTGTCTCCTCAAGGGAACCCAAAGCCTGACCCCACTGTGACATGGCCCTGCGGTGTTGGACAGCCTCACCAGGCAGCAGCAAAAGCCACCCGTGCCAGGAGTGTCCTCTTCTCACTTGCTGGGAAAGGCACTCCCAGCAGGAGAGGACCTCAGCCTACTGGCCTGCCCAGTGGGACTACCGAGGGCCTCTCAGAAACCTCCCACCTGACACCCAGAGCCAGGCAAAGTATTCTGCCCCAGCCACTACGGAGCTCCATGACCTAGCTCCAGTATTGCCACATGTCCCTGAGCCTGTTTTCTCCAATGCAAAACACAGATAAAAAACTGCCCAATCCCACAGCTGCTTAGAGGATGAAATGAAATATAAAGTCTGTAACTTTCTCAGCCAGTGCTAATAACACTACATGACCCACACACATGTGACATCATTTTGATTATGTGGATAAGGAAAAGTAAAATTAATAACACTTGAAATTCTGATCACAATAACGATGATGTGCAAGAGAGATCTGGCACAGTAGCTTCCAGCACAGAATCTGGAGGTACAGGGACTGGGTTCCAACTCTGGCTTTTGTGCCAAGGTGAGTGACACTGGGTAAGTTGCTTAACCTCTGTGAGTCAGTTTCCTCCTCTGTCAAATGGAGATACTAACAGTACTTACCTTACAAGGTTACAGAGGCCTAAATCTGTACCTGTCACATACTAAATGATATTAAATATTACCACTTTTATTAATTTTTATTAAAATTATTTCTCAGTAGTGAACTTCAGATGCAAAATTACCATTTATTAAAATCCTCCCAAATCCCTTTTCCTTCTGAGTCTCAGTTTCCCTAGTGATAAACTGGAAAATTTTGATGAAATGCCTCCAAGGACTCTCCTAATTCTGAACCTTACTGATTTTGTTGTCTGGGTCTTTGCTTCTGCCACGCGTAAATCACAGTCAACTCCGGCCTCCTCTAAGAAGCCATCCCTGACCAAAGGGACACCTGGTCCTAGAACACTGAGGACATTATCTGATCACAGAATACCAGCACTCTTGGCAGCCCCACTGCCAGATACATTATAGATTGTTTTTTTTTTTTTGAGCTCCCCGTGGCTCCAGAACACCCAGGGTTAGGGCTGTCTGTATACAGATGGAGGTTCATAAAGGTGGGTCAACTGGTTGAAAACTTAAGGAAATAATTCTGCCAATACTTAGAGAACTGAGGTGACGAACAGGGTCTAGGCTACCAACTAGTCCAAGAATGAAAAGCAGGCTTTATTTTTTAGGGCCAAGTCTAATCAACTAATAGTGACCTGTGTCAAAAGGCTCTGGGGCCACAATCAAAGCTCAGCTAAAGTCATGTGATCGCTTGGTGATGTCTGCAGTGAGCAAGTGGGGTAAAGATGGGGATGGTAGCATGGGTGTTCCCTCTCAGCCAATCCAAACCCCTCCATGCACCGAAGGAGAAACTGAGGTCTGCTCAACTCAAAAGACCATCTTTCATTCCATTCTCATTTGCAAAAATAATCCTATACAAAGAAAGAGCCGTGGACCTTTATAATTCAGAGTACAAAGAGACATCAAAAGACAGAAGGCCAGAGACAACAAATACACATAGAAAAAAATATACACAAGTGAAGTGCACAGCTTACTTTTGTTGTAAAACAGAAATAATCACAGAAGGGCAAAGAAGACGTTCTAAGTAAGAATCTCTTTTACTTTTTTAAGAAAGAAAAGTCTGGAACACATGCTTAAAGTAGAAATCTTATGAATTCCTATTGCAAAATAACTCCTGGCCAGCCAACCACAATCTCTATAAATATATCACAAGATCAACAGTCCAGGCAAATGAGGGAGGGGGAACAACTGTATGAATTTTTTTCAAAATCAAAAGAGTTCCTCACAGTTGGAAAGGAAGGAGCCACCCATTTTCCTGCAAAAAAAGGGTCATGAAGAAAGACTGTAATTCTACACAGCCCAGTGGGTGCCTGCTGAGAAATCTGGGCAGCCAGACCATTTTGAAATTATTCTACAATTCTGTTTTCTTTGCAGGAGGGAAAAATCTAACGTTCTGAATTTGTTAAGGCAGCCATGGTTTTACAATGGCTTCTATGGGATTACAGAGTGGAACAGCTCACTGGACCCTCTCAGGGGTCTGACTTGGGATATTTTTCAGGAACTGGAACAAGAAAACAAAAATGTCACCCTAAGTCTTTTTTTTTTTTTTTTTTTTTTTTGAGATGGGGGCTCACTCTATAGTCCAGACTGATCCTGAACTCACTACGTAGCCCAAACTGTCCTCAAACTCACAGCAAACCACCTGCCTCAGCGTCCTACAGGATTATAGGATGTGCTACAGGATTACAGGTGTACACTACCTCATCCAGGGTGTGTGTTGCTGAGGAACTGAACTCAGGCCCCTGTGCTTCATGCCAGGTCCTTTGATTAGAGACAACTTAGCACAGGGATTTGAGTGGGAAGGCAATGAGTGAACTGAGAAGCCAAACAAGGCCGAGAGGCAGCCAGGTATGAGCACATGAGAGAGCCGCTGTCGTCATCCCACATCTGGGCAGATATGAGAATAATGATGATGCCAAAAGTTGGAGCTGTCCAGCAAGAGGCAGAACCAGAGAAAGGGCTGTCTGCCGGCAATGGGCCCAAAGGCAAGGGTGGGTTGATACAGAGGACATCGTGACAGACAGAACACACCAGGAGAAACACCCCTGCCTTCTCCCTTCCTCTGTGGGCCAATTTTCCTGCTGAGTTTCCTAGAGATGAACTACCTGAAGCCAGAAAACAAGGTCCCTGGGAAAAGGTGTTCCCTGCCACAAGGCACAACAGAGAAAAGGTGAGAACGACTTGAGATCTCACCAACACCTCACTGGCTAAGTGGGGAAGCTCTATGAGGGCAGACAGAGCTCACCAAAGGGTACACCTGGGTCCAGCTTGCCTGGCTGGTCTCTTCCCCCTCACCGGCAAGGCTGTTTCACCTTAAGCTGCTTTACCACTTGTACCGCTCAACAGAATCACAGCTCTGAGTTTAAAGGAATCTGAGAAATGGAAAAGTGGCCATTCAGTTCTAGTCCCCAACATGTAAGAAGCCTGGATGGCCCCCCAGCACATTTCTACTTCCAGCCTTTGCTAAGAGCCTACTATTGACAGAAAACCCCTTACACAGAAAACGAGCTGTCCCATCCCCCAGAGACCTAGGCACCTAGTGAGTGCTCTTCTGACCAGACTCAAAGGGATCCAGGCACCCAAGTCTGATGACCCATGGAAGGATGGGGGGAAACCACTGCTTCCGGGGTCAACTTTCTACCCTCGAGGCTACTTCAGATCCACATTAGAACTTGCTATTGTTTTTAGAACTGTTTTACAAAAAGCAAAAGGTATTTCTACCCTACCTGGGGAAATTTCTTTGTCCTGGCTTTGGCTGAAGGGTTGACTTAGCTAATTCCTTAAAGAAAAAAAAAAGGACCCTCTCCTTCCTTTAAGCTTCCATTCCCACCTCCCTCCCCTGTTTTCTTAAAGCACTTATTGCCTGGGCCATTCAAACAGTATTGATCAAGCAGCTGGTACACTCAGTCATCTTTTTATGACCTGTCTTCTCAGCTGGACCATCCATCTTCCCTGGGCAGGGGCCATGTCTCTGGATTCCCCAGTGCCCACCAGACAGCCCAGCATACACAGCGTCTACACAACATCCTTAAAGGGGAAGATGACTCCGGTTCCCGATAGTTTGTGTCCGGGTGAGGTAGGAATAACATATTCTATCAGTGAGTACTTAGTGATCAGGGGAATTTCTCCAACTATGACTTCACTTAAATTTGCACAAGGCAGGAGTCATTATTTCCATTTCAGAGAGGAAGGAGCAAAGATTGAGTCATTCTGCCCAAAGTCACGTGGTTACTTGCAGGGCTGAGATTCAAACTCACATCTTCCAAAACAAACACTAAGATTCATTCCTTTCCAAGGTCCTATGTCTTGTTTCTCTTCTCATGAGAGGAGGTGTTTTAAAGAAATCATTAAATGAAAAAAGACTTCACAAATGTTAAGGCACTTGAAACAGTGGCTGTTCACCATTGTCTTTGCTGTCAACACCCTTATCACATCTCCATCACCACTGCACTCATGCCACCTAACACCCAATCATTTGTAAGCAATCTTCATAGCCAAAGTGGCAGACTATGGACAATGCCTGTGTTCAGTGTAAACTGAAAACCATAGAAAGTCTTGCGACTCAACAGTTAAGAGGAGACATTTAAAACCATCTGACTCTCAGAAGTCCACCCAAGGTACTGACCATTCCTCCACACCAGCCATTCGCTACCACTTTTTCAAAGCCAGGCTTGCACTTCCCGCCTACAGATTTCACTACTCAACACCTCTGCATACAAAACACAGTACACTGTCAGTCTCCGAGCCAGAAGTCCTGATATGCACATGGAAAATAAAAGCCTGGAAGTTGAAAAAACAATGCACACGATCGCAAGTGTATCAATGTAGTCTGCATGCCCTCCCATGGGTGCCAGCCATGTTCTTCTTTTGCCAGGTCCACTGTGCAGCCACCATGATTTGGTCCAAAGTCTTTGGACAAATAAATCCAGCAGCCACCAACCCTGCTAAGAGACAAGATGAGGAGGCAGCACTGTGACCAGACTCTCACATCAATTCTCCCACAAGGTTCTTCTAGAAGGATCTCTAGAGCAGCTGAGCACCTCAGCCGTTACATCCACTGCCACGTTTCCCCTTGTTTTAACCTGGCCTTGTCAAAACAGTCTTACCAACTCCCGTAGCCGTTGATTCCATAATGGAGTCATAAACAAATTTTTTCTCCATTTTATTGATACATATAAGTGCAAAATTTAAGGTTTACAATGAAGTTGAGCATTTTGTGCACCTACGTATCTTGTCAAGGTGACAAGGACTTTCCCACTCTCCTTTTGTCCCTCCCCTTACCTTTCCCTCCCTCCCTCCCTGCCCTACCCCCCTGTTTCACTTTGTTTTTCATTTTAAGTTCCATAAGAGGTGTGATCTGGGACTCTCATATCAGAGAGACCATTGGATGTTTCTTTCACCTTATGCTTCTGACTCACTTCACTAAGCATGATGTTCTCAAGTTTCTTCCATTTACCCATAAAAACCTCCACACTGTTGGACTTTATAGATGCATAGTATTCCAAATTTTTGAATGTTGTACAAAAGAGAAAAAAAAAGGTTCATGCACAAGACATATATTGTATTATCTGTAATGGAAATTTGGGGACAACCAATTAGCACAACAATGCAAACAGTTTTGCTTACAAAGCTCAGGAACAGTGAAAGGCTACATGAAACACACATACTAGGTGACAAGAACAGAACCGAAACTATACACATAAGTTTATATAAACATCACACACACAACACACAGACACACACACAAACACACATACAGTATCCACAAACAAAAGTGTTGGTCTTGGATGGTTAAAAAAAAGTCACTTAATTTTTTTCTTCCTTCATGCTTGGCTATTATTGCTACTTTTCAGGAAAAACTCATTATACTTTAAAATACACATCTAGAAAGGCAGGTATTGGAACAAGGTGATGGCCGGTGACCCACCGTACTCCAGACTGAAGATCTATGACTATGCAAACTCCTGTATTTGTCTGTCCTGAGGGTGGACCTGGGCACACAGCTACCCAGTGGGCAGTTCTACATACAAGGCACTCAGGCCCCACCCAGGAAGCAGACAAGGTGAGCCCCGGAGGACCTTCAAACACTGGGAGCTCCTTTTCCTTGGGGTCTCTTACAGGATGCCACCTTTAAGCACTCTTGTCTTTTTTAACACAGCAGATCTCAGAAAAGAAGTTTTTATACGGTAAGGAGTGGTAACCACAATAGTTGGGTGAGTGTTAGTGTGGATTAAGACACTATTACGTACCAGCAATTCTAAAAGGCTCATTAAATGTGTCTGATCTCGTCAGCATCCTCATTAAGTCAGGATTATTCATCCAATTTACAGCTGGGGAAACTGAGGTGGTGAAAGGTGATGTGACCTGCTGGTTGGGAGAACTGGATGCAACTGAGAAGGTCTGTGGCCAGGTGGTCTGGCTACATGGCTCAATCTGGAATGCAAGTGTTGCCTGGGCATCTTTAGGAACCATCACATTTTATTCTCACCACTTGACTGTGTGATAAACATTATTGGTATCACTTTCCTGGGACTGCCCAGACATCCAAGTACTATTATAACTTTATAGACAAAGAAACTGAGGCTGAAAATAGTGAAGTCACTTGTCTCAAACTACACGGCTAGAACCCAGCCCACTCACCTGGTTCCACAGCCCACGCATTCAATTATCCTGCCATCAATATCTAACCCAAAAGGAAGTGAAATGAAGGAGCTACATTAAGTTGAAATCCACTCAGAGTAAAGGTCAGAGTTTGCTCAGAGGTGACGAGCTCTGTGGGGCCTGCTGTAGGATGGGTGATAATTTGGTGAAAAAAATAAATCAGTAGGTTTGAAAGAATGGATGGATCAGCTACCCAGAGTGGAAATGGGAGTGTAGAGCTAAAAATGTGGTGCTGCTTGACCGGCTACAGCATTTCTAGATCCTTCTAGAAGATGTTAGACCTTTCTGGAGCTTCCCAGACTTGTCTTTAACACCTAGTCTTTTGTGCTTCTTATTTAAGGGCCACCATCTTTGAGTGAAAGGCTGTCGACCAAATATTTCATTTCCTTTACTCCCCTTTCTGGTTTCACAAGTGTAGTAAAAAGTTAATGAATCTATAAATTGCTCACTGGCTTAAAAAAAGAAAAAAATAGTTAATGGAAATTTTAATGAAACGCCCAGTCTGCATAACTGATGACAAACCCAGGGCTGGACCACCTGGCACCAAATGACCCAAATAGGGTGTCACAAAAGCCTGAGCGAAGCGGGGATCCAAGTGCATCTACATCTGTAAGACAACAGTCTTGAATCCAGGCTTTAGAATGGCATCTGTCCAAAAGGAAACATTATCCCCATGTTCCATCATCAAACTGGGAAACCCCATTTCTGAGAAAAGAAAAATGGTGCCAAGCTCCAGTGGTTCTCCTGGGGTCCAAGGCCAAAATGGCAAAAAGCAGGATGACCAGGAAGCTTCCCTGTACCAAGAGCCGATCACCGCACAAGTTCCTGAGTTCTTCTCTGCAAAAGTTAGAGCTGATGGGAAAGGGGATGTATTTTGGAAAAGGTACCCCTGGCCTTGCTGGTACAGGCTCCCTACCCAGCAATACTGCTTTGATGCCTAGTCCACGCATGACACTGAGCTGGAACCTCTACAGACCTTACTTTTTGTGGGCCTCTACAACAAGGAAAGTTTAATATAAATCACCCCATTTTAATCTGTTATGAAAGAACAAGTTCAGAGACACTGAGTGACCACCCCAAAGTCACAGTCAGTCCAGCGTCATCATGACAAATGTTTATAGAAAATCATCTCAGCTTTTTACAGAGCTGTTCTATACGAAGCTTACTTGCCTCCATTCAAGACTCTTTCCATCCAATTACCTCCAGCTGTCACCTGTTCGATTTTTGCAAGGTACAAGCCTGTCCCTACAGAGATTCCCTGGCTTAAACTTTTAATTCATCAGTACACTTCCCTCACACATCTCCTCCTCTGGGGCAAGACCTTGCTTTTCTCCAGCTGGGAACACACCTGTGCATCTGGCCAAATCACTGCTCCCAAACCGGCTCCCACATTCACAGCCCAGGGAGCTCTCCCCCAGTGGCCTACTCATCCTAGTCAGTGGTCTCCAGGGACCAGACTAGCTGAAGAACATCCCCCAAGGACTTGGGGGGGGGGGGGGCTCGGGAGTAGCTGTTCTGCAGCAGGTTATTGGGGGTGGGGGGTAGCTGTGAAATGGCGAGCAGCAGCAGAAGGGGAGCTGTGAGCAAAGCTCCACCTCTCCCAAGGTCCCAGTCCTTCCAAGACCACAGACTGGAGACGCCTGCCCTAGATAGTCCTCACACCAGGAAATCTCCACCTCACCCTTTTCCTTATCCCCAACTCCACCCAATCTCACTCTTCCTCGTGGCCCCATTGTTCAGTCACTTGCCTACCTCATTCCCCGGGCTGAGGGCACCAACAGGCTCATTCAGTGAGTGCAAGCCTGGACCAAAGAAGAGACTCTGGAGACTCGGAGAATGGGTAAGGAGGGTGCCAGATGCCGCCCCATGGCCTCCTCATCACACAATCCGGCGCTCAATACCTGGTTCCACATGCAACTCTGCCCAGCCCTCCTCAGCCTCTCCCAGTCTCTCTGGGGGGAATCACACACGTCATCAACTCAGGGTTACTATGGACGATGGAGGGCTGGCAGAAGCAGGTTGAAATGCTGGCTCCTCCACCACCTCTGACCTCCTCTGAGGATCCAGTAGAGTGAACGTGGTTAAAATACAGACAAGCAGAGGCAGAGCCAGCAGGGACAGGGCACCAGAAACAATAGGAGACTATGGAAGGACAGGGCAGAGAGTGGCCACTGAGCATGTTTGGGAGAGGAGAATCAGGCCCAAGCAGTGTTCTAGGCCAAAGGCAAGCTACACGGATAGGCACAGACCCCAGCCTGCCACAATCAGGGACACGAAATACCTGGAAATTTTAACTACTGCTTTTCGTTTCCAGAGATTCTGAAACCTCTTTCTCTTTGTTTTTCCCCTAAACCAGTTACAATTAGCATAGAGGGATATAATTACGTTGTTAGTCTAATTGCCTGTTTGAAGCAGGATCTACGGGGGTTTAATGGAAGATTTGAAGGGGGGTAGATAAAATAAAGTCAGGGTAATCACAGAAGAGATGTTTAACGTGACTTTCTTCCCAGGTACAGAAAAGGTCTGAACTGTGCCAGAGGCCAGGGAATTGAGTCTCGTGCCAACTACCCGGCCAAGCTGGGCAGGGAGCAGTGCTACCAGGCAGCACAACTTCGTTAACAATTGATTTTGGAGATGTTGACCTAATTAATCAGGAAATGATCCTAAAAGGGCCCTCCGACTTGGAGCCTTCCCACTATTACAGGCAGTGACACAGTTGCATGTTGGTGGGCAGTTGTTTCCCCAGGAGGAGCCAAGGTGGTGCTCACTGACAAGGCTGGTTGTGTAGGGGCCTTCTCCTGTGCGAGGGGAGAGCAGAGGTTCCCCGGGGACGAGTCTGAGGTCAGGGTGAAGAGATTCCCCTCCAGGGAAAGAGTCTGAGTGACAGGTAGTGAGTACCCTGACAATAAAGGCAAGGGAGTTCCATGACCCAACTATGGGGATGCAGAGAAAATCTGTTCTGAGGATGAGGGACAACTGGGAAATAAAGGGTTCTCTTCTTTCCCCCTAACCAACCATCCCTGCTAATGGTCTCTTGAGTTTTAGGAAGCTCATGTGGTGACACCTAGCCCTCCATGGGGACAAGGGGAGATCAAAGACCTCATGGCGACCTCTTAGTTCTTAAATGTAGAAAAGAAGAGGCTTGCCAGCCATGCCAGTGAGGACAGAGGTCACTCCATCAGCAGATAAGACCCTGGGCACACCCAGCCATCTGCAGGACTTCCTTGTGCTCACCTGGCACAGTGGGCTCCTGGCACCATGGCTGGTACTGTGGCACCCAAACATGGATGAATGACACAGAAAGGCCCTTCACCAGCAACTACCAGGTAGATCTGGTGAAACAACATGCAACCTTTTAATCTATTAACTTTTGATCTGAAACATCTGATCCAAGGAAAGGACTTCCAGAATCCTTTTTGAACCTTCTAATATTGCAGCTACTGCCTCTTGTGATCGAACAACTGTTGGTGCTTATGTGGTGTGACATCTTGGCAACTCAGGTCTGAGAACTTATGTAAGCATACAGATTGCCAGGCAAGGGCCTTGGTGGTGGGAAATTAAGCTGCCACCTTCTGATTGACTTATGCCTACAAACAGGTTGTCAGATCGCATGTCAGATGTGCTGGGTTTCTGCATGCTCCCATTCAGGATGACGGTGACCACAGAGACATTCCCACTTCATTGGTAAGGATGCACTGAATGTATGAACCAAATCAGGAATACTCACTGAAATCCAATAAGGATGAGGGTAGCGGAGGCTGCTCTGTTGCTGGAGAGACCCTCGTGTCTACAGTTCAACCTGCCTGGGTACGCTATGACCAAAGGAAAAACAAGCCACCATGCTTTCACTGCTTGTCAAGAACAAGACGGCAACTGGAAGAAGAGGAACCTTCTCTCTCCCCCCCCATCTCTTCGGATTTTTTGATTTAGAGGATCTGAAAGACGACGCTTGACAGATGACAGCAGCTGTGGTTTCCTTGGTGGGAGAGGGCAGAGGGGAAAGGCAAATGCTGGGATGAAACACAGCAGTAGAGGTATGGCCCTCCTTTCTGTAGCTGAGACCACTGGCGGCCAATTTCATGTTCTAAAAGGCTGGGAGGCCGTCTGCCTGCTGAAGAGCATCTTTAGGGCTGTTTCTGCCTCAAGGATGTGTGGCCCCAAGGCCATCCCTAAGGCCAGATGGTGCGTGGTATAAAGGACAGCTGGGTCTCTCAATTCAGTGGTTCTACAGTCATCTAATAATAGTTGGAGGTTACACGATGGCAGAAGTGGAAGGCCCTGGTAGGGATCTCTGTGCCAGGCCCTGTGCTGCACTTTGAAGATTTAGATGATTAACAGGACAAACACCTCAAGGAACTTGCCACCCAGGAGTACCACCACCACGTCGTAAGTCATGAGTGCACAGCAGTGACCGACATCACGAGTGCAGCCCTGTGTGGCAGTGAACTGAGGACCACACATACATCACCTCCTTCACAGCCTACCACTACGGGTAGGGAGACTGCGTCACCATGATGCAGGTGAGAAAACTGAGGATTACTGAGATTAAGTATCTGATCAAGCAGAGCACCCCAGGTTCCAATTCAGCTCTAACTGAACCAAAATGCGCCCGGATAATCCCAACTAACCAATGTGGAGGAAGTCACTGAAAAGCTCCAGGACAGATTCTTTGTCAAGAGACCAAACGGGCAAAAGCCTGCTTCCCCCCTTCCTTTCCTGAGCGACTCTTCTGAACTGAGTGCCGTTCGGGGTAACTTCAGTGAGTGGTGGTGCTGGGTAACACCAAGCCTCTACTCAGGAGGGGAGAAGGGAGATGCCATCCTCAGAACCAGAAAAGAAGGGCAGGACTTTCAGGAACCATCCAAACCAGAGCAGACTGTACCTGCCAGGCACTCTGCACTGACGGCAAGCATCCATTGTCCATCCCTGGACAACCACCCGCTGGCTCCTGCTCGGCTCTTAAAACCCACTAACCGGAGACTCTGAGATCCACTGACACGGCACAAAGTCCCCTCTCCCCCATCCTCCACACACCCCCTCGAGGGGTGCCCTCACCACTCCTCCAAAGACAGGAAACTGAAGCACGCAGCACCTCCCACCTTGGCCATGACCCTGTTTAACACTGCAGCATGCCCCCCACCTTGAGGTGACAATTACACACTGTGTCCAGGCTGCGCTTCCCCGCAGGTACACGGTCTGCCATCAGGGGAGTGAAGGTGGGGCATCTTCCAGGAGCAAAAGGCTGCCTGTCTCTGAGAACTCAAGACAAGTCCCAGGACTCCCATTTCCTTGGAAAACACTTTCTACACTTGCCACCAATAAATCGTCTGAATCTTTTTAAAAAGCACCCCCCCCCCCCCCCTTCCCACTTCCCTAATTGTACTCACGGCTTTTTGCTCCATAAATTTAATTAACTTGCTATGTGACCTTGAGTTAGACAAGCCTCCGCCTCCCTTCAAACTCAGTTTCCCTGCCTGTAAAGTGAGAGTAGGGCTATACCGTCTCAGCACGCTGACAGCGTGAATACCCCGACATTCTGTGAGGGGGCTAAGCCCTTGACCTTGAGTGCCAGGCTGCTGCAGCCCGAGCTCCCAGGGTGCCAAGACCCCCAGGCACTGAACAGCTCGGTGCCCGACAGCGGCACTAGACCTCAAGGCCTCGGCTCATCCTCGATGAGCAGACAGGACTGCCCAACCTGGCCAGGTCCTCTCTGTCCCCGAAGGACCCCAAAGTTCAAATTTGCCTCTGGCATGTCAGTAGAGCTGCCAGTCTGTGGGAGCAGGAGAGACTTCAGATCAGGGGCTGGATCCAGAACATAAGCGTGAGGCTGAAATTGTAATAATAATAACTGACATTTATATCACGCCTTTCATCCCCAAATCCCAAATTAATTAACTTTTTACGAGACATTTTTAAACTAGTGCCATTTAATAAAATTCTATTAGGAGAAGTCTTTTTTTTTTTCCTCAGCCCTATATTTTTATTAACAGCCACCAAAAATATAATTTACAGGCAACCGAAAGCTAGTCAAGAGTGGGACCGGGAGAGGAAGGCTCTGCGGACCAGAAAGCAGACGGGCAGCATGGACGCAGGGGCCACCTCCTGGCCCCACTCAGGGTGCCTGTGCTCTCGGTGTCCCTGGGTCAGAGAAACTGTGCACGCCCGACTCTCGCCCGCCATCGTTCATTTCATATTTATTGATCATCTATTCTCTGCAGCTGCTGTACTAGCTGCATTGGATAAATCAAGCGAACAAAGGAGTCAGGGCCTTACATTCTTGGAGAGCACCATTTCAGAGTAGAGATGTAAAATGACCATCACAGCTGGCCCTGGTGGCACAGGTCTGCAATCCCAGCACTCAGGGAGGCAGAAGGATCACACGTTTAAGCACAGCCCAGGCAACCCAGCGACTTAGCAAGACCCTGTCTCACAATCAAAACTAAAAGTAGTCTGGGGAGGTTGCTCAGTGTAAAGGAATCGTCACGTCAGTCAGGAGGCGATGACCCTGTGGCAGGTGCTGAGAGGGAAGACCTTTCTCTCTCCCCTATGACAGACAGAATTAGAGACAGAAACAATCCAGTCTGGAGTTGGAGGCAGGGAGGTGAAGAATCAACATTTACGGGATGGAAGAACGGCATAGCAGCTACAGCACTTGCCTAGCAAGCACCAAGCCCTAAGTTCGATTCCCCAGCACCACATAAACTGGGTGTGGTGGCTCGTGTCTGTAAACCCAGCATTCAAGCTGAGGTTGGAGGATTGCTGTGAGATACAAGCCTGCATGGGCTACACTATGAGTTCAGGACCAGCCTAAACTACAGAACAAGACCCTGTCTCAAAAAAAGAAAAAGGGAAAAAAATCAATATTTAATCAAATCAAAAGATGACAGGCATAAGCCAGACCCAGGCGGGGGTGGGGGAAGAGGCACCCTCCAGGCCAGGCCCACGGAAACAACAGGGATGATAAGGCTTGGGGGCTGGAAGACGCTGGGCATGGCTAGAGGAGGAAAGGCAGGCCAGCCCAGAGGGAAGGGGGGTGCAGATGGCACTGGGAAGGGGCTTGGAAGGACTTCAACCTGAGGAAATGGTGAACTGACCACTGCTCGCGTGCACACATCTCAGAATCAAACTTCTTTTAAATAACTGGGCCACTGGCCACCCATATACTCCCCTGTGTTTGTAGAACATCACCTTTCCATGCACACCATCTATCTACCATAGTGGCTAAATGCCACACATGGTACCAAGAGTCTGCAAAGGGGTACCAAGAGTCTACAAAGGGGTAAATCCAGGAGCTGGAAAAAGACCTTAGCAGTTAAAGCACCTGCCTGAGCTCACCTCTCCAGCACCATGTAAGTCAGCGTACAGGAGGATTACTATGAGTTCAAGGTCAGCCAGGGCTATATTGTGATTTCAGAACCAGCCTGGACTACAGAGTGAAACACTATCTCAAAAAAAAAAAAAAGAGAGAGAGAGAGAAAATCCAAACTGAGATGTTCCGTCCCACGGAAAATACATGCTGATTTCAGAGACCTCATACAAAATTTTAAAAAAGGCACAATCTTAGTAAGAATTTTTATTCTGATTACATGTTGAATTTGATAACATTGTGGAGATACTGGGTTACATAAAACATATGATCCAAATTAATTTCACCTACATCTTTCTTTTCTAAATGCAGCTATTAGAAAATTTAAACTTGCATGTGGCTTACACTGTATTTCTGTTGGACAGCTCTGCAATATGTATTTAAGAACAAAGAATTTTAAATAAAAAATTGATCCACCTGCTGTCAAGGGGAAAGTGAACCACACAGCTAGGGAGGCAGGAAAACACAGCTCAGGGGCTGGCGAGGCCGGTGGAGTATTCGCCCAGCTCACCCGTCAGTCCTCAGTGAGGGCGCGGGAATCTCACACTGGGCTGGACTGCACAAGGCCACGCCAGGGTCAAAGGGAAGCTGGAGGCTCTAAGAAGCCGCCAACCATCGCATTCTCCAGCCAGGTTCAGTAAGAAGAATGGTGCTAGCAGGAGCTGCTGATGTATGCCCACAATCCCTCCCAGTACTCTGGGAGGCTGAGGCAGGAGAGTCCCAAGTCTGAGCCCAGCCTGGGCAACTAGGCAACTTGGCGAAGCCCTGCCTTACAATTTAGAAGGAGGGGAGCTGGGGATGTAATTCAGTGTGAACTCAAAGAGGAAGAGGAGAGGAAGGGAGGGAAGGAGGAGGAGAAGGCAGAAGGAAAAGGGCCAAGAGACGAAGTGGAAGATGCTGGAACAGGCACAAGGAGGAGGAGGGAGGAGGGAGAGAAGGCAGAGGGGGTGGGGGGGGGCGTTAGGAGCATGAGGAGGTGCAGGTGGAGACAAACGAAGACGAAGATGAGGAGAAGGCGGCCACAGAAACACCTGAACCTCCTTTGACTCCGAAGTCCCAATTCCTAACAAAGCAACACCATCGAATGGAAAGCCACACCTTCCCTCCTCACACTGGCCGGGGCAGACTCTGCACCCTCCTTCTTTCAGTCCCCATAGTGACACAATCTGGTGGCCCAGAATGGGCGTTCTGGGGTTTTACATTATTGAACTTGCATTATTTATTTACTTTTCTTCTCGCAGTATTGGGGACTGAACCCAGGGCCTTCACGCTGAGCTACTGCCATATCCTTGCACCCTTCCTCTCCCCCTTTTCTGAGACAAGTTTCTCTTAAGTTGCTAAGTTGCCCAAGTTGGGCTCAAATTGTGACCCTCATGCGTTAGCCTCCCAGAGTGCTGGGATTACGGGTATGTACCACTATGCCCAGTTTACATGATACAATCTTATGTTAATTACTGACCCTGACTTGAAATTTCAGAAGTCTTACATAAAAGCTCAGATTCAGAGCTGCTCTTCAAAAGAAAATCAGAAACCAGAAGATCTGGCCAGATGGGGCCTGGGGCCTGCCACAGCAACAGTCAGCTAGAGCTGAGGGAAAACTGGCCCTGAGATGGAACATGGGGCTCCACAACTGCCATCACCCAGTGGGACCTGGGGTGCAGGGCTGTCAAGTGCACGTGAGCCTCGGGGCCTACAACTGCCCTGTACGCTCCCATCCAGGGGCTCGTTCCTCTATGCCCACTCTCCTCCCGGTCATAAACTCTGCTGACCCCGGTCACTGTGCATGTCAAGAGTTCACACTTACCCCCTCCTACTGTACTGCAGTGACTGACTTCCACACCTGCTCAGGGCTTTTGAGGGCAAGGAGTGGCGTCCTGCCCATCTCACCAGTATCAAACAGAGCATAGATGTTCAAAACCACGTGCTCAGTGACCCACAGCAAGGGGAACAAAGGCACATTGAAAATCATACCTACTCGGGCCATTTCCCCAGCCGAATCTCTTTCTGCTGTTTCCAGAATCACTGGGGACAGTTGTCCACTTGCTGAAACCAGCCCAGGACACCTCTCTAAATAATTATACTTTCACCAATTACCTTTGAAGCTAAAAAAAATCATTAGAAGCTGAAAATTACATAGTTTGGGTGAGTTTGAAGCCACATAACCACCTAAATAGCCCTCTCCGTTGAGCAAACAACAATTTCTTCATTGCTCTTTTTGAAGTTGCTAGAGCTCCGTCTTGCTGCTATTAAAATGAAATTTCACAATGGCTCTAAACCAGTTCTTCTTGTTTTCCTGAAAGAACTGACTGTCATTCAACTACAAATAAAATCTTTTATGAAATAGCAAATGCAAGAGAGACCTGCCTAATGAGGGAAGAAGCAATTGTTTCTCCATGTAAGAAAAACCAAAGCAGCCCTCTCTCTTCTGCTGTGCTCTGTAAGCATTTCTGAGTACCCTATGCATGCAGGACTTAGAGACACATACATGAGCCTTGTAGTGGTGACATGCACAAAGAGAAGACTGTTGGAGGGCGTGCCAGAGACAGGCTGTGCACACAGACATCTGAGTTTACTTGTTATATCAAAGCGGGCTCTGATGGGCAAGTCTGCAGCTTGGCAAAGCAAAGGCTCTTTCAACACCTGTATTCTGCCCTCCACAAAGTCACACTGGCCAGAAATACCAAGTAGGAGAAGGAGGAAAAGAAGATGAGGGAGACCAGAAATGGGAAGGATCAGGGCTGGAGAAATAGCTCAGCAGTTAAAGCGATTGCCTAGCAAGTGCTGAGTTCCCCGAGTTTGAGTCCCCAGCACCACATAAGCTGAGTGTGGTGGTGCACGCCTGTAATCCTAGCACTCGGGAGGTTGAGGCCAGTCTGGGCTACACGGTAAGCTCACAACCAGCCTGGACTAGAGTGAGACCCTATCTCAAAAGTGGAAAACAAAACAACGAAGAAACGGGGAGGTTTAACATTCAGGAATAAGAAGCTCTCTCTCATCCTGTCTTCTTTGGGAATTTTTTTCAAATAATAATAAAAAGAGGACTATTAAGTAAAGACCCATCTGCTCCATGATTTTCAGTAGGGACAGTGCAGCTCAGAGGTCTCATTTTGTCCATCCCTCAAAATTCAGCTCAAAATACCACACCTTCCTCCACCTCTCTGATAACCTTCCCTCCCCAGAAGTATGGAAAGAACAGGTCCCGTATGTACCAGACATGGTCCTAAATGTCTGCGATCTGTGTTTCTATTTCCTCTTCTGACAACACCATGTGCCAGGAACTGCTTCAGTGAACTTTTCCAGATGAGGAAAGTGAGTCTCAGAAAGTGTCACTCGGAGCTATCTTGGGCAACCTGCCCTCCATGGCCTCCCTATCTTTCTACCTCAAAGACCCAATATTCACTCAGGTCCCTGTGGCAGGAAAAAAAAAAGCAGCACTTTCAGAGAGGAAGACCAAGCACCAGGGAGAGGGAATGGAACAAGGCACCTAAGTACAGCCTGACAAAATTATTTGAATTCTGTGAACTAAGAGAAAATACTAAATAGTATACTTTCATAAAGGAAAAAAATCTAACAGAGAAAAAAGATTCAGTCTAGCTACATCTAGATCAAAAGCCAGACGATAAGAGTGGTGTGGCTATTGGGTTCTGAGAAAAAAGGCACTCAGCCCGGCACTCAATTGCCAAACCACCCAGATCAAGCGTGAGGAAAACTAACACCCATTTCTGAGGATGCCACTCCCAGCACCCTTTCTAGAAAGAAGAGCAAGGAAAATAAATCTGAAAAAGCAAAAAGCACCAGATAGGATTTTAAAAGGGAGAAGAACATAACCCAAGAAAACAAAGTTTAAACAGTGACTGAAAATCTAGCTGGAAAGCTAAAAGCAATGCAGACAGAATTCCCAAAAATCTAACACAGCACTTTTCTTTAAAATCTGGAAATAAAATTCTGTACCTTGTTAACCAAAAACAAATCACGGAGGAAGGATGCGGAAAGTAGAAGTACATTTGAAGGCCACATGCAATGGGGGGCGGGGGGGGATTTTTTGAAAGGAATTTGTGATATTACTGAATAATTTATTCTTGCTCAAGTTGCAATATATTTGTAAAAATTTATGCATAAAAATGAGTCACCAGATTATGACTTCTAAGCAGTTAATAGGGAAGAAGGGAGGGACAAGTAGTAGGGAGAAGATAGACAAGAGCAAAGTGAAGAAGGAAACAAGGTAAAACTCAGCAATTAAATATAAGCAGGAAAAAATGATGAAAAGCCACATCCAATTTAATAAGGAGGTCTAAGCAAAAATCTAAATTTGAACAAGTAAGCATAATAAATATGAACAGCATATAAATTTCCACAAAAAACAGGGTTATCATGAACTGGAGGATGCAGTAGGTAGGCTAGGAGCTAAGAAAGACTCAGAGAGGACAAATAAAACAGAAAATATTACCATGATGTAATAAGATACCACTGGGGAGCAAAACTAGGTGAAGGGCTCGGGAATTCTGTGTTGTATTGGCAGTTCTTTGTGAGTCTAATTTTGAAATGAGAACTCTTGTTTTTTTCATTAAGATATTAACAAAATTATACCCAACCTATGTCAACAGAAAGAAGAAACGGTAACAGACTCCAGGTGAGGAGAAAAGTTCCAAAAGACCAAAATAAAATAAAATAAAATAAAACAAAATAAAACCATACCTCAGGATATACTATAATGACTTTTTAACATATCCATAAAATACAGAGACTAAAAATTGTTAAAATAAAAGAAGTAGAGAAAAAAACCTAATCTGCTATAACAGGAGATTAACACACACTTCCCAGAAATAGAACGTGTAGATTTAAAAAGGAAAAGAAAGAAAGAAGCACTAAAGGACCTGAAAAACACTATTAGCCAGTTCGGTATTTTTATATGTACTTAAAAGACAATACACATTTTTTTAAAAAAAAGGAACAATTACAAACTGATCATGTGACAGGTCACAGAAAAAGCCTCAATTTTATATACGTATATACATATACATATGTATGTGTTTTCTTTAAAAATTGGGAATTATACAGGCCATATTCTCTGGCCACAAAGCAATAAAACTAAAAATTAAACAAAGAGCGAACCACAAAAACTTTACCACTTGGAAATGTAACCCAAAGGTTATTTAGAGGAGTATTTTTTTAAAGAAATTAAAGTGCAGACTATTTAACAATGAACAATGAGAGCATTATATAGCAAAACCCCTGGGATAGTTCCAGAAGAGTCGCTCAAAAGAAGAAACGAGCTGAGAATGCAAAATCAAAATAAACCAAAAGAAAGTAGAAAATGAATAAAAATCAAAAGTTAAAGAAATAAACAACAAAGGGCCTGATAATAAGAGCGAGGGAAGGTTCTGAGAAATTACCAATAAAACAGCTAACTCTGACTACGCCAACGTGTCTGGCCAATAAAATGAAAAATAAAATATTAAGAATTAAAAAATGGCCACACCTGCAGAATCACAGGGAGGGAAAGAGGGAAGAAGGAAGGCTTTCCATTAACATAATTTAGATGCAATGAAATAGGCCTGAACAATGAACATTACCCAAAATTGCTAAAGAAAACACGTCAATAATCAGTGAGAAAAATATAAATGATCAGATTTCCAGGAACATCTAAATAATTTTACTGCAAAGTATACCAAATCCTGAATAAATAGATACCAATGTTTCCTAAATTGCTGGGCAGAGGGGAAGGGAGTATTCCAATTGTTGCTACAAAGTCAAAACATCAAAAAATCTTCATAGTAAAATTGAGGAAGGATGGGGGGGGGGGTGGTTGATGGTGATGGCACTGAACCTAGGGCCTTATACATGCGAGACAAGCACAGTATCAGTGAGCTACATGCCGGGTCTAGGGATAATTTAAGACAGGGAGAGGGGAGAGATAAAAACCTTCCAAAATAGATGGCTAAATCTTACATAAATACAGATCCAAACTCCTACATAACTATTAGTAAATAAACCATAGCATGAAATTATTAAAATAATACAACATCAAAAAACAACATCCTCTGGGACAGTTTGAGATTAAAAAAATTTTTTGATTAATATAATTTACTAGAAATTTTTTGAAAATCCCTTTTGGATTTTTAAGAATCTTTTTTAAAAGTATCTCTCAAGAAATCTGTAAATACTTATATGATACTAGAGCTACCTGAGTCAAAGCCATCCACCCTTATAACTATCATATTATTAAAAACTGCCCTGGCTGGGCTTGGTGGTGCCAGCTGGTAACCCCAGCACTCTGGAAGAGGCTGAGGCAGGAGGATTGTAAGTTGGAGCCCAAACTAGGCAACTTAGTGAAGCCCTGTCTCAAACTAAAACCAAAAAATGAGCTGGAGATGTGTCAGTGCAAAGGCTCTGGGTTCCATTCCCAGTAACACATACACACACAAAAAAATTTTGAAGATCCTGGCCACTGTGGGAAAGAAAGAGTAAAAAGCAATATAAATATTGGGAAAAAAGAGAAAAACTTGCCAATATTTTCAGATACAGTTGTCAAATATCTAAGAGAATTAGCTAAAAAACTACTTTCAAAGCAAAACTACTTGGCAAGGTAATTAGATACTGAATAACTATTCACAAGTCAGTGGTTTTCTGACATACCAACAATAATCGATTAGGAAATACAATGGCCTGGAGAATGCCATTCATATGAGTAAGGCAAACTGTAGAACGTGGAGAAGCAAACCTAGTAAGAGATGTATATGACCCATGTGATGACTGAAGCTTTCCTAAGAAACATCAAAGACCCAGTGACGACGAGACCCGCAGCTGCACGAGAAACTTAATACCATAAACGCGTCACGTCTCTCAAAATGAATTAGAGATTCAGTGTGATTCCAGTCAAAATCTCAATGGGATTTCTAGGAGACCATATGGAGATAAAATAAAGCCATGCTGAAGAATCTTTTTTTAAGAGTCTCTAGAATAAACTGTAGAAATTTTTTAATTAATTAATTTGTGTGGTACTGGGGATCCAAACCAGGGACTTCACACTGAGCTCCAATCCCAGCCCATTTTTATTATTTCGATTTTGAGACAGTCTCAGTCACTAAACCGCCCAGGCTGGGTCTGAACTGGCAATCCTCTTGCCCCATGCTGGGATGACAGGCCAGTGCCACCAGGCCCTGACTGACTTTACAATCTTTAAAAGAATAACACATGATCTCACAATAAGAAATTACACTAACTCCAAGAGCTGAAAATGGTGAAGTTTAGGAAAACTGGTTGATTTTAAAAAATAAAAAGTTCAGAGCCAGACCTGTGCACACGTGAAAATTTAAAAAGCTGTGAACTTGGTACTTCAAATGTGGGGAAGGACTGGCTATTCAGCCAGTAAAACTGTCCCTTGATATAGCGTTCTGAGAATACCACAACATCACTTCTCATATTCTTGAAAGAAAAAGAAAACAATCTAAATCTAAGGAAGGATCAGACAGAATCCTTGTTCTACAAAAAGAACCAGCCCAAGCACCTGATTAAAGTCAAGGTCATGAAAGCCAAAGTCGGAGAATCTCTTCCAGGCTGAAAAAGATGAGACAGAGAGAGTAACACTGGGGAGCGACAGAAATCAAACCTGGGATCCAGGGTTTTCTTTTCCTAGAAAAGGGCGCAGGATTAGATAGGAAAAGAGGAATAAGGTCTGCAAATTAGCCAATAATATTCTACCTGTATCTACTAATTTAATGATTGCACTGCACAGGCATTTAAGAAACACACCTTGAAGGACACGGGAGTAAACAGGAGCCATGCCTGCAACGCTGTCCCAAATAGACTGCAAAAAAGAACTTCACAGGAGGAAGGGCAGAGGCAGAAGGGGAAGGGAAAAGGCGAGAGAATGGTCAATCGAATGTGGGAAGGGCCAACTTTTGGGGAGTAAATAGAATATGGGAATTCTCTACTATTACAACTCTTCTGTAAATGTGAAATTACACCAAAACAAAATGTTAAAAAGGGGAAATGTTAAATTGCAATATCCCTTGGGACAGGTATGATTTCATCCACATACAGTATTAATACAAATCATTTCCAGGACTTACAAACAGTAAATTCTCGATTGTTGTTACTCTGTGAGGGGAATGAGGAAGTTTCGGCTCTCACCATAAAGTTTTATTAACTAAAATAAGATATGGCAAAAATAAACAAATAAAATGTACAAATGAACAGATAAAGAGACGCCTGGAAAAGATACGCAAAAATAAATTCCAGATAAATTTAATAGCCTGATGGGGGAACAAAGCACTAAAAAATACCAAATAATTATAGGTGATTTTAAAACACTTGAATAAAGAGGTATTTCTAAGCATCTTCAGAAAACAAAGTGAAACAAAAGCACAAATAAAAAAGTAACAGTAACCAGCCAGATCCATGTTTAATCGCTTTATACTATTACCTCAAAATGGTCTTTGTAATAATCCAATGATGTGGGTACCCAGGGGAGGATCTGAGAGAGGCTTTGGCCACAGGCCTAAGACTCCTTTCAATCCCCAATTCTGCACCAATAACTGCCCGTCTTTGCTGTCCTTTGCAACTCCAACACAGTGAGCTTTAGAAAATAGTCCAGGAGCTGCCAGACTCTAGGGGACTCCCATTCATTCTTTCTACAAATATTTATTACTCTTTAAATGAGTTCTTTCTTTTTATGAGCCCCACTGCAGACCCTTTTTTCAAACTTCACACCCCTATCACGAGGTAGCTTTTATGGTTTCCACTTTTGAGCTGAGGTAACTGAGCTGCCAAAGGTCACACGATTGATCAGGTCTCGGCACCTCTGAGGCCTGGTCCCTGCCCACAAGATGCACACTGCCTTCTGTTCCCCTGGAGAAGACACACTACCAGCCTGTGGGCTCAGGCCAACTGTCCCTTCCCTTTGAATAAATGCATGGAACCAAAGATACTAGGAAGAATGGGCCTGACCTCAGAGGGACAAGTAAGCATGAACGTGACTGAACAAACACTTTTGGGCAGCCTGTCCTGGGGACACAGCCAGGTCTAGTAAGACTGCCTCACCCTCCAAGAGTGCATCGTCCGAAGAGTTTAAGTGCACAGTCTCTTCACTAACGATGAGACCAACTGAGACCCACTGGGGTTGCGGGTAAAGGAGGAGGAGACAAGGGAGTTCTCCATGTTCCTGTTTTCAAGAAGCAAAAGAGAGGCCCCGAGGGTACTATGTCTTCAAAGGTTGTCCAGCCAGGTAGTACGAGATCAAATTCAACATTTCCAGTCTTCCTCAGGTCACAGGCCTCCCTGTCACATATATACTGTGTACTCAGTGCTGGGGGCTTCTGGGAGCTAGTGCGGGGCAGGTGGTGCTCTGTCCCTAGAAGTAGCTCTCAACCCAACACAGCTTTGTAGGCAGCTGCCATTGGCATGGGCTGTACCCTGTCCTGGACTTGGTCTTGGGCTGGCCATGCCTGCTTTAGTTCCTGAAATGACATATTCAGCCTGGCTAGGGCTCCCCCGTGAACCCACTTTGGGTGGCGGTGATGTCAACTGGGAGGCTCTAGCCACTGAGACCAGTGGGAGCTAAGCCACAAAGAGTGGCCAAGGGGGAACCACAACACAGCTTCTAACTATGCAAAGGGACAGTGGCCCAAAGCCCCAACCATCCACAGGCACACCAGCTAGGCCACCCTTATCCCTGATCAACCAAGAATCCTGTGGCCTTTCAAAAGGCAAGTACGGGGTCTGCAGCATGCCCCTGGGGAGGGCAGAGCCTGAGTGCACCCTGAGCATGACTCTACCACTCTGAGCCCCATTCTCCTTTCATTCCTGCCATGGCGCCTTCCTGGAGCTGCTGTGGCAAATGAGCTTATGCCGCATAAAGGGTTGTACAAATAGGATACCCCGCTGGCCCCAAGCCCCGCGTTCAAACTGTGGCCAACATGCCTTGTGCTCAGGATCTTCCCTGACTCCTCCCACCTGCTGCGTGCGAGTCACACCAGCCCAGGAATTTACTTAATCCAGAGTGTGTCATTACCCATGCCAGCACCAAGTGCCTGAGGATCCTGCTTAACCCTCCAGCTAGCAACAATCTCAGCAGGAAAATGCAGATCTTTCTGGAAACAAATCTTTCTTCTGTAAGGACAGTTCTGTTTGGGTGACAAAAGAAACCCATCTGCCAGGCTTTCCATGGACCCAGCCCTGGGCTCAAGCAGGGGCCTTGCATTTTGTGCACCTGATCCTCACCACCGGAGGTAAAGGTTGGTGCTGTTATCCCCACTTAACTGAAGCGGAAGTGTCAACTGGTCAGTGACTAAGTGTAGCAGTGAACGTGAAGCACAGGGCCCACCCTTCCCCTCCAACCTCCCATCAGTCCTCCAAGGGTACTGCGGGTCACCTAGGGACACCACACATATTTGAATTTGATTTGGCTCCAAATTCAACCTTTCTCACCACTGTGACTTTTGTCCTCAGATTAGCAATGCAAACAACTCGTGTGACCTGTGGCCTTCAGTTCTTGAATCTCATTCCTCCAGCAACCTCTCTTTCCTACTCTCCCATCAGTTCAA
Organism: Ctenodactylus gundi; assembly: GCA_004027205.1. Taxonomy (NCBI): domain Eukaryota; kingdom Metazoa; phylum Chordata; class Mammalia; order Rodentia; family Ctenodactylidae; genus Ctenodactylus; species Ctenodactylus gundi. The sequence continues at coordinate 676,966 of PVKB01000505.1, read as the reverse complement.
CTACCCACTCCCACATGAAAATCCTTGACCTTGGCCCTGTCAATGCCATCTCCGTGCCATAACCTCAATTCAAGTATCCTGTCCCAACTTGCAGACTCTCCAGCCAATCCTGCCCTACTAAGGGATCTCTGCCCACCACCTAACACCCCTCCCGCACCTGTACCCCACATATCTAACCTCTCACTGCTGTCCATCCAGCTAAAGCCAGATCCAGCCCAATATTCCTCCCTAGCCTGTATATGACTGTTTAAGCCTCTGCTGTCTCTACCTTTTTTATGCCTGGCAAAACCCCAAGTCAACCCCTGCCCGCCCTGCACGGGAGGAACACACACAGCCACGTGGGCTGTCTCACTTTAAACCGTGACCACAAACCTCCAGTGGGCTCTTAGAACAGCCAGCAATTTCCCTGCTCGATTCACGCTCCTATTTGAGCATTCGAGCCTCTCGCCTTAAACCTCAAATGACCTACACTTCACCACGACCAGCTACTTGCCCTCAGATGAAAGCATTGGAAGAAAACGATCCGTCTTCCTACCACCTCCTCTGACGGCCCCCTCCAAATGCACCAAGCCCCTGAGCTTGTTAGATGGGCTGAACTGCTCCTCCTCAGTTCAAGGGTTGCTGGGTTCACCCAAAGCCACCATGCCAGCAACTCCTCTCCCCTCTCCTGCAAGGAGGTTGACCTTTGTCCACTAGTGCCTCCCACAGCAGAGAGGCTGCCACCTCAGCGTCGAGTCCACGTCCCTCCACCGAACTCTGTGCCCTTGCAGAGCAAAACTCCTCCAACCTGCCTGTGCACAGGTGCCCCTCAACTCCCATTCTCCGGCCCCACTCCTAATTTCCCAACCAGCCCTCCCCTTATCCACTGAGGTCTTCGCCCCAAGCTCACCAGGGGCCAGTGCCACCAAACCAAGGGACATCTGTCTCAGAGTCCCCAATTTAGCAGCTGATCTTGCCTTCCTTCCTTCACAACTCTACAAGTTGTCAATTTACCAACTTCCTGTCCAGCCCTAAGTGCACTCGCCAAGACTCATCCTCAGCTCCTCACGTACACTTGGTGTTCTCAACGCCACCTGTGTGAAGAGTCCCCCATCCCACCCCACTCCCTCAGTATGTCTAGCAACGGTAACACCAGACCTTCTGCCACACCCAGACTGGGCCAGCCACAACTCCGCTTCCTGTCACCCTCCACACGCCACCTGCCAGAAAGGCCTGCAGCCCTAACATCCACATTCTCCACACAGCTGATCTCATGGTTACCTCTCCAGGGCTCTCTCCTCCACACCACCCCCACTTCTGACCTCTAAGTGCCCAGGCTCCTCATTTCCATCACTTCCCCTCACAGTACCTGGGGATTCTTTTAAAATATAATCCAGCTATTATGGACAGCCCCTTGAACCTTGCACAAGCTTTCAGCCTCTTCTCACGGCTCTAAGACTCTTCACAACCCATAATCCCACTCCACATCTCCTCCTACCTAAGCTGCCCTAACTTAATTTCTTCACCCTGCCACAGGGGCCTCTTTGCCACTCCTCCAACACACCTACTTCACTGCAACCTCAGGGGCTTGGCACTTACTGTTCTTTCACTTAGAATGCCTTTCCCCACAAATTGCTAGGTTTGCTTCTGCATCTCACTTAAGCTTCAATCACCATGGCCTTTCCTGACTCCTACTCTAACCGTCCGCAGTGTATCTATCCCAGCTCCATTCCTTTTTTCTTCCTGGCACTTAATATCATCTGAATTCTACTAGCTGTCCCGTCTCTATGAAGCCAGAGGTCTTGTCTCACTCACTGCTGTGTGCTTGGTGCCCACACCAGGCCACCTACAAACACGTGTTGGAGAGACACACTCATGAACGAACTGATCAATCAGTACACTACAGAGCCTCCGCCAGGGAACAGTGCTGTCCAGCAGGAATATGAAGTGGGCCTCAATGCAATTTTTAAATCTTCTAATAGCTACACTTTTAAAAATTAAGAAACCGTAAAATTAATTTTAGTAATATATCTTTATTTAGCCCGATGTATCCAAAGTGATATTTCAACATGATATCGATATTGAAAGAATTGTTAACGAGATCATCTTACACTCTCTGGTATTCAGTCTTTGGAATGTGGCCTGACTTTACACTTGTGAGGCATCTCGGTGTGGTTGGACTCGATGTCATTGGCTTGGCAGACACACGGGACTGGTGGCTGCCATACCTGAACCTGAACAGGTCACTGCCACACCTAAACCTTTCCTGACACCTCAGGACTCTTGGAATAATGCCCCACCAACTCCCAGGCTTGCTATCCGTGGGCTCTGGAGGCTCAACTCACAACACGTCCCTGCCTCGAACGTACCTCAGGGCCCTGTGCCACCTGTGTGCTCACTCTGGGCCTTGGCACCTGCTGGCCCTTGTGTACCCACCCAGCTCCCACACCACCCAGCGGCCATGCTGAGCAGCATGACGCGCTTCTAGGGAGCACGGGCCCTGCTTCTGGGTGGGGAGCACACAGCCGGGACTCTGAGATCAGCAATGGGGCACAGACTCCCCTTTCCCCACTGCACCATCAACCGGTTGAAGCCCCAACCTACTCTCTCCACAACCTGCCCCATGCCTTCTCAATCCAACCATTCTTGAATTCTACCCTAAGAAAACAACGTTCCATATAAATTCCAGATATCCCTAGATGCTGAAGCCAGGAGGGGATAATTAACACAATTCAATGTAAAATATTTGCATGTGCCTATCTGGCCTTTATTTCCTTTCCTTTTCCCCCAACAAGGCAAACATTCGAGCAAGAGAAATCGTTTTATGGAAAAACTGATCTTGTCGGATGACAAAACCCTGAGCCCACAGAGGCAGCAGGAGAATATCAACATCAGAGGCACCAGCAGCCACCACTACTGCCTGCAGGGGCATCGTCACTGTCACGACAGAGAGATGAGATCTGGGTGAGAAAGGCAAGGTGTCCAAGACCCCTTCACTGGTGGGCATCTTGCCATCTGTTGTCATTTCCAATGAATGGAAACGTGGGCACACTCACTTATTCACTCGACAAACCTGAATGAGCAGCCTGTCTTCACAGAGCCTGATGCCAAGTGCTGGGGCACAATCTCAAAAGGTAAAAAAATTATACCTGAGTGTGTTTCTCTAAAATGACAATGACATTTTTCTCTTTCTACTTTTGGACAATTTTTAAAAATACATGACCTTGAGGATGGTTAAGGTCAATTACACAATTTCAAATCTTTTAAAAGAAACTTCGAGCTACAAAATTGAGATTACCTGGTTTTTTAAAAACGCATGAACCTAACATGAGACTTTTGTGCCCAAACAAAACATGCCAAGTTTTTCTTGTCCCTGAATGCATTAAGTGACAGCATACCTCAGAAAATAAGCAGAAGATACTCTGCCAACCCCTACTCAAATTTCAGCTTCCCAGAAAAGAAGGCAACTTTCCTATGTACTTCAGAACCTGGAAAGAAAGTTTAACACTAAGTATCCTCTGTAACCATGAATGAACGAATGAGTGAACGAAAAAGCAAAGGCTGCACTGCGCCCCATATCCTCCTGCAGAGCACATGCCAGGCCTACCAGCAGTAGGAATCCTTCTAAAAACACACCCATCATGGAAAGAAAAGTCCAAGGTAAACACGCTCTGACTTACTGGTTATTCATACAACGTCACGTGACTGATGCTTCTATTGTTCCCATTAAGAGATCGCTTTATTGTTTAAGAGCAATATCAAAAACAAAGCTGGCATATAGAAATACTTCATGAAGCACAAACTCATTACTGAATCATTTCCTTATTCTGGTGAGGCAGCCACTAACAGTACAGATGGCTGACAGGCCGTGGACTTGTCCCCACTGCAGTTTTAAGAAAACCAAGGACCAGGGGCACAGCTGTGATCTGAACACAAGACTCCCACCCCAGCTTGGGCCATTCACCATTTACTCCCCATAAGATGCAGGAACCATACCACAGACTGCTGGGTGAACCATACGGCCAGGTGGGGCAAGGCCACAAGTGAAAGAGAAAAGAGAAGGTATTAACATATGCCTAGGCCTTGGCCATGTGCCTGTCTCGCAGCTAATTTAATGGTACCGAATCCTCTAGCACAATCATGAAATCATTCTTGTCAGAACCCACCCACCACTCCACCTCAGAGCCCAAGGACTTACGTGCACTAAAAAAACTCGACAACAGAGATGAAATAAAATCACTTCCTCTTCCTCACACCTTATCACCAGATCAAAAAGACTTCAGCAACATCGCAACCAATTACAAGCAAGAAAGCCGCAACGTGGATTCTATTTAAGAAGAAACTTCTAGGGAAACCGAAAGACAACGGGGATGGAAAAAAAATGTCAAACCAACAAACAAAGAAAACTCAGGTCAGGCCCAGTAACATATACCCGTAATTCCAGCTACTTGGGAAGGGGAGGCAGAATGATCCCAAGTTCAGACCAACTAATTTAGAAAGAGCCTGTCTCAAAATAAAAAATATTTTTTAAATGGCTAGGAATACAGCTCAGCACTCCTTGAGTATTACTAAGGAAATCAAAAGAAAATAAAAAAAGCAACTGAAGTTTCGGGCATCCACAGCCTGTTACTAGACACATCACATACCAATTACAGCAAACATTAAATATAACCTAATTCCTAGCTATTTAAACATAAAACTGCACAGCAAAAATCCTATGTCCTCAGTTTCTATTACATGATACAACCTGTCTGGTCTTCAACAAAAAAATATCACATAGCATTCAAAAAGACATGGAACAAAAAAATAAATAAATAAAATAAAGTAAAAAATAAAAAACCCCAACTGACCCAAAATACAGTCTGAGAGACAAAACAGACATCAGATCCTGGCTCATCCATTACACAGATTTTTAGGACAGCAATAGTTAATTTTGAACAACCGTGGTTAATAGGGGCTCTAATGGAAAACTCACTCAATATGCAAGAACAGATTGTTAACATAGCAAAGACATGAGAACTCTAAGAATCAAAAGGAAATATAAGAAATCGGACACACCACAACACAAATAAGAAGGACCGCCTCTTGTGATGGGCCCCTCACTAGACTGGACACAGTGGAAGAAAACAAACAGAGCTAGACGACAATAGAAACTACCCTAACTGAAATACAAAGAGTTGCTTTTTTTTTTTTTTTTTAATAAGACAACGTGAACTCTGGTTTCTACAAAAGCAAAGAGCTTGAAGTCCTCACTCCATGTCTCACAATGGAAAAAAAAAAAAAACTAAATAAACTGAAATTGAACTTTTCTTAGATCCAAAAGATTTGCGGTCAGAGAGCAAAATACCACCCCAAAAGATGGGGAGACTGGCAAACACTCACCACTTACTGTGAGCTAAACTACAAGTGGAGCCAGGGAAGAGGAGAAATACTCGAGGCAACTGCTGGAGTCAGGGGGGTACAGGTGGCCTGACGAGGGACCCCAGCCCAGGAGCCTCATGTGTCCAGCTCAGAACACTTCACGGTACTCAACAGAAGCCCACCCTCAAAGGAAACTGTTCATCAGAGTCTAATCAAAATGGGCTTCTACAGGGGCCCGGGTGGCACAGGAACACGTCCAATCCTATACCTTCTAACTTTCGATACGGAGTAGGTAATGTGTAACTCCACTCTCCTGCGGCCTTCTTTTCTCAAAGGGAGAATAACTGAGGGGCATTTGTGAAGGTCACAGCCTCTGGCACAGGCCCACTCAAGGATGGAGAACAACCACAATCTTCTCGGGCAATGGTCCTCAACCTTTTGGACACCTCAGACAGGTTTAGTCGAAGACCGTTCTCCTGAGAACAGGAGAGGGGGCACTGCAACGAGGCAGGGGACTCTTGTTAGGACACTAACTTCCACCCTCTTGACTCCTACAGATAGAGACCAACTCCTAAAACTGGTGAACACTAGAAGCCTATTTCCTTCCTTGTTTAATCCACTAACACCATAGCTTTCAACTTCACACCAAAATGCTCATTTCCTCAGCATCTGTTACTAGACACATTGCATACCAATTACTAGATGCATGTGCCCAGCTTTCAAAAAAAAATGCATGCTAAAAAGCCAAAACAAAACAAGTCTGAGGAACACAGCATGCAACAGAACCAGACTCACATATGGGCATTTAAAATAACTGTGATTAACAATATCAGGGCTCTAATGGTAACAGTAGACACCATTCAAGAACCGGTGGCAATGTAAGTGGAGAGATGGAAACGCTACAACAGAATCAAAAGGAAATGTTAAAGACAGAAATTGTCCAAACTGATAAAGGAGAAGAAAAATTTTAAAAATAGAGCTGCACATCTAAGGCTTGAAGGACAATTACAGAAATGGTAATATAACTATCCTGGACATGCCAGAAGGGACAAAGGAAAGAGAAGGAGATGTGAAGTAACAATGGCTGAGAATTTAAAAAATTCGATGACAGACACAAAGCCACAGATCCGGGAAGCTCAGCGAGCGCAAAGCAGGATAAAAACCACACAACCAAACTCTGCCTCTGCAGACCATATTCAAACCAGCGAAGACTAAAGACAAGGGAAGTCTTCGGGGGGGAAAAACGGGGGGAAGGGGAGCACCTTACCTACAAGATGAATAAGAATGGAAATTACATTGGACTTTTTTCCAGACATTATGCAAGCAAGAAGATAGTCATAGGATGTATTTGTATTGCTAAAAGGAAAAAAAAAATCATCAATCTGGACATATGATCCAGGAAATTATCCTTAAAAAGGAAAGAAACTACTGGCCTAGTGACACAGGCCTATAATTCCCCACATTCTAGGAGGCTTGGCAGGGGACCGTAAGTTCAAGCCTGGGCTACTGAGGGACTTGGCAATACCTGCCTCAAAAATCAAAAATAAAATTGGCTAGGGATGTAGCACAGTATGAAGACCCTGGACTTTATCCCCCGTTCCATGAGAAAAAAAAAAAAAAGGGTAGAAGCCTGGGTGTAACTCAACAGTAGAAAGAAAGAAAAAGGAAGGAAAGAATCAGGTAATGTGTTGTAAGAAGATCTCTAAGAAATAGCAAAAACAACTTCAGAGGTGAGAAAAATAGAAAAAATACATGTCAGAAATAAAAAATACATAAAGAAAGGAAATGTGTTTGAGAAGGAATTGATACAAGTAAAATCTTTTATTTTTATTTTAAATTTCACTAACATCGGTTTGTTTGAAATAATAATATCAACAAAAGGCTGACTGACCACTTCAGGGTAAGTGAAATGAGTGACAGAAAGGTCATAAGGAATAGACGGCTTGAACTGGAATGAGGTATCCCTGATTTATTATGATGGTTTAACTTAAGTTTTTAGACTTTACAATGATTTTTAGGAATATCAAATGCATTTTCATCCTATCAACATTTCTGGCTTACAATGGGTTTATGGCAACATAAGACCCTCCAGAAACTTAGGGGTGTCTGTATTCTGTTTTCTGTTATAAGGTACTGGCACTACCCAGAAAGTGACAGGGTGTTACTTGAAAGTAGACTTACTATAGCAGAAATGCCACCGAGGCCATCCTGGGCTCCCTACAGAGTTCAGGACCAGTCCAGGCTATAGAGTGAGTCTCTGTCTCAAAAAAAAGAATGGAAGAAAGGAAGGAAGGAAAGAAGGGGGGAGAGAGGGAGAGAGAGAGAGAGAGAGAGAGAGAGAGAGAGAGAGAGAGAGAGAGAATGTGATATAAAATATATATTGTGGTTTGGTTCTAGAACGTACCCTAAAAATCTCATGTATTTGGATGTTGTGGATTACCTATGGATCTATGTGCTATTAGGAGATAGGGCTTGGTCTGGAAGGGTGGATTATGGGCATGGGGTGGATTACAGGTGTGTGGTAGATGACAGGCATGTGGTAGGTTATAGATGACAAGCATATGGTGCATCAGGGGCTTAGCCTGAAAGGGAGGGAACACTGCAGCTATACTTGGAAAGGGCAGATCACTAGCACAGGACCTGGAAGGTTATATGCTACTTCCTCCCTTTTTTCTGGGGACATGGCTCTGTTCTGCTATGCTATCAGAACCTATGTCCCAGCTCTGGCCCCATCATGTGATTCCATCTCTATCCACCCAGTCATGAATGGACTGTGACCTTCGGAAATTGTGAACTTAAATAAATCTTTCCTCTCTAAAGTTGTGGATGTTGAGTATTTAGTCACAGCAACAAAAAAAGTAGCTAGCACAATATGTAATGGAATACTCCTCTTCTTTAAAGAAAGGTAAATCGGAGTCATTTGTAGGAAAATGGATGTATCTTGAGATTGTTATATTATACCAAAAGCACAGAAAGTTTACTATTTCATGATTTTTCTTATATGAGAAACCTAACATATAAAAAAATAAAAGGAGAAGGCTGGAGGAATAGCTAGTGGTTATAATATTTGCCTATAATACAAGGCTCTGTGTTCAATTCCCCAGTACCATATAATCTAGGCATGGTGGTACAAGCCTGCAGTCCTAGCACTCAGGAGGCTGAAGCAGGAGTATTGCCACGAGTATGAAATGAGCCTGGGCTACACAGGGAGATCAGGATCAAATTGGATTTCAGAATGAGACTTTGCATCGAAAAATTAATAAAAATAGATATGCTTAGATTAACTGTAAATGTATACTGCATACTTCTGGAAAATCAAATATTTATAAAAATGGATATGCTAAAAGAAAGAAGCAGATGGTCAATTAAAACTATAGAAAAGAAAAAAGATTAAGACAAATAAAGGAGACAACACAGTCAACAAACAACTACAAATAGGACAAACATTAATACAACTGTATCATAAGCACTGTAAATATGAATGGTCTAAATACACAGTTAAAAGACAAAGACTGTAAGAGCAGATTAAATAAACACCCACAAAATCCAACTACAAGGTCTTTCTAAGAAACCTACTTTAAACAGAACACAGATATACATTATACTTGGATTAAAACAAAAGGTGGGGAGAAAAATATACAATACCAACACAAATTGCAATAAACCTGCAGTAGCTACATTAATTTTAGAGAAAGCAGAAGTCAGAGCAAGAAAAACTCAGGGAAAAGGGGCAGTGCAGATTAAAGGAATCAATACTTCAAGAAGACACAACCATCTTCAATGTGCATGCGCCCAGTATACAGAGTAAAAATATCTGGAGCAAAAATGAATAAATTCAAAAACAAACATACAATTAATATTCCCTGTCAATAACAGACAGAACCTGCAAGCAGAAAATCAGTACAGATGTAGTTAAACTGAACAGCACGATCAATCAACTGGATCTAATTGACGTTTATAGAGTCGTTTCATCCAACAGCAGCACAAAGCACATTCTTCTTAAGCTGTAACATTCACCGAAACAGGTCACATTCTAGCCCATAAAACACACTTTCATAAGCCTAGAAGAACAGAAACCATAAAAACGTTCAGACCACAATGAAATTAAACTAGAAATCAATACTAGAAAAACTGCTGGAAAGTTCTAGAATATCTGGAGATTAAGTAACACAATTCTAAACAGACACATGTCAAAGCACTCTGAACTAAGTGAAAGTGAAAATACAATTAATAAAATTTGTGGGGAGCAGCAAATGCAGGGTTGGGGAGAGTATATTTTATAGCACTGAAAGCATGTATGACAAAAGAAATACTTAAAATGAATCATCTAATCTTCTACTTTAAGAAGTTAAAGAGCAATATAAGCCTTAAGTAGGCAGAAAAAATCATAAAAATTAGAGCAGAAATCAATGAATTTAGATAGAAGAGAAAAAATTAATGAAACCAAAGGCTGGTTCTTTGAAAATATCAATTAAATGTATACATCTCCCGCCAGGCTAAACATGATGAAAGCAGTAAAGACACAAATTATATCAGAAATGGAAGACAGAACATTACTATGGATCTCATGAACTTTAAAGGATAATAAAAGGTTACTTTTAAAAACTTCCTGCCCACAAATTTGAAAACTTAAGATGAACTAGACCAATGCCGTGGAAGCTGCAATCTAACAAAACCTACATAAAGAAGAACAGATCATCTAACTATAAAATAAATTAAATCTATAACTAACAATCGTTCAAAAAGCAAAAGTATCAAGTCCAGTTCTATCAAGCTCCACTTGATGAGTTCTACCCAACACTTAGAAAAAAAAAAAAAGATTCCAGTTCCCTATAATCTCTTCCCCCAAAAAAGGAATGAAAGGACCACTTCTTACTAATTCTCTGAGACTAGTGTTACCTTAATACCAAGACAAAATAAAGACAGTACAAGAATGGAAAACTAGACACCAGTGTCTTTTCAAACACAGATGCATAAATCATCAACAAAGTACTAGCAAACTGAATAAATAGGTTTCACTGTGTGCCAAGAGCAAATGGTGTATATTCCAGTTGCCCAAACTTAGTTCAACCCTTGAAAATCAATTAGTGTGAACCATCACATCAAGAGTTATTTTTTCAAGTCACATAATGTTATCAATAAATATATACGAGAAGAAACAACATGCGCTCATGATTTTAAAAAAAAAAAAACCTCTCAACAAAAACTAGAAAAAGACAACTTCTTTAACTTGGTAAAAAAAAAAAAAGTCTATAAAAACTGATCCTTACTACTAAGACCAGGAACCAGGCAAGGATGTTTTCTATCACCATTCTTATTCAACTTGGTACTGTGGTCCTAATAAATGTATTAAGATAAAAAGGAAATAAAAAGTATAGACTGTGAATGAGAAAACTGCCTTTATTTACAAGTTGTCCTTTTTTATCCGACTATGTAGAAAATCTCAAAGAATCAATAGCAAACAGAAAAAAAATGGAAGAAGTGGTCATAAAGAATGTTGTAGGATACAAGGTTAATATACAAGTCAACTGTTTATATATGTAACAGTGATGAAGAATCAAAACCTGAAACTAAAATATAAGACCAATTACATTAGCACCAAAAAAAGCATAAACACAAATGTTTTAAAAAGTGTATAAGGATATATGAGGAAAACTATAAAACTCTGATGAATGAAATCAAAGACCTAAATAAATGGAGAGCTATTCCATGTTCATGGAGGGAAGCTTCCCTATTACAAGATGTCAATTCTTTCCAATTGTATGTAAGGATTCAATATAATCTTAGTCAGAAGTCCAGCTACTTGCTTTGTGACTGGCACCAAAGTGATTTCCAGGTATATATGGAGAAGTAAAGGACTCAGGACACTTAACAAAATTGAAGAATAATATAGTTGGAGCAGTAACTGATCCTAACCAATCTCAAGATTTACTTTACTACAGAGCTACCAGAAACACAACCATGCAGTGCGGGCAAAAAAATGAACCAGAAAACCCATGGAACAAAACAGAAAGCCAAGAAATAGACCCACACAAATATAGTCCAATGATCTTTGGCAAAGAAGCAAAGGCAAATCAATAGAGGGAAGTCTGTTCAACAAACACTGTAGCAACTGTACATCCACGCAGCAAAAAAATAAACACCCTCTCCGACCTGTCCCAGACTCCACCGATGATGCCACTGTTTTGCAGCAGTATGTGCCGTACTCTGGGCAGCTGTCAACTATCTTCCCTCTGGCCCATCCAACATCCACTTTATACCAATCACTCCCACCCAGTGAAACGCTCCAAACTCTTAGTTTATGGCAACTTTATCAATTTCAGGTCTTTTCACAGTTCCCTTTCTCCTCCAATTCTCCTGACTTTTGCTATGTAAATTGTTTCTTAGAAAAATTATTTTTTGGTCACTATATAGGTAGGAGGCACCCAATACACATTCTCCTGATGAATGTGCTTTGGTTACACACATCATTTATGTGCTGATCATTATATATGGAAAAATAACAATGCATCAAATATCATCACACAGTGACTATCTATGGGAAGCTTATGGATAATTGTGATTTTTTTTTCCTTCTTGATCCTCTAGGCTTTCTAGCTGTTCAACAGTTAAACATGTTTTGCTTTGGATAATAAAATAATAATAGTTAACAGAAAAAAGAAAGAAGGAAAAAGTGAACACAATATAAGGAAAGCCAAATTAAGACAGGCAGGTGGCACATTCCTGTAATTCTAGTATTCTGGGTGGCTGAGGCAACAGGATCTCAAATTCAAGTGTAGTCTGAGCAACTTGGATACTTAATAAGAGCTTTCCTGAAAATAAAAACTAAAATTGTCATACAAATCTGGGGATACAGTTTAATATGTGAATGTCCTGGGTTCACTTAAAAAAACCTAAGTATATTCAAAATAAACATGGACAATGATGATTTACTTTACACGAGACAACTTCTGCTTTCTTAAAAACCTGTTATAAAACTCTTCCTACCTAAACAAGAGTTAAGGTGGGGGTGGAGGGGAGGCAGAAACCTTTTTCTGGGCAGGGTAAAGTTCAGAAAGCCAGTAGAACATGTCCATCCTTTTTCTTTCCTTGCAACCCCCTTCCCCCTCATGGGGGTTGCAACTACTCAGTTCCAAGTTCAGGGATTCTGACCTTGATTGTCTGTGGGGTGTCTCCTTCAGATGTGAGTGTTTTGTTACTCTGGAAAACCAAACTAGGCTTTTTACTGGGTCAAAACAAAAAAGGAGCCCTCAGCCAATTAACAGGGGGAGACCTCCCTTGGCCCGCAGTCTTACAGGGAGAATGTTGGAGAAACCAACGCTGCCTGGCCAGCTTGCCTGCATGTTCTGCACTCCCTCTCTGAGGCCCAGAGCAGAACCTGGGCATGTAACACTGACCCAGTTTCACAGATGAGGAAACAGACCACAGAGGTGAGGCAATCTGCCTCCAGTCACCCAGCTATTAAGGAGAAGAAACAGGCCTATGGACTCCAACCGTGGTCTGATGTATACCAAAGCTTCCCAATAAATCAATACATATTCTCAGATCACTCTAAAATGGCACTGGTATATCTGTGCCAGGTGCTGAGAGATGCTGGTGGGGTGATGCCAAGGAGTGACATGAGAGTGACAGAGGCATGAGACAGCTGAGGCATGAGAGGTGGCAGGTGCCTGAGAGGGTGCCTTTTCCTATAGCAATTCCCCATCCTGTCCCCAGGAGGCCCCCACACCCTGGCCAGTCTCCTTAGCACTAGTTCCAAGCAGGTACTGGGTGGATCTCTGTGCAGCACAGCCTGGACCAGGTAGCCCACAACATCCTTCCCCTTGGGGTCAGAATGAGCAGGGGTGCTGGGGTAATGAAAAACTCAGCGTTTTCATTATAGGGCTATAATCCCAGCACCCGGTGAGGCTGAGGTAGGAGGACTACAAATTCAAGCCTAGCCTGGACAAATTAATGATTTAGCATGACCACCTCAAATTAAAAAAAAAAAAAAATTAAAGCTGGGTGGATGCGGGGGTAGTTGAGGATGTACCACAGTGCAAAGGTCCGGGGTTCAATCTCCAGTACTCAGTACTGAAAAAAATTTTCCTTTTTCTCCATCTACAAAGATCCCAGGACCATTGTGTAGATATAGGACACACATGTTTGCTCTACAAGTTAAACTACTGGACCAGTACTGTATTTTTATGGTTCCCTGTACACAGAGAAGTTCCACTTGGCAAAGAGCCAGCACTGTTCTCAGAGGACACTTGCAAGAGCCAGCCCAGGAGCCAGCCAGGCCTCTCTTGACTATGAAATGGCTTACAACCCGCCAAGTTCACTCTTGGCACCCAAGTTTGCCAGCCAGCAGACACAGCCAGAAAGCCTGCCAGACGGTTTTCCACTTCAGGGACACGGACACACACACACACACACACGCACGCACACATGCACACAAGCACCCCAAACTCATAAATAAAAATCTGATTATTACAAGCTTTTCCATAGCCAATGTGACACAGTATTAATCTTTTATAAAGAAAAACTCATAAAATATTCAAGCAAGGCCTTCTCAGGAGACTAAAAGTGGCTCTAGGCCATCCCCAGCTACAGACTCAGTGACAATGGCCCTGGGACCCCCATCACCAACCACCAGAAAGCAAGCCCAACCATTCAAATCATTAGTAAAGAGTGGGCTGGGCTATGCCAGCCTCCTGCTCCCCGCCAGCCTGCTCCCTGGCTGCTCTCTCTCCATACTCTTGGCTCATTCTGCTCTACAAGATCAGGGATGCCCTGGGCTCCTTTTCAGACCACGCAGTGCCGAGAACGTGTGGAGAACAAAACATAAGGAAATGGAATGGGCCTTCCCCTTGTAAATGGCTCATTAAGACTTCACATAGAGGCTGGCAAGACTGTGACGCCCCAGGCCTGGAAGCTGGCCGTGGACACTTCCTTTCCAGATCCATTCACTCACCTGTTCAGCCAGGACTTACTCTCCATGAATCTACATGCCCAGAACCATGGGCACCAAGAACACAGCCAGCAATGCAGACAAACCACTCCTGCCCTGCCTCCTGGTTTAGTGGATGATTCCAGGCTTGAGGGAGAAGATGTTGAGCCTGGTGAAGGAGCTGCCAACTAACCGAATCTGGCGGAATTTAAACCACAGAAAAAATTGATAGTGATGGATTACAAACCCATAAGACCCCATTAACCCATAAAGTAAACAGCCAGGAGTCCAACCTGATGTGGAGGATCAGTCCATAAATAAACAGATGGGAAGAAAAGAGAGGTCTTTGCACAGCAGAATTCCCATTAGTAAACATAGAGGGAATGATGAAATAGGAAATCACTATTTGGCAAGCATCACAGGTATCAGTGTTGCAAGCAAGAATCAACAATAGATGCTAAAATTAGTGGACAAAAAGTAACAACATATTCGCATAGTCTCAAAATAACTCCCTAGAACATGCTTACTAATGTAAAAGATAAACAAGCAACTTTACAAAAAGTGTGGACACCTGGAAGACACAACCCTAACCGAGTACTCAGAGTTAACCACTGAACCCTACAGGAGGATCACAAGCTCAATTCCAGCCTAGATGACTTAGTGACTTAGCAAGATCCTGCCAAATAAAAATAGAAAATGGGTAGTGTCTTAGTTATTTTCCCTTTGAGCGAATACCCAACACCCACAATTTAAGGGAGTTAAGATTTATTTGGCTCACACAGTCCATTCATAGGCAGCCTGCAACAGCAGAAGCACACCACAGAGGCTGGAGAGCCGCTAACCCCACTGCAAACAGAAGCCACGTGAGACAGGAGCCAAGGTAGGCAAGAGCCAAGCAATGTCTGGAGACGCAGGCGTGGCTAGAGCTTTCCCAGGAAGACGCAGCCATAACAATGCTTCCTCTTCCTTCTTTAACTTCTCCTCCAGCCACCCAGGGTAAGCGCTCCTCCCCAGCTTCCTGGCTAAGAAGTAGACAACACACATCTGAAAGCCCTGCCCTGGGAGCAGCAAATGGATACAATCTTTCCAGGTCAAACCCCAAGCACCTGTCCCCTCCAGCCAGGCTCTACCTCCCAATAACACACAGTTCTAAACATATATGAAGCTTCTGGGGGACATTCATGATCCAAACCACAACAGCAGGGTATGCAGGTCAGTGCAAAGGCCCTAGAATCCCCAATACCAGAGGAAGAAAAAAGTTAATCAACAGAAATAAGTCATCAGTGTTCACACCCCTGAAGCATCACACTGAAAAGAGCGTCACACGTGGGATTCTGCTCAGCTATGCCCAATCCTGGCCATATGGCAAGCTGATGCGGGGACTCCTGAAAGGGGTCAACGTATGAAATTCAAAGGCCAGGGTTCTGTCCCAAGCTAAAAGAGACTAAGGAGACATAGCGACTAAAAGTGCAAAGTGGATCCCAGATTCCTCAGCCAGAAAATGGCCACTGATGAAGTCTGAACAAGGCCTGTCGGTTGATTAGTAGGACTGTATTACAGACTGAGCACCCCTAATCCAAAACTCAGAAATCCACAGTGCTCTAAAGTCCAAACCGTGTGTGTGTGTGTGTGTGTGTGTGTGTGTGTGTGTGTGTGTGTACATGTGTGCATTCTGTGCATGTAAGACAGATCATTACACAATACAAATTTAAGTTTTAGATTTCAGGACATTTTGGATTAGGAAGGCAAATATCCATCGCCACCACCCCTTCACAGAAAAAGAAAACTCTATAAAATCTGAAATACTTCTGGTCCCAGGCATTTCAGAATTTTAATTATGGGATTCTTAACCTGTAATTTATTTTCCTGTACTAATTTCATAGTGTAATTCCTCATTAAGAAAGCTGGAAGAGCACAGAGACTCTTATTATTTTTGCAAGATTTCTAAGCCTGAAATTCTTTCAAAATGAAAAGTGAAAAAAAAAATTAAGGCTTACGCTCCCCTCCACTGACAAAGCCATAAACTTAGATTCTTGGTAAAAAGAAAGAAGAAAATGGAGACTTATATAAAATCCTTTCTAAAAAAACACATGCTGGTAAGTGGAGAAAAATGAAATTTAAAAAGGAGAAGAGAGTATAGTTCTAAATAGTACTTAAGACTGCTGAGGAAGCCATTTCCAGGAAAGGGAACGAGTCAAGAAAACAACTGAGGCAGACTTTCTAGACAGAAGAAAAGCCAAGTGCAAAGTCCCAGAGGTTGCAGTGCCTAGTGTAACAGGAAAAACAAGGCCTACCAAAGCAAGGATAACTTTTCCACTCCATTCTTGCCTCTCTGAAGCTCAGTGCCCCATCCCACCCTCTCCTTGTCCCCATTTCTCCTGAAGAAGTGGCAAGACCAGCCACCCAAAGACAAGGCAGAGTTGCATTTAGATTATGCCTTAAAGCCAATACATAAAACTTTATAAACTTCCCCTGAACTATCTACCCCATAAGACTCCATTTTTCTAGAAGGCCAACAGCCAGTTTGTCTTGAGAACTGGAACAGAGCAATGATTTCCCAGTTGAGCACAAGATGACAGCGTTGGCTTGCGTTGTGTGACTATGTTGTGGAAACAATACACAACCCCCGCCAGTCAGGCAAGATGCTCCCATTCTGAGACAGACCGCATGTCTCCTAGTGCTGGTCACCTCGGGGGACCTGCCACCTGCAGGACTCAGAAGCTCCTTGGCTAAATGCACACCTGGAAAGACAGCTCAGCACTCGTTCATGGGGCATGCCTCTGCCTCAAAACCTTCCAGGCGCTGCACCTGCCATGGGCTGGCCTTCCAGACAGGATAGGTGCACTTTCCACCTGCAACTCAGCAACGGGCATTTCCTAACAGCATGAGAAACTGGTCAGAAGTCAAACTGAATTCAGTTTTTGACTTTTCTTCTATAAACATTCTGCTGGGACTTGTTACCTATGTGTAACCAAGGTCATCATACATGCCATGAAGGCAGAGCCAAAAAGCACAAGCAGAAGACATGGGCTCTCCCGGCCCAGCCTACATCAGGAGCATGGTGTGTGTGCTAGGCCTGGGCTTGTGGCTGTGATTACTTTTAAGACAGCTATATAACATGATGATATTTTCTGCTAGTAAAATTGTTCCTCGGTCACACAATGGCATCAAATTGACCAGTATTTCACAACACTGTTGCACAAAAAAGAAAAAATTCTGGTGTCCCTGTGTTTCCCTCTAACACAACAAAACACACACACACACACACACACACACACACCCCTAGGAATGACCTACTTCATTTTTATTGCTAAAAGAATAGTAATACCTCTTCACTAGGGGGCCATAGAGATACATGTGATAAGTACTAAGTACTATCACTCATTCATTCAACAAATATTTAATAATCACCTGTTATGTCTGGGCATTGAGCACACAGTGGTGAGTAAAACAAACACATGCTGTGTCCTCATGGAAGGTCTGGTCGCATTCCCCCCCCCCCCCACCGTGAGCAACATCCACAGTCCGCCACAAGGACACCCTTCTCTATCCATCTCCCCGCCTACTTCTCTACCCACCCCTCGCCTCTCCGCCCTCCCTTACACTTCTATACACATCTTTTAAGTCCCACCAGTCCCCAAATACTCTGCTCAAGTAGACCACCTGCTCTTCTCAGCCTCCCTCAGAGAGCATTTTGAAGCATTTTGAAATGGCATTTGCACACAATGCCTCAGCTAATTATAATCCCTCCTCAGAGCCTAGGATGGCCTCTGCTTGGCCCCCTGCCTGTCTCAGTATTAACAACCCACGACGTCCCACCCCTCCCCTGGCAGGCAAGCGTTCCTGGCCCTTCTCCCTCCCTTCCCCTCTCTGCTTCAGCATCCCCAAAGCTGCCAGGGAGCAGCCTGCCTGACTCCTGGGGCTCACCTGGCCCTTCCCCTCACTCCTGCCAACAGCAGGTGTTCAGGGCAAAGATCACTTCTGCCATTCCAGAATCCTCTGTCTGGGTCCGGCACCGAAGGTCTGGGTGACACCTGACTATCTCTGACACTCTCAAGCTCACTCAGTGGCCCCCGTAGAGGCTGGGGGACAGTTTTTCCCAGGGCTGTGCCCAGAGCCTGATGCACGGTAGGCCCCACCGTGGGCGGTGCCTGTTGAAATGGTTTGTCTTTGAAAGTTCTGCTAAGTAAGGATTTCCTCTAAGGTTAAATGGAAAGGAAATAAGCAATTTTATGCCAACTGTGTTCTGAAAATACTGCAGAAAGCTGTTCTTGGAGAGGAAAGGGTACAGATTTCACGCAGCAGCGATCCTGGGAAGGCAAGGAGGCACGACTCTTCTGTAGTCCACGTTGCCCACACAGTCACCACTTGGTCATGATGATGGAGTTCTCCTAACGAGGGGGAGACTGACATATGTAATAAGGATTGAACCCAGGGAGCACTGAACTGTGTCTCCCCAATCGGTTCCCCCAGCACACCACCTCGCCTAATTTTTAAGACAAATTCTCATTAAGTTGCCCAGACTGGCCTCAAACTTCCGATCCTCCTGTCCCAGACTCTCAGCAGCTGGATTACTGGCGTGCATCACTGCACCCTGTGGGAAATCAGAATTATTTGAAGGTGGGCAATTAAATTGTTTGTTGTGGCCAGCCCATGTTGCATCTCTAACTTCTGGTTAGCTCTCCCCCTCTCTCTGGCCCACCCCTTTCCCATCTTGTTCCCACCAGTTCTGAACAGAAAAAGGTGTGTTTATCATTAGCATAGTGTTTATATTCCAAGGAAGCTTTCCAATGCTTAAAAATAGACTGACTTCTCACACACCTTAGCCTCTTTCCCTGAAAATCTTGTTTACATGAGCATTTTCCTTAGCAAATTCTCTCCCTAAAAGGTCAAGTGCAGGTCACTATGCCCAATGCTCGGGGCTCTGTAGTGCACCCATGGGCAGCTCAGCCTCCTGGGTAAAGTGAAAAGGTGAGGTTTCTTGTCCCAGCAAACTCAAGAGGAAAGTCCTAAAAGGTTGACCTTCCACGACCTGAGGGCCTGGCTGCCGCAGGGACAGGAGAAAGGCTCCCAGAACTTGGCAGGTCTCTGAAATTCCAGAACACAGACACTGGTTTAAGAAAATCCAATTTAGAGACTTAGGAACCATGAGCTTAGCCACCCTAATCATCGTTGCAGAAGGCATCTAACTGGCAGTCCATCTAGAACTATACAGACAGGGACACAGAGGCCCAAAGGGAAAGATCGGTATCAGTGCACACAACAGGTCAGTCAGTGGTGGCACCAGACGGGGCCTGTCCATCCTCCCTTGGTGCATCCCGCTAGGGAGAGAAAGACAGGGCGTCCCCAAACCCTCATCACGTTCCGCTGATTTTTTAATAGACTTTAACAATTTACTGACACCAGCGGAGCTTATAAAGTAGTTTAATTGAATTAATTAGGCAGTCACGACTTACTCCTGAGTTCCCCCTTTGGCTCCAGGGAGGCTGTGCCAGCCGCCTATTTAACCCCTCGCATCCTCGCACGACTGTCACTCACTCTCATTTAAAATTTACTGCAGGCTCCTACAGCGTCTCTAAAACTAGGTCTCACCCTGGCCCCACCTGGATCCCAGGGTAAGCACCTGGCTACACTGGGCTTCTGCCAGGATGAGGCTGCTAAAATTCCATCCTAATAAAATGCGGACCCAGGGATCCCTTCTATGAATGAATGCTGCTTTCTCTAGGGAGCTCCCCAGGTGATGGAGCAGCAGGGGAGGAGGCAGAGCCGAGCCTCTCAGGGGCCTGGCACAGGCAATGCCCACAGACCCCCCACGCACCTCTCCCATCTCATTGACTTCCACCTCCCTCCAGGGACAGGCTGGCTCACGCCTCTCAAAGTGAGGTCCACAGTCGCGGCAGTACCAGCTAGGAGCTTGTTGGAAATGAAGACTAGGAGGCCCAGTAGTACCTACTCAGCCACAACTTGCGAGGCCAGGCTCCGGAGAGGCCTGTCTGAAGGCCTCAGGGGATTTCAGAACAAGCTCAAGTTCAAGGAGAAGTGGACTGGGGATCGCTCAGATTTCTCCTGAATAAAAAGATCCTGCAAGAAGACACTGCTTAGGAAGCGGAAGTTTCCTGTTGTCACTCACAATGCATCTGGCCCTTAGCGCTCAGGCTCAGATGTCCTGGTCCCCAGTCCCTGCTGAGGAGTGAACGGAGGGAAGGAAGAGGAGGAGGAAAGAACGGATGAGTGAGGAGAACTCTCGGTTGAAGTATTTTAAAAACTGACTTTTCCCTTGGTATATAATTGGATGAATGATTTGAGAAAAAAAGAAAAACCCCTGAGAATCCAAACTCAAGAAAAAGGAAAACTCACCCCGTGCCTATGAGGACATCTTTTACAGGAATCTCACACACCTGACCACACCTGACTGGCACAGACACACTCATTTAGTAGGCTGGCAGTAAGTCACTGTTTCCAGTAACTACTAAGCCCCTGATGCTGGGCCGGGTGGTGGGTCCAGCCCAGCTGCTCGACGAGGCCTAGGCAGGGATCAGAAATTATGAAGTGGCGAGCAGGAACCAGGTGAACAAACACCAGCCCTAGGTTTACAAGCTGGCTGGCCAGGAGGCTCCTCCACCATGGGGCCAGGTAGGGGTACACTGCACCCCACTCTCTGTGATCTAGGAAGCCACTGCACCAATGTCCTAACAGGAGGGACAACATGAGCTGGGTGCGGAAGGGGGGATGCGGAAGGTATCAAGAAGAGCTATTTGGCATGGCAGGAACAGGTGCAGCATGAGGGGGTGGGTCATTCAGACAGGCCAGGCTGTGTGTTGGGACCAGGACGAAAGGATCCTTCACGGAAGCTCCAGAGTCTATGAGAGGCTGGTCGGGATGGGAAGCAACAAACATGTCCTCCCTGCCCAGTAAGCTCAGGCCTCGAGGCAGTGATACCTTCCACGCTGGGCCAGCAGGCCCAGGGAACGAGGTTTATCACTGTGTTCATGCCCCTTTCCCAGACTGACTCTCAAGCACATGACACTGGTGGAGCACTAGACAGACCCTGCAGGGTCTTCAAGGACCAAATTTCACTCAACAGATCTCAGGAAACTCAGCAGTCTAGTAGGGACAAGAGGTGGAGTAATGACTTGGAGCCCTCTGGTTTCTCCCCGTCCTTATTCCCTGCATCTTACCTGCGGCTGGAGCCCTACCAGTGGCGCCCCACCAGGACCCAGAGGAGCAGCGACACACAGAGCCTCTGCTCCCTGACCTCCAGCAGGCTCTCTGCAGCCCCGAATAATCCAGACTGCAGGCACCTGCTCTGGTCTCCCTTCCGCATCAAGACAACTGCAGCACGTAAGCAGACCATCACCTCCAACCCACTCCTTTCCCAAACGAGGCACCTCAAGCTCACGAGGGAGAGTGCCCTTTCTCAGGTCCCCCAGAAGTGGACCTCCCTCCTGGTGGAGCTCAGCAGCGTCTTGGACACTGCAGGATTCACTGCTTGGGGCACTGACTGACCGACCCAGGGACTTGATGGGAACCATGAAGTCATGCAGCAGCAGACCAGAAAGTAGGACAGAGACAGAGCAGTTACAAGTTACCCTTTATGACTGCACAGGGATAAAGACAAAGATATTACATAATGTTAAACATTTTATTCGACTTGAAAGTTTAGTTTCCTTATTCTCATTTTTTTTAAAGGAATGAAAGCATTTTTGTGGGTCCCTAAAAAGTGTTGTGGGCACTGCTCTACATCTCAAGCTCTCTATTCCTAAATCAGTTCTAGCCAAGGCTGGAAGGATGATTATTTAGTAGGAAGGACGCTTAAGAGACTGAAGGATAGGAACCAAGATTTGTATTTTTGGAAGGTGGGAGAGTAGGACAGGTACTGTTTTCATCCATCTCTGTTACTATAATAGAACACCTGGCACCAAGTAGTTCATAAAGGCTAAACACTTAAAAGTCTGGGGGTATAGAGTGCTTGCTTAGTATGTATGAACCCTAGGTTCTTGCCCCAACACCACTAAAAAAAAAAAGGTAGAGGTTTATTTTGGCTTATGGCTTTAAAGACTGGAAAGTCGCTAAACCTGGTAGCACAGGCCCGTAATCCCAGCACTCTGGGAGGCTGAGGCAGAAAGGCCACAACTTTAGGCCAAACCTGGGCAAGTTGTCAACTTTGTCAAACCCTGTCTCAAAATCAAAACTAAGAGCTGGAGGAATAGCTCAGCAGTTAAAGCACTTGCACGGCAAGCTCATAGACCTGAGATTGATTCCCCAGCATCACACAAACAGGGCGTAGTGGCACATGTCTGCAATCCCAGTACTCAGGAACTATTAGGAGGCTGAAACTGGAAGATTGCTGTGAGTTCGAAGCCAGCCTGGGCTACACAAAGTGAGTTCAGTACAAGCCTGGACTACACAGCACGAGCCTGTCTCAAAAATAAAAATAAATAATAATCAAAACTAAAAAACGAGCCAGAGATGTAGCTCAGAGCACAGGCCCCAGGACCATAAAAAGAGACACAGAGAGAGACAGACAGACAGACAGACTAGAATTTCCAAGAGCAAGGTGTCAGTACCTGGCCAGGACCTCAAGCTGTGTCAGAACTACACGAAGAGAAATGACCCCTTATAGAAGAAAAAAAGCAACAGAGGCCCATCTCAGGAGAACCAACCTAGTGCCAAGAGGGAGAGGGTAACCCCTCTTAAAACCTAATCACTTCTTAAAACACCCCACCTCCCAGCACCACAACAGCAGCTGAATTTCAACATGAGTTTCAGGAGACAAACCTTGGCAGGTATGCACGACTCTGAGAGCCCATCTTTATCGTAGTATCTTACGATTCTGTGATCTTTAAACTCCCCCTGGTGAAACAGAAGCAGCCCCAATAAAGTACAAGGGAGGAGTTAAAACAACGTGCTTCACACTGTGGTCCTCTCTTCTAGCCTGCCTGAGGGCCAGATGGGAAGTTCTGCCTCCCAGGGCTGATGTCCCAACCATGCATAGCAGGCAGTGCCCACAACACTTACGGGGACCCACAGGAATGCTTTCATTCCTTTTTTGAAAAATCAGGATAAAGAAACTAAACTTTCCAGTCAAAGAAAATGTTTAACATGTAATGTCTTTATCTTTACACCAATGCAGTCATAAAGTGTAACTTTTAATTTTATTTTATGAAGGAGTCCACAGAAGCAAAAGTGCCTAAGGTCCTCAAAAGCTATAACGTGGCCTTCCTTCTTCAATTTTAAAAAGAGAGCTTTCATCTATTTAATATCATGAGCTCCTGCGTAAGGTTCCACTTACAAAAGGAACAGGGCTAAGAAGGTTCTTGAAATCTTAAGGTGGGCAAAATGGTTTTCTCTACGAAGTGCTGGGGTCTTAACCTTTACGAACAAGCGGGATGTGGTTATAACATTAGCTACTGAGTTCTTCCAGGCCACAGAGCTAAGACGTACTGATTTCTTGGGCTACCTGCTCTCCCTTCCTTCCTCCCTCCTTGAACCATGGCTCCCTGGGACATGAAAGACCCCTGCCACCTCCACTCACATACTTCCCCTGCTCTCCAGCGCTCACCACCCAAGCACAACTGAGACCCACCATCGGGCTGAAGAATTCAGTCCAACACTTTATCACGCAGAATCTGTGCAGAGCCGTCACCGTGTAGTTCTAGACCACAGTGGGCTCCAGCACAAAGGCGTGTGGCAATAAAGCTCCATCCTCTGGGCACATTTTCACGTGGCCCTGGCTTTCAGTGTCTCCTTCTCGGTCACATAGGCACACTTTGCGTCACCCTCTCCCTTCATGCTATTTCCAGATTATGTCTTGAGATACAAAAAATGCTGGATGGAAAATAATAATGCTGACCTCACTGGGAAGGGACCTCCACACTTCACACCTGACACCACTGTGATTCTGAAAGGAGCATCTACGGGGGGGTGGGGGGGGGGTGGGGGGAGTCACTCCTTGAAGAATAAACTAGCCCAACAGTTCCACCCGAAGGAGGGACATACCAGCTGAGGACTGTCACCTCACAGCTCCCAGCCACTGGCAAGTGAAAGTGCGGCTGGGGGAGTTCGGTACACTCTGTCTCAGTCGCCCCTCCCAGAGACACAGAAACCAAGGCCGAGGCTGATCAGGAGCGAGCTGCTTCAGGGGCTCTGACACAGTGGCTCCCAGAACCCCCTATGAACAGTGATACTGATGATAAAGGTGGGGGTCCTTGGGGTGTCCCCAGCCTGCTGCCCTACTTCCTGGGGCCAATCACTGGGTAAAGTCCCAGGGAATCATGGTTCAAGAAGTCTCACTGTGAGACCGTAGGGACAGCGCAGCAAGACCTCTGGTGGCACGAACGACCCCTGCCACCCCTACTCACATACTTCTTCTGCTCTCCAGCTCTGACCACCTAAGCACAACGGAGACACACTACGGGGCTAAAGAATTCAGTTCAACACTTCATCAGCCAGAAACTGCTCAAAGCTGTCACAGTGGAGTTCTAGGCCACAGCTGGTTCCAGCATGAGGCTGTGACAGCAGTAAAGCTCCATCCTCTGGGCAAAGTCTTAGCCCAAGGTGGCTTAATATCACTTCCAAACCAAAGCTAGCAGGGCAAGCAGGCCCGGAGCACCATGCACAACAGAGCTTCCAGGTCACAGCAGCAGAGCTGCTCTGAGGACAAGGGGGAAGGGTGGACACTGTTTCAGTTCTGCCTACTCTGTGTCACCTCTTCTAGGACAGAACTGTCTTAAACTTTCAGGAACCCACAAAAGTGGCTTCCAGACTTCAGCTCCACAAGGAGAATCAAACAGCCTAGGTCCATCCAGTCCAAGCAATGCATCTTGGCACCGCAACTAGCTTGGTGACTGTCTGTGATCTAAGCAGGGTCTTTTTCTCATGGCTTTTTTATTTATTTATTTATTTATTTATTTATTTATTTATTTATTTTGAGACAAGGTCTCACTCTATAGTCCCAGGCTGGCCTTCAACTCACTATGAAGCCTAGGCTGGCCTTGAATTCATGGCAATCCTCCTGACTCATACTTCTGAGGGCTGGGATTACAGGTGTGCATCACCACACCCAGCTTCTTCCTTGGAACTTCTAAGAAAATCCCCCTCTTTGCAGAAGGCTAACTTCATGGGGCAACACACTGGACATCACTGGGGGGCACAGGCAGGAAGAAGTCCATGGGGATGAGTCACGCATTTCTGATGTCATATAACTATGTGGGGTGGCCATGCCCACCAGCTAACCCTTTTCAGCAAGTAAACCAATACATATCTCTGCCGGCTTACATGAATTTGACATGAGTTTCTGTCACCTGCAACCTAATAGGTCCTGACCAAAATGATGGTCTATTGTATAAACTGGCAGATCATTAGGATTAATGGTAGAAAAAAGTTCTGGCTTTGCTGAGAATTAGCAGTTGACTGTGTAGAAGGCACACTATCTACCTCTTTTGTTTTCCATTTGATTCCAAGCTCCACAGGCTATGGTAGGGAATTAAATTATCATCCCACAATGACTACCTGAGGCACGAGGATATTATTTAGTATTTGAAGGTGCTCAATAGATGTCAAAAAAGAAAACAGTAGGCCAGAAGAGGATTCCTCCCTGTCACCCTCTCCTGAGAAGTCAACATCCCTACAGTGACTAGAGTAACTACAGTGACTGTACCAGCCTAAGAATCGCTTGGGAGACAACAAAGGCTGTGGGGGAGGGTCTCAAATCAAAGGAGGACCAGCCAGGAGAAGACCTTTCCTAAGATCCACAACCTTTCACACGCTCCCAGTACCTCACAGTGCCCAGGCATATCCATCCTCTCCCCACGGCCCCTGCTAATAGAATGAGGTTCTCAAAAGCATAAAAAGGCACAGCCTTTTCATGGGCCAAATTGGTAACATCTTTAAAATACAGTATGTGAGCCCACTGCCTCTCCCAATCAGCTATCTTCAGAAAGTCCGCTCATAACTGCAAAGCAATGCCAATGTAAGAGGTGTCCTTCACTTATGACAGAGTGAGAGGGTTCAGATTTGCCACACACCTAAAACAACGAAGCACCTAGACAAAACAAGAGCAGCGATTTCCAGACACTAGCTAGCAGGCAGCACAGGGCAGGAGCCCAAGGGGAGAAGAAAACAAGGTGGGCTATGCAACTGTCCCACTCACTAGTATCTGGAGCGGCTCCAGGCTGCAGTACAAGAGGGAGGAAGCCAGGCCGAGCCCAGGGTCTCCCCGCAGTGAGGACACAGAGTCGAGTCAGAGATGAGATGTGCACAGCCAATGAGCTTGGACTCTGCCATCTAGCGCTGCTCATCCTGTGGGCAAAAGTACCTGAGCCAGACCTCTTAGTGCAAGCCTGTAATTCCAGCACGCTGGGAGGCTGAGGCAGGAGAATCACAAGTCTAAGTCCAGCCTGAGCAATCTCAGTGAGACCCGTCTCAAAACTCAAAACTGGAAAAGGAAGATGTCAATGTGTGAAGGCCCTGCGTTGGATCCTCAGTAAACAAAACATACAAACAGACAGTGCCTGAGAACCATTAGAAAGAACTAGGCAGAACAACGCTCAGAGCTCATTCACACGCCCACCAGATAAAGTAGGGAAATTTCATAGCACACAGGGCATCTGACCGTGTATCCAGAAAGGTATGGCCTCGACAGTGCAGAAAACGTAGCCTCAGGCCAGGGATCACAGCAGCATTTACTTTATGAGCCCTTTCTGTGGGAAGGGGCACAAAGTGAGTATTTTAGGCCTTATGGGTCATTGCGAGATGAAAGCAGCCACAGAGAATACCAACACAAACAAGCGTAGCTATGTTCCAATAAAATTTTATTTCCAAAAGCAGATGGCAGGCCAGCTTTGCCCCATGGGCTGTAGATTGCCAAATTCAGCCTGATTCTAAAGGAACATCTGGTCATGTCCAACAAGGCTTAAAAACAAGCCTTGAAAAGGTCAAACTATTTCCAAGGGATTGGACTGCTGTGATGACCAGCACAAAGCCCCCTAAAGATGTCCAAACCTAATTCCATGGAATTGTGAGTGTGTCAGGACATATGACTGAATGGAATAGAGCTTGTGACTTGGATCGCCCTGGGATGGCGAGATTATCCCGGACTGTCCTGGTGGACCCAATGCAAGGGTTCTAGTGGATGAGGAAGGCAGAGGAGAGACTCAAAGATACAGGCAGCTCAAGAAGGATTGTGCACAACACTGCCAGCTTTGAAGGCGAAGGGAAAGGGCCACAGACTGTGGGAAAGGTACAGCTTCTAGTAACTGGGAAAGGAAACAGACTATCTAGACGCCTTGCAAATGAGACAAAACAGAAGGGCCCAATGCACCCTAACAGGTACTTTTGTTCTGGAGCGGACTGAACAGTTTTGCAGCCAGCCCAGTTGCATCAGGCACTCCACGGCAGCTCCAAGAGACACTCATTTCAGCTGTAGCAGGCTTTGGATCTGGAGTTATCCCAGGGGTCTCCACCTGGAGACTCTTTGCATGACTCTTCCCCCCTGAATTCCTCTTCATTCTGGCTCCCAAGGGACACTGCTCATGCTCACAGCAACCTCCTCATACACTTGGCCTCATACAGTGGCCTGTGTGCTACTCCCCCTCATGCTGCATAGTAAGTCCTAACAAGGCCTCTTCCGGGTGGTACGCTCTTGTCTTCTCATGATTTCTATCCCGAGCAGAGCACACTGAGCTGGAATACCAGGAGAGGGTCACACCCAAAGCAACTGGTGCTAAAAGCTTCCAGCGGCCACGGCTGGTAACTGAAGGTGGCAGTCAGCTGAGAATGAGCAAGAGCAACAAAGACTGGGCGGGAGCTGCCCTCTCTGGTGGAAGAACCCCTAAGACCTGCCAGCAGCTGCTTGTTCCAGTGGCAAGGAGGGCCCCTAACACTAAAAGGGCCGATAGCCGTTGGTATTCAAAGCTCACAGCTATTCACACACACACACACACACACACACACACACACACACACACACACACACACGAAAGCTATACTTTGCCAATTTGTGATTTCTATACAAACTGACTAAGAATCCTCAGCTGATTGGTAACATCCTGGAAGCTGGTATGGGAATCATCTCCTTGAGAAGACCCTGAAGAATAGGATGGACAAGGGTGACAGCTGTCAACAGGCTCAAGAACCAGCTCACACTTGATTTCCATCTTATGTATGACTAAGAATTCTTGTAAGTTGGTGACATGGTCCTTTTGAGTTTGGACTAGTGAGGCCCATTTCAGATTTCCATGCTCCAAGACTATTGTCATGTGCTGTGGAACAGCATTTTAGTTAGTAACAGGCCACATATATGACAGTGGTCCCATGATATTATAATGGAGCTGAAAAATCCCTATCACCTAGTGACTTTGTGCTGTTGTGACATCCAACACAACATACTCACATGCTTGTGGGGCTGGTGTAGACAGTCCTGCTGCACTGCTAGCCTTAGTATATACACATTCAACCAAAAATGGCTGGTTTATGCATATACTATCTAGCTTTTTGTCATTACAGTGTATAGCTTCAACTCACTAAAAAAAGTTCACTGTGAAAACAGCCTCAGGTAGTTCCTTCAGGAGAGATTCCAGAAAGCTTTATTGACACGGGAGGTGGCAGCTCTGGGGGTGCTACTCCCCATGAAGATTCTCCAGCAAGACACAGCGTGGAGGTGAAAGACAGCTCTACAGATGAGCCTGACCTTGTGTAGGTTTAGGCTAACATGTGTCTGTGTATTCATATTTTTTAATTGGACCCAGGGCCTTTACCCTGAGCTACATCCCTAGCCCCTTTCCATTTCCATTTGAGACAGAGTCTCATTAAAGTTGCCAAGTTGCCCAGGCTGGACTCAAACTTGCAATTCTCCTTCCTCAGCCATTCAACAGTGTATTCACTTTTAACAAAGAGTTTAAATGTTTTAAAGAGAGTTTTTAAAAACTAAACATTAGGAAAAAACACCATAGAATAAGCATCTAAGAAATAAGACATTTTTGTGTAGCCATCCAATGTGTATGTGTTTTAAGATAAGCGTTGCTATAAGAGTCAAAAAGTTTAAAATATTTTAAGGTTTGAAATAAAAAGCTATAATGATACACTAAGGTTAACCTATTGAATGAAGCTATTCTTATAAATGCAGTATAACCTGAGTATATAGTGTTTAGAGCCCCCAGGAGTACCCAATAATTCCTGCAGCCTTCACATTCACTGTCCACGCACTCACAACTCACCCAGAGCAACTCCCAGTCCTCTAAGCTCCACTCATGGTAAGTGTTCTGTACAGTATGCCATTTTTATCGTCACATCTTTTATTTTTCCTGAACTTGTTCACCATTCAGATATACACAAATACATAGCACTGCTGTTAAAATCCAAGCCGTGGGCTGTGAAGCAGAACAGTTCTGTGGCCTTGGAAGGTCCAGGCCACGAGGACAGATGAGAGGTGAGCAAGGGGTGAGCCAGGAGCGAAGCCCTGCCTCCTGAGAGCACACTCTTAAGTTCTGATGCTGCTGCTGATCTGACAAGAGAGGCAGCGATGCTCCCTGCTCCCCTCCTGCTGCTACTCGCACCATTTCACAACGATCCTCCAGCAACCTAATGCATAATGAGTGTTCCTTCTCTCCCCACCCCACCTGGGGGAATTGTTTTCATCTAAACCAGTTCCTTGTTTCTAAAAGGCTGGGGACCACTGACCTAGAGTATTCAACATACTACAAGTTTGTAGCCTGGCAGCAATAGCCTATACCATAAGGTCAAGGTCTACAGGGGTCAGTGATAGGAACTGCTGCTGAATTTAGGGTGCTTCCAGGGAAAGAAACACAAAAGCAGAAAAAACTTCACAAATCAACACCCTGGGAATGCTGACTCTATGGTCAAATTGCCAGAAAATTGGGACCACCAGAATATCCACCAGCAGGGGACCAGTTCCCTCACTGGGATACACACTGAGGATCCCTTAGCGGACGTGCATGGGCCCAGAAGAGCTTCTGATTTCAGAGATTTTCCCATTTGGGAATATGTGCACTGACTTTATGGCATGAGCACCTTTAACCTAAGACCCCAACATTCAAAATACTCCAAAATCTGAAGTTGTCATCGATCAATAGTTCCAGATTTTGGCACATTTCAGAATGTGGATTTTGGATTAGGGATGTTCAACCAGTAGAAACCTACCAAGGAATACCGAGCCCTGATAAAAAGGCTCAGAGATGACACAGGGTGAGATGTGGATGGGGTGGGTTCTGGAGCTCGAAGTCACGTGGGTGGACTGCAAAAACTTGGAGCTCACGGACAAAAGAAACTCAATGAGATCCAAACTGAATGAGATCATGCAGATACACTGTTGAAGTATCACACACAGTACACACTCGTAAGAGCACACGTAAACAAACAGATAATGTCGAACAAATGTCTTCGAGCTAAATGAGGAGCAGAACAGGGTGAGAAAACGGGGGCAAACATTAACTAAGAAAAGAAAGTCCTATCCAGAGCCACAGCAGCCATGTGTCCTGCTGTGTGAGCTGAGTATACCTCCCTGGTGCGATGAGCTTACAAAAGGAGGGAGAAAAGGACAGGTGACATTTGGGTTCTTACTATGGGCTGGTGGGTCACATGTAGTAGCTCATGTAATCTTTATAATTAATTCTCTGACGCACATTCTGCAAAGAGGAAATTAAAGCACAGAGCAGTTCCACAAACTCCCCAAGTCACACAGTTAGGAAGTAGCAGAGGCAAGACTGGAACCAAGAGCCTGTGCTCTCCAGGCCCACATGGCGACCTCTTTGGCACCATTTACCCTAGTCACCACAAGGAAACAGAAGGCTGGCCCTTTCCTGCCAGTCCACAGGCAGTTGGAATGAGTACTGCACCAATCTCATGGGACTCCTTTAGGCAGAGGTAAAAACTGGCACAAAGGCCCCAGGAGGCACTGCACAGCTGCAAACACCCACCCACAAGACTGCCCCACAAGTGCAGACCCACAGCTTCAAAACCAGTGCAAAACATGGGAAAGAAACAAAACCACACAAATAGATAAGAAACCAAGAATGAACGACATGGCAGATTAGGGGCCACGGGAGGACCAAGGGAAAAAAAAAACATTTTCAAACTAGCAACAAGACACTTCAGAAGTCTGGACTTCACCCAGCTACTGGGAGGCAGCATTTATGAGCCTAAAACCTTCATAAAATTGTACCCTGACTGGGTACCTGACACCTGGCCAGAATAGGGTCCTCTAGCCTGGGAACAAGGGCTTTTGCTTGGTCCTGTTCCCCCCCCCTCAGCAACCAGGTTTCCACACTGAGCTACATCCTCAGTCCCGCCCCACCCCTTTTTGGACAGGGTCTAGCTAGGTCACCAAATTGCCTAGGCTGGGCTTGACCATGTGATCCTCCTGCCTCAGCCTCCCAGAGTGCTGAGATTACAGGTGTGCCACCACATCTAACTTGGGCTCTGCTGCGTCTTGTTTCAAAATGCCCACAGGGCTCTGGCACCGGTGCTGATATATCAGCTAATGCCTCATTCAAGTTGTCAGCATTCTGTTAGAGCCAATTCAGTGGGTAATTAAGGGAAAAGCTAGGCCCAGATGGGGAAGCAGATGCTGGTAGTTCCCTGTGGGTGTGGGGATGCACTGGCAACCAGCAGGCGGGCAGAGCTAGGTGGCAGCTGCCTAGAGAGGAGAGAGAAGGGAAGGGCCCATTTTAAAGAGGAAGACACTGAGACCCCAAGAGGCCAGAGAACCTGGGGCTGTCAGGAGGATGATGGAGACTGGGAACGAAAGAAAGATCAGAAACTGAATGACTTGACATCTTTGATAAGGGGTGATCGTCCCAAAGGAGAATGGGGAGAAGACAGGTCCCCCTCTAGAGCAAAGGATCTCCACAGGCATCAAGAGGACAGTGCCAGGAGGCAGGAGGCTCGTTTCCAGCCTCCACTCTGCTACTCACGTGCTATCTCACCTCAGAGGAGTCACTTGTCCTCTCTGTGCCTCAGTTTACTCATCTGTGAAACAAACGCAAGAATCCCAGTAGAGCCCACAAAGGTAATGATGAGGTGAACTACTGCACACAAGTGCTGGGGTTCATCACATCTAAAAATAAAAGGTCATCAAAAGATTAAGTATAGGATTACCTTCTAATCCAGCAGCTCCATTTCTAGGCATATGCCCCCCACCCAAAATAAAAGTAAGGTTGCCAAAAGCCATCTTGTCCATGAAGATCATAAAAGCACTACTCATAACGCCCAAGAGGCGGCAACAACTCAAATGTCCTCCGATGAGAGGGTGGACAAACAAATGTTATTCATAAAATGGAATAGTACTCAGCCTTTAAAAATAAAGCCAATCCCTATCACACAGTACAGTATGAATGAAACTTGAGGACATTATGTTACTGGAATAAGCTTGTCTCAAATTCCACCAAAGTCACAGAGACAGAAAGTAGAATGGCAGGCCAAGGGGCTGGAAGGAGGGGGGCAGGGAGGTGTGCGGTCTCATTCTCTCTAGGGCAAAAGACTGGCCATCCAACAATGTGAATGTACACTAACAAATGGTTATGTTGCTAAATTTACATATCCATTACATCTCAATTAGAAACAGTTGAAAAAAGGAGGTATTGAAACCAAGGACTTACACGTATGTCACTCACCAAGGAATTTCTGCTAGAAGTCAGGGAGGTGGGCACACAGCTAAGGACATCACAGCGACCTTCCTCCAGACCCTGACCCAGCTGATAAGATGAAAACTGAAAGTGGAGTGAGGGAAAACAACAGGACCTACAGGATTTTCATGTGAAAAATCCAGAGAATTCTCAGGGGCAGCTAAGCCACCTCCCTTTGGGATTTCTGAGCCATCTGTGACCCTCTAGGGCCTAATCTAGGCAAAACCACTGGACATGTCTGTGTGGTTTCTCCAAATCCAATGCAGGAAAACTGAGGTCCCACCCACCTCATCCACCATGGGCTCCTGGATCACCATCTGTCTAAAAACTTACAACATCTAGCTCTCCTCTTTCCACTCAAGGTAGAAGGTAGACAGAGTGACATGGTTGTAGGGTTATCACCAGCCAGAACATAACTTCCCTTATTTTGAATGAACAAATGAAACAAACAGGACAGGAAAAGGACATAAAATTGTGTAATCAAAAGAAAAAGATCTGTGCATTCCACTCAGGATTCAGAGACAGAATACAGAGCCCCGTGCAATGGTGCATGCCTCTAATTCCACCTGCTTGGGAGGCTGAGGTAGAAGGAAGAGTGCAAGATCAAGGCCAGACCCCGTCTGAAAAGGACTTAACGATATAGCTCAGTGCATCCTGGATTTGATCCTCAGGATTGAAAGTAGGGAGGGATTGGGAAAAGGGGAGAGAGATAGTGAGAATATAAGAAGACAGAAAGAATATGAGAGAAAGAGAAGCTAACAGAACACAGAAAGCACAGTTTTACTGTAGGAAGCAGAAATACATTTAGACACAGTTTCCTTCACACAATAACATTAAAGACAAGAACAAAGTGAATAGAACAGGAAGCTCAAGAAATGACAGAGTTCAACGAATCAAATAATGCCAGTACAGAATTAAAGCCAGCATCAGAGGCAGTAAATAGCAAAACTAAGTGACATGAAGGATAAGCTTAAGAAGCACTTAGAAGACACAAAAGAAAAAAATTAAGACACTAAAATAAAAGAAACGTACTCATGGCAAACAAACAATACGGATATATAGATATCTGTCATCCTAATGAAATAGATGGAACAAAAATCTTCCTGTTATGAAAAGCTACATGTGCAGACTGACAGTACGTGCCCTGTACTTAACACACCAATTACAACAGGGACCAATAGCAATCTGCGGCCCTGAAAGGACCGGGCTGTGAGACAAATGATCAGTGAGCAGGCTGTGAGAGGGAACAAAGCCCCGCCCCCTGTCAGCTCGCTCCTATTAGGTTCTAGCACCGCTGCAGATCTGACAGGGGGCAGAGCTTCCCACCCAGCTCCTCGCCTGCTGCTGCTCACCATTTCAAAGCTATCCTCAAACATCCTCCCACATAACAGGTGCCACCCATCCTCCTCCTGTTGGAGACCACCTAATTAAAGGTCACCCAAATACAGATTTAGCCTAGAATAACTCTCGCATGTTAGGCTAAAAAAGGAATGAAAGAAGTATTCAGGAAAGTGTGTAGGTGGATGAAATGGGGGAGCAGAATATCACGTGGTCTCTGAATTATCTTCTACACAACATCTGTACAGAACCGAGGGAAAACATATACAACCCCAAAATGCTAGTCATCCCTGCTGCCAGTCACACGAGAAGGAACCAAACACAAAACTTAGGGAAAAAAATGTAAATAGATTTAAAAGTAAAATATATTTATTACTATAATAAATAATAATAATAATAAAAGGAGTTAAGTTCTATACTAAAAATGTTCTCAGACTGAATTTTTAAATATAATAAAAGTCACATCTGGGCCTGATGGCACAGGCCTGTAATCGCAGCATTCCAGGAGGCTAACACAGGAGGACTGCAAGTTCAAGGCCCTTCTGGGCAATTTAGCAACCCTGTCTCCAATTCAAACACCAAAAAATGGAGTAGGGATACAGTTCAGTGGGAAGTCCCTGGTCTCATCCCTAGTACAGAAAAAAAAAAAAAAATCATGTTATACAAAAGAAATAAAACTATTTTTTCCAAGGGCACAGAAATACCCATAGTAAAATAAATATGTAAAACTATACTAGGTAAAGTCCAACAAGAGAAAGCAGGAAGTACTTCACCAAAGTCAAAAGTCACCAGAATGAAAGGTGAATGCCAACCCATAAACATGAAAAATGACTCCATGTCAATTAAAATAAAACTGTCTACCAAAAAAACTTCATAAAAGTGAAACAGGAAATGAATTATAAAAATTAGAAAAACTAGAGCTGAAAATAGAAAGCAGAAAATGGGTCAAAGAAGGCCTGTTTTAACAGACAGAAGGTACAATTTACAATAAAGTCTAGCAGGCAGGTATATTTCTGTTAAGTAACCCAGCAATAAAATATGTAAGTAAAATATATAAAGCAAAAAGTAAAAATCAAAAGAAATGGTATAATACTGAAGATGTCCACAGACTCAATTTTTTAAATAAATGGAAAAACTAATATTATTAATATAAAAGCCCTATGGGGAATCTAAAAAACATTAATAAAATCAATATGAGGTATATGTGTATATAACAATAAAGCCTTAAAATATAAATTACTTCTTTTGCAAACAAATGGAATGTATACATAAATTAACACAGAGAAAGGAATCTAAAAATCTCAGTGAGTTACAAAAAACAGAAATATCACTGGCAACATTTTCTCATAATAGAATAAACAAAAATAAATGAATTAAAATCACACAGAAATTTCAACTATATATATATATATATATATATATATATATATAAAATTCTTTAGTTAAGGAAAACATCAGTATTAAAATTACAAAGCACTTGGAGACAAAAGTAATATTAACACTTCACAGGAAGACTTACAGATGTAACCAAATATGTACTCAGAGGAAAATTCATTGATTAAGCACTTGTATTACTAAATGGAAGAAGTAATAAATAAAGGGCTAACCATTCACACTTAATGACTAAAAAATTTTAAAGAAAGCAGAACAGTAGATTTACTTAACACAAACATATAGTAGCGATAAGTCGTTTTTAAAATTTAAGCAGAGGGCAAAAAAAAAAAAAAAAACAATAAAGCAGGTTGGAATGCTACTCATTCAACTAAAAAATAAAAGAAAAAGAATACGGCCAACAAAAAAAAAAAAAAAATTAGGTCGGGAAAGAGAACCTCATACAGGACATTTCAAGAACCAACACCACATTCTGACCTAAAATAGTTCAAATTCTAATGGAATGAATAAGTTTCTAAAAAATATAAGTTATCAAAACGGTCTTGAGAAGAGCAAAACCAAAAAAGCTATTGATGGAAGAATTACAGTGGAATATACTCTCCCCCAAAACATACCAAGATAGAGATTTTTAATGGTAAGTTATTTTAAACTTTCAAAAGATAAGAGAATTCCCGTGCAGTGTAAATCATTCCAGGCAGGGACTACAGAAAGGCATCTGGCATGCACACTTAAACTCTCATTTCCTATACACTTACAAAACAATAAATTGTTTACACATGACAAGGCCTCAGAATCCTTCTCAACACAGCCATCTTAGCAGCCCCACTGTTAAGTACACAATCTGAAATATTTTTACCCTCCATGTTCCAGATCACTGAAACTAACGGGAAGCCTTCCAATTTGTAACCCTCTCTACCAGCATAACCTCTATTTAAAAATGACAAAAACAGCTCACTAAAAATCAAGTTGGATGGCAATCTCACTAATGAATAGAGACGCAAAACACTGCAAAATGGACCCAGGATGTATTAAAAGAACAAAACACCGTGAGCAAAATGGGTTCCTTCCAGGATAGTTTAATATTAGGAAATCTATTAATATAATTCATCACATCAGCAGATCAAAGGAAGAAAACCATATGGCCATCCGGGTACATAATGAAAAGGCATTTGTTAAAAATTTATCATCCTCCCCCCTTCCTTATTACTAAATAGCTTTATTGTGGGGGAGGGGAATGACTCACTCCCATGCAAAGGAAAAAAAATACAAAAACAGAAAAATGGAACTCCTGTCTCAAACTGCTCACCTCCATCTTGATAAAATTTTAAAAATAAGTTAACTCTTAGCAACTCAGAAAGATGCTTCTTTAGCAATAAAGACTATATTCCTGAAGCCAAAATAAAACATCATACTTGATCATAAAACAGTGGAATCCTTCTCACTGAAACAAGAAACAAGACAATACAAGAACACTTACGATCCCTGCTATTATTCAAACTGCTCTTGAAGGTCTCGTTGACGAATATAAAGGAGGGAAAGGACAATATAAAAGAAGGTAAACAAGTATCACGTGCCCATGACATGACCTCCTACCTGAAAGGCACAAGAGACCACTGGAACTCAGAGAACATGTTACCCACTAACAAAGCAACCACATGAGAACCAAAAGATTTCCAACAATGCACCCACATTAACCAGGCAGAAGACACAACCAAGGAAACGATCCCATTCACAAATGCAATTAAATATCAAGTATCTGGGAACATACTTAAAAAAAAAAAACCAAAGCTTAGGTGAGAAATAATAAGACTTTACTCAGTCATATAAGGAGTATAAATGAGTAAAGAGACAGAACTTGTTCGGCAGAAGAATATATTTTAAGAATGTCCTCTGTACTCCATCCTGTAAATGTCATTTACTATTACAATCTCCAATAGAAACCAAGCTTGAAGGCTTCTTCCCCAGAAGGGCACCACACCCGTCTGCCAGGACTCATCTTTCCCTGGCTGCTGGCAGCCAGTTTCGGAGCGCTGAATTCTCATCACAGATGTCTGACAACAGAATTCGCACTGATTCAGCACATCGTCTCCCACCAAGAGTCATTACCCATGCCAGGCCAGGGGCCACAGGTCTGCAATCCCAGCACGCGGGGAGGCCAAAGCAGGAGGATTCAAGTTTGAGCCCAACCCGAGCAACATGGTGAGACCCTGTCTCAAAACCAAAAAAATGGACTGGCTATGTAGGTCAGTGCTACGGCACCTGCTGGATCTCCAGGAACACAATAAATAAATAAATAAATAAATAAATAAATAAATAAATAAATAAAGAGTCAGCAGCCACATGTAGCAGGTGATCAGGTGGGTGCTGAATTCAAATGGCGACCTTCATCCAAAGAAGAATTGTCGGCATAGACACAGAAACACCAACAATTCTGGCTAATAAAACAGGAAATTCAAAGTACTTTACTTGGCATGTCGTTCATTGATGCAGTGTTTACCTACCAGGCGTGAAGCCCTCAGTTCAACCTCCAGTACCACAGTTAGATAACAAACAAGCAAATAAAATAATTTTCTGAAAAATTAGTATGTGTATAAACAGATAATGCAAGGACAGACCGGATATCAATGGAGACCATCTTAGGTGGTGTGCAATTACTGGTCTTTTCTCTTTTGCATAAGCTTTCTAGGGGTTACTCATGAACTTTCTAGGGGTTAACCATGGATGAACCCCTTTCATAACAGCAAAAAGAAGAATTTAATATATTTTATTTCTTTTTTACGTCAAAGAGATTCCCACAGCCTAATACCAATAAATGTCAGGAAAGAGGCAGGGTTCATGGAAACAGGTTAAGCTAATCTCTTCTTAGGAATATATATAGCAAAAGGAGATGATTCTCAGTTATCAAAATATTTCACCTATGGTGGATATTCACTGCAGTGTAATTTTATAAAAATAAAAAATCAGAGCCTAAATGTCCATCCAGAAAGTATGGGTTAAAGTGTTTATTCTCTTTTGTGAATATTACAGTCTTTAAAAATGACTATTAGGAACACAAACCAGCTAAACAGAAATGATAAAGGAAAGTAAATGTAGAAACAAAATTTCAATACATTATCATGTAAATAATAAAAATATGCTTATAAAATAACGAGCATAATCCAGGCATGGTATCACATACTTGTAATCCCAACACTCTGGAAGACTGAGACAGGAGGATCCCAAGTTCACACACAGTTTGGGCAACTTAGTGATAACTTCTCTTAAAAATAAACTAAAAAAAAAAAAAAATCTAAAAAGTGAGCTGGGACATAGCTTGGTATAAAGACCCCGGGTTAATTCCCACTACTGGCCAGCCAAAAAAGAAAATACTAGAAGAAAATGCATTAAATATTTTGATGGTGCATATAAGGGAGCTAAAATTTATTCTGGCCAGTCTTTTAATTTCCTTATATCTGATCTCTCTGTAACATCAATACATTATCAATACATTAGTTATTCAAAAATTAACTCATTAAAACAAAAATTAGCAAAGCACCTAACTGCAGCCAGGGAAATATTACAAATATTGCTTCCCATCCAATTCAATAAGCAGACGCTAACAGCCCTCTGGATGCTGTGCAGTCCCTAGAGAAAGATCCTGTGCTTCCAGAAGACACAGCATGCCGTAACAGGAACTCGGAAGCTCTGGGGACGGTCAGACTCAACATCCGATCTCCACCTACAGGAGGTTACTGAACCTCAATTTCCTTTTCTACACCTGATGGCACTGATGCCAGTCTGGGTAACAAGGCAAGTCACCTGTTGAAGGAGCCCTTCAGAAAGTTTCCCCAGCTAAGGACCACAGAGAGCAGTTTATAAGTTATCTCACAGGTTTGCTCTTATAATATGGTTCCTGTGTTGATGTTTACTTCAGAATCATCAGATTAAAACAGTGTGACACCTGTACGCCAAGAGAACACAGAGAGACCAGAAAGAGATCAAGTTCATGGAAGTTTAAAAAGAGATGGCATTTCAAGTCAGGGACCAGATGATGGGTCATTTATTACAGCATTTTCCATTTAGGAAAAACCAGAGCCTGACCTATCTGGCCCTCCTTTAAACCAAATAATAG
This sequence comes from Ctenodactylus gundi, assembly GCA_004027205.1. Lineage (NCBI taxonomy): Eukaryota > Metazoa > Chordata > Mammalia > Rodentia > Ctenodactylidae > Ctenodactylus > Ctenodactylus gundi. The sequence continues at coordinate 637,215 of PVKB01000505.1, read as the reverse complement.
AAGAAATAAGGATGAGTGCCCCCCTCCTCTTTTTAAGGGCCTTGCTCTGTAGTCCAGGCTGGCCTAGAAATCACAGGAATCCTCCTCCCTCAGCCTCCTGAGTGCTGTGATTACAGGCATGTGTCACCATGCCCAGCTAGTATGTGAAGCTGAGGGATCGAACTTGGGGGCTCATAGGCAAGGGCTCTAATCACTGAGCTACACCACCAGCCCAAAGATGAATGTCTTTATACTCTGTTGTTTTCTTTCCATATTATAAACATATTACAAACAAATCTACTATGAGCACTGACCACACAGTACAGGCGTTATTTCTCGCATGCATGTTCCTGGATGATAAGGTGCTGGTTTGCTAGGCTACGTAAATGTTTAACTTTAAAAAAAAAATACCTAAGCCATTTTAAGCAGTGTTAAGTGTATTCATACTATAGGGCAACTAATCTCTAGTTTTCCAACTTGCAAAATGAAAACTCTGTCCCACTGAACAACTTCCCATGCCCCATTCTCTGGCCTCTGACGACTACCATTCTGCGCCGTGCCTCTGAGTCTGACTTAGAAACCTCACCGAAGTGGAATCACCCATGTGTCTTTTCAGCATTCTCAAGGCCCGCCCACACCATAGCAAGATAGGACGGCCTTCTTTTTAAAGACCGAATTATAGGCCCCACGTGGCTGGACCACATCTTGCTTGTCCATCTTTCTGGATGGCACCTCTTGGCTATTACAAACAACACTGCTGTAAACATGAAGGTACAAGCAGCTCTTTGAGATCTTGCTTTGAATTCCCATGGACAAATTCCCAGAAGTGGGTGGCCAGATCAGATGGATCTTTTAGGATTTTTTTTCTTTTCTTTTCTTTTCTTTTCTTTTCTTTTCTTTTTTTTTTTTTTTTTTTTTTTTTTTTTTTTTTTTTTTTTTTTTTTTTTTTTTTTTTTTTTTTTTTTTTTTTTTTTTTTTTTTTTTTTTTTTTTTTTTTTTTTTTTTTTTTTTTTTTTTTTTTTTTTTTTTTTTTTTTTTT